>VWPW01002715.1:0-55099 GCA_013389825.1 Crypturellus undulatus | reverse complement strand
GGCGGGCGGGCGGCCCGAGGAGCGGCGCGGCGATGGCCACGGAGGTGGTGTGCGGGCTGACCTTCCGGCTGCTGCTGCCCGTGTGCCTGCTGGCCGGTACGTGACCCCGCGGATGCGCTGCCCGCGTCCCGCGCGTCCCCGAGCGCGCCGCGAGCCGGCGCGTCGCGAGCATCGGCGGCTCTGCAGCTCGGGCTCCTCGCGGGGGAGCGTTGCTCCTTCTTCGCCGTCCGTCTTTGGGACGTTTCGGATGATGAAGCGGCGTTAGTTAGCGGGCGGCCGTCCAGGGCAGGGGATTATTTTTGGATGCAGGACTGCCGGACCGCGCGCGCTCATGGCCATCCCTGCCCTTCCCACGGAGTTTGAAAAGACTCCTCGGAGGAGCGCGGCGGCGGCTCGTGCGGCACCCTCAAAAGCGGGACGTTCCCGGGGTACCCCCACCGTGGGGGGAGAGGGGCAGAGCGGCGGGACTCCCCGCAAGCGGAGCCTGATTCCTATTCTACCTCCACGGGCACCGGCCCTGCTGCCCCTCGAGCCCCGCGTCCTCCTGTCCCAGCGCCGGAGCGGCTCTTGCTTTGGGCGTCCTGCCCTTCCTCCTCCTTCTCCTCCTTCTTGCACACCTCGGGCTCTCCGGGCCGGCAATGATGCCCGGGTGCCAGTGCAAGGGTGTCCATCACCTTGCACCTCTTTTTTTAGGGAGTGGTGGGAAAATGCCCCCTTTTCCCCACTGTGCAGCTTCATTTTGGGTAGTGTGAGAGCCTTCGGGCCAAGGGCAAAGCGGAGACCCTTTGCAGGCACCAGCGCCCTGACCCGTGTCTTGCCCTTTGCAAAGTGCATGGCCTCTGCCGTGCTTCGGGGTTCCCACAGGGACGTGAGAGCCGTCACCTTGCCCACGGGCAGGACGCGTGGAGGAAGGGCCGGGTGCGAACGATGCTGCCCCGGCGCCGGGTGGGCTGCGCGGCAGCCGTGCGGGCTCTGGAGGGGCTGCTGAGCCAAAGCCTGGTGGCGCGGGGTGGGGTGGGTGAGACTCTGTGCTTTAACCAGGTCAAGTGCTTCCAGACCTTCCCTAACCTGAAGGATGGCTGGATTAGGAATGAGGGTAGATTTTACCTGAAATAAGGGCTCTGGAAAATAAGTGTGCTCAGGTGGAATTTGTGTGCGGGGCAGCGCGTGTAGGAGTGCAGGATCCAGCACGAACATTAAGTGATAGTGCTACTGGTCTGTCACACGCTCCCTCGTGTTGCTCTTCCCTCTCGGCTTCCCGGATCAGAGCCGATTTGGATGTCGTTGCTTTGCTGCTCTGTAACACAGAGGTGCTCTCGCACCGCCGCAGTACCCACAGCCATGAGAACGGGCGGTGGGAACGCGTCCTAAGTTGCTGGTGGTCATTAGTTCCTTCATGTGCAGATTAATCCAAATCTAAAACCTGAAGCAGGCACTTCCCTTCTTGAACATTAATAATAAAAAAAATCCCACTGGCTAAATCCTGCTGAGTTGGGTGGGTTTGGAGCCAGTAATCTTGTTCATTTGGATGTGAGGGGAGTAACTAAGCCAACAGCTCTATGTTGCCTTGATTTTCTCTGTCTGTGCTTTTTTATTCCGTCTCTAAAAACCGTTAAGTTGAATGCTCACTGGGGTGAAACCCAGTTCAGTGTCTCCACGTTTCTTAAACGCCCGAGCCTGAGTTATCCTTGAGCCCATGCTGTCCTGTACGCCCCTGTATGAATAAAGTGTTGCTTGTTGGTGGGACTTCAGGTGCAGTTATATATACCTAGAGCTGACAAGCTAGCACAGTGACTCCTTGCACAACATGATGCTTTGCCTCCTGCCCCTCTTTGGACAGTAGGTGTGTGTACCTGCAAAAAAGATAGAAACACATGGTTCTGCTTTTGTCCTGAGTCTGTGTGTACATGATGGAAAATGACAGGTTACACTGGTTTCTTATCTTGGTATGATTTTTGTCCTTCTTTTTCCTGGAGGAGAGAGTAACCAGGTTGGTGAACACTGATAAAATGTTTGGAAGGGAATGGCAGCTGTGGCAAACTTTAAAATTAATACATCTGCTAAGCTGCTGTGTTCTTTAATACTTGAATGCTTTAAATGCTTTAAGTACTAGTTTTCAATGACCTCAAAGCAATATTTAATACTTTAAATACTCTATTTTTAAAGTAAATAAATTCTAATTCTACTTATCTCTGCTGGTATGAAACGTGCATATTTTCCAAGCACCGATTCCTATTATGTAATTGGCTAAATACAATGAAATGAATTAACGTTTTGGGTCAGGTCTGTTATACCAAAGAGTCTTGTGCCAGTAAGCCTAGTTTAAGTTTGAGAATTGTGTGTTAAGCGCCCACGGAAGGTGGGAAATTTTACATGTACAAAATGAAAGATTTTGGAGAATGAAGATTTTGTTGAAGATTTTGGAGAATGCAAATTTTGTTGCAGCCAATTTTGTTGCAGCCTTACTTACTTCTTCAAAGTTAATCTACCATCGAGTTCTACCATGGAGTTCTTTTGAGAATAAGATCTTATGGTCTGTTGGATTTTTTGATTTCTTATTTAAATTTTAGTGAGAGCAATACAGCAGTAATAATACAAAGTTGAAAAATCAACAAAAGATGTTGGAAAATAGATTTTGGTGCTGGGAAAGGTTTTGTTTGCTTTTGTATATTATCATATTTTTAAGCTTCATCCTTGTCATAAACTCATTTTTTTTGTTACTCTTATAAACACAAAATATGAAGAAAGAACATGATTCCTCCTTCTCTGAAGGGAGACATCAGAACTCTCTTTTGCTAATTGCTTTCCTTGGTCTATAAAGATTTGAACCACAGAGTTGTGGTTTACATCACTTGATAACAATTTTTAAGGTCTGTTATACCAAAGATTTTACTTCCTACTTTCAATTGTTTTACTTCACACACGATTCATTAGTTTTGTTTTAAGGAAAATGTTATTTTCAAATGGGATGTCGGAAAGCAAACACTTAGAGGGAGCGGCTTTCTCTGATTTTAGACTTACGGTGCTGGATTACCAGCAGATTGATAATAGCCCGCTTTGGCTGACCCAAATGCACCCCAGAATTTGCACAGAAATCTGCTTGCTTTTCTGAAATCTTGAATTTTGGCCAAGACAAAGTATGAATTGCGGGAGCTTCTAGAAATTTTTAGTTTGTTTCTGTTTTTGAAGGGGAGTGTTAGAGGCATTAGTGATCTGTAAATGGCAACAAATAAGAAAAAATACTTCAAAGAGTATAGGGGACCTTTTGAATACTTAGGGTGCAGTTCAGGTGATGCTCATGGGAAAATTGTATTTGCCTTTTCAAGCCAAGTCCTTGAACTCCTGGTATATGGTGGGAATCACAGTCCTTTCAGCGACTGAGTCACCAGAATGATATTGAATGAATCAGAATGATTGTCTCTGCAGGGTGTGAAGGATGTTATGCGCAGGAGTTTTAAAAACATGCATCATATTTTCACAAACATGTATATTTCCTGAGACTGGACAGAGGCGCTTGTTCCCCCTTTGAATGAGCAGGTCGATTCCAGCGCACTTGAGTGGTCTTGGACTTCTGGCCCCAAATTAACGGGTGCAGATGAAAGCTTTGGATGGAAATGCCTGCATTGCTCCCTTTGCAGGTACTGCAATACTGTTAAAATAATGTATAATTTATAAGCACTCTGTATGTTTTAATGCTGTACTACTCTCCATGTGTTCTATAAAATGATTTGGTCAGTTCTGTAAAACACTGGCAGTTTGGATGCACTGAGTTGTGCCATTCCTTGATTCTTTTTTTTCAAAAATCAAATGAACTTTACACTGTTAGAGATAGTGCTATAGCGATAGTTACAGTTTACAACTGGCCAATTCCTTAAAAAGGGGGAAAGAAAGACCAAGCTGTTTTTTTTCTTTATCATTATAGTGGCACTGGGGAATATTTACTATGATGTGCCGAAAGGAATGCTAGGGAACAGTATGAGAGAGATTCCCATAGACTTCCTGTTGCATTTTAAAACCCTCTTGTTGTCTCAGAACAGTCATAAAAATATTAGTCACATCAACAACAACAAAAAAATCTAGGAAAGTCTTAATAGATAGAAGGCTAAAAAAAAAAAAAAATAAAAAAAAGGAAAGCCCTGGAAAGCTTGGATGCCCATTTCCATGGGAGAGCAGAAGGCTGCTTGGAGAAAGCAGCAACTGGCCTGGTGTCCGTCGGAACTGGAAAGGGCTCGAGCCCGGGGTGTGCAGGGCAGGAGCGCCCAGGCACTGTCTGCAAATCGTACAGCTCCTCCTCGCTGTCATTTAAACTGCAGGTGCAAAACTGAGATATATTCTAGTTTCTCCATCAAATTAGTCAAAGCACAAAATGGAATGACAGAATTTTGCATTTTAGGAATGGATGGCTCTTATTACTATTATTTATTTATTTGAAGGACAAAGAAGAGGATGCTACCATTAATACACTAGTACGTGTAGCTTTTATGCTGTTCCATTCCAGAGAATTTTCTAAATATCAAAAAATCTGAGACATCAAAACTCTTAAGGTGTGGGGAGGAGTGTGCCATCGTCTTAACCACTAAAGCACTGAACTACGGTCACAGCGCAGCTTTTCCAGGATGTTCCAAGGGGGAGTTGTGAATGCTGGCAAAAGCAGAGTGGCTTCAGGGTGGCTGGCACTGCTAAAAATACTCTTGCGAGACCATACCAGCTAATTGCATCCTGTCCTAAAGGGGCTTTAAATGATGCACTTCTTTATAGCAATAAAATCTTTTTTTTTCACTTGCATATAAAAGGCTGAATGTGAGCACTTCAGTCTCTCTCTCCCTTCCCCTCTTCTCCCACCACAACAGCAGCCTTCAGCAGCCCTTGTAAAGCTGAAGGATCTTAATTTGAGGATAACCTTCCACATGTGCAATATCAGTAATTAATTTCTCCCGTTCGACTGCAGCAAACTAAGAAGCAAGTTACTTGCTCTCTATCCTGAAGAATTGGAGCAAAAAGTTTGTCAGTCAAGTAGATGGCATAAGTCTATGTTTAGGCATTTGTGAAGTGTTTAGGCATTTGTGAAGATACTCTTGAGTTTTTTTTTTTTTTAATCGTTAGGGTTTTCTGTTTGTTTATTTTTATGCTGCAGCAGATTGGCCAATATTTGTAAATAAAGTCATTGAGATTTGTTTTCCAGAGTGGAGCAGTTTCCTGTAAGATGATTTTCACGGTGGGTATGGCACCTGGTACTGAAGCGGAGCAGGTCAGGAGCCGGCAGCGGGCAGGGAAAAGCCTTGCAGGGGAAGTGGAGGTGGTGCTGGCAGCAGTACGAGGCGCAGAGCTCCCCGAGACCAGCCAGCATAACCAGGGGTTATGTTGTTGGATGAACCAATTTGCAATTTTGAATATTAAAAAGAGATAAGAAGTGAACAAGAGAGTCAAATTCTATCATATCTGCCATTTCTAGTGCATTTGTTAAATGTGATGCATTATGTTCAGGATGTGGTTGAATTAATGTGCTTTCTTTTTTTCTCTTGAAAATCTTACCTGTTCATTTCCTATCTTGAGTAGGCAGAACTAAAGCCCAAATGCTACATAAAGGTTGCTATTTTGTATCTTAATTTCTATTTTTCTTTAATTTGGAGCTGCAATGTTAGCTGTGATAATATCCTGTAGCAATGAATTCCAAGGGTGAATAAAAAGGAGTACTCTTTAATTCATTCTCAATTTGTTGCCTCAGTAAATAATCCTTTGGATGGGAAAAAGTATGTATAATCACTTAAATCAACAACAGTCTAGTGTTCTATTTACTCTTATGCTTTAGAATAACATTTGCAAGGCATAAAATCAACCGTTAAGATTAACTAGAAATTAACAGCTCTGACTTTCCTATCAGTTGTCCAAATTTGAAGAGAAAGAGATGAGGATCATGCTAAACATTTCTACCCCCTTAAGTGAGCAGTTTCAAAACGCTTTTGTATTTTGAACGATGAGAGAGCCCAGTGTAACACTTCTTGTCTGAGCTCATTCATATAATGGTCAGTTATTTTGGAAATGAAGTAAAACCTGAAGAAATGAGTGTGTGTGTGTGTGCGTGATAGAGTAATCACTCCTTTTTTGGCAAAATATTACAAAACACAGGGCTGCAGACATTACATACTCTGTCTACTGTTTCCAAGCCACTAATTTGTTGCACGTAGTCTGACAGACCCATAATTTAAAACTGAAGTATCTAAGTGATATTAGAGTGAGGGTCAAACTGCCCTGCGTTCAGATGTTGCAAAGGAGACTAGAAATGGTTTCCTTAGCAGATGAGGATATTTGCCACTGTGGAGAGAGCTGGACAAATGGGTCAAAATGGGTCAAGAGATGCTAAACGACGGCTCACTCCGCTTGTCATGCTGATACCGGTCAGCAAACTGTTTAGCTGGGTAGAAGACTCGCTGTTCGGGAAACTAGTTTGCGGTTGACGTGGGGAAAGCAGAGTGACTCTTGCTCGCAGTGATACATTCCAGATTGCAAGCACAAGATTAGCCTTAAACTTGGGTCAAGCTTTTGTTGAAAGCAGGAGGAGACTGCGAAGGCTCTGAAAGGAATAATCAGCGCAGCGTGTTTCTCATAATCCATGCACTTCTGTTGTAACCCCCAAGGAAGTCCTTCTCCATAACTGTAGAAAGGAACAGTGATTTCAAAGATTGATTATTATTGATATTATTGATTGACTTTTCTAGCAAATTATTTGTTCATCTCTAGGAAGCAAATACAATGGTATTTACTCTGATTTCATTTAAATGCATGGTCATATGCATTGAAAATGTCTGTAGCATTCCTTTTACTTTTTCTTCTTTAGTCTTTCAGAGAAACGAATTTTCTGTCACTGAGAAAAAAAATGGATGATAAGCCAAAAGCTAGTGAGGGCAATTCATCTTCCAGAAATCATTTAGATGTAGAAAATATACAGATATAAATAAGTACGTGCTTGTGTTGCCATTTTGTTAGTTTACTTCTACGAGAATAAGACTATATGTAGAATTAAGGCTAGAATAGAATTAAAAGTAAGACTAGAATAGATTTATAGATAGTGTTAAAAAAGACTTGTTGTATTTCCTAGTAACACTGCATTCTTTAACACAGATGCACACTTCCATCCACTTACACAAGATGACAGCCTAAAGGAAACAATGTATTTTAACCTCTCGAAACTTTGTGAGACACCAGATTGCTCTTTTGGCATGTGTATTGCAGAGCATCCTTCAAAAGACACATATTTTCAGTGGCAAGCATGGAATTATAATTACATTCTACATTTCTTTTTGCTTGAGTCATTGATAACATCAGAGTTTTCTCTTAGCAATAATTGGATGTTTCTGTGTAGAAAATTGTAGAGAAATATGTTTACCTTTTCTGTGTGCTAGGTTATGAAATAGCTTTCTTCAGGTTGTAATTCTATGGATCAAATAAACCGTGTTACTCTGTGACATATGTGCCATCTGCCAGAGAACCTGCATGATATTTTTTGATTATTCCTGCTCATTTTATTCTCTAGACATTAACAACTTCAAATTATTGTTTGTTCAAATTACAAAGGATTGTGAAGCATGACTATGTCCCTTTTCTTAACGAAATACTGGCCATGTATATTATGTAAATAATGAATAACATTTCAGTGGTTTATTTTCTGAAAATTGAAATAGTTAAACTTTTTTTTTTAATGGTTTGGATAACATGCCGTTACTCTCTTGTTAAAAATGTAATTTTTCTGATGAAGTTATAGTTAATCTTAGTACTTTCTTTTTCTTTTCTTTTCTTTTCTTTTCTTTTCTTTTCTTTTCTTTTCTTTTCTTTTCTTTTCTTTTCTTTTCTTTTCTTTTCTTTTCTTTTCTTTTCTTTTCTTTTCTTTTCTTTTCTTTTCTTTTCTCTTCTCTTCTCTTCTCTTCTCTCTTCTCTTCTCTTCTCTTCTCTTCTCTTCTCTTCTCTTCTCTTCTCTTCTCTTCTCTTCTCTTCTCTTCTTTCTTTATTTTAATTTATGTATTTTTGGTGTGAAAATGTTTTAACTGGAAAAGCTTTATCTCCAGAATTCATTCCTTCCAACAAATTTCTTCTTACTAATCTACATACAGGCGTTGATGTCACTTGACTGTTTTCTTTTTCAGTCTGATCAAGTCTCTTTTCCTAACAGAACAGAACAGAACAGAACAGAACAAAAAACTCCTCTGTGCTTTCAAAAGAGGTCTTTATTTAACGTTTTTGTGCATTTGCTGATTAAGGCAGCTCTTTGGTCTTTACCTGTGTAATAGAACTTCTGCTCCTTGCCTAAGGTGACATCTTTCTGTCCTTGACTTCCTTGCTTCACATTCATGCCCTTCTTACTATATGGTATGTGCTCTGGGCCTTGGTTTTTCTTGTGATCTTTGTTCCTTTGTCATGAAGTAATTTGAAATTTGGTAAAATTGGCCCTGTATTACACTTCTTCGACCCAGCACAACTTTGCTTTTCTTGCCCAGTTCTCTCCAGTTCTTGATTTGTTTGATTTTGAAATAAGAATTAAGTCAGGCAAAGACATGATTGGGAATCAAGAGGAGAGGATATGATGGCAAGAGGGCTTTCTTTGACAGTCTCTGGTAAATCTCTTTTTGAAGGCAAAATAATAATAATAATAATAATAATAATAATAACAATAGCAATAGAAATAATTTTAAATGGTGTTCCTTCTTTCAGCTCTTCAGTATGGTCTCATTCAAGCTGTCAGCAGCGCTGGGACGTTGTATTCTGCTGTCTACATCCTCTCCATCTGAGAGAACTCTGCATAAGCTGTGTTTCAGACCACTCACTGTTGTGATATTTGAAGGCCTTCCTTCCTGTGCACATCCTACTTTTATAATGTAGCATCTTCTGCATCAGATGAAAAGTACTACAGCTTGATTTTTTCAAAGAAACTGATTAAAGAGGCTAGTTGCTTAGTGTCATTTTTTGGTCAGAATGAAACCCATTGCTAAAATTCTAGCAGCATTTCCATTCATAGTGTGTGAACTTAGTGAATTCTTGCAACTTTTAAAAATTTGTCCTGAAAGTTCATAGTGCTGGTGTGGAATATCAGAGAGAAAATTTCTTTATTGTCTTTAAGCAAAGTGCTGTAGATTTAGCCACGTGTGTACTTAGAGTCAAAATATAATACAAGAAATGCTGTGTATATATATACATAGAGAGAATTTTAGTGAAGTAGCAGATCTTAAATACCTTTTTACAGTAGTTCGTCAGCCATTTGTTCTTATTGAGATTTTGATTCAGTTCAGTCACCATGCCCAATACATACTATACATAAATATTAAAATCTGCTTTTCACAACTTTCCCTTGGTGTCTGCAAGCTCAACCTCTCAGTTGTGCAAAGACCTCTACAAATCTGCTTCCTGTGAATTTGCTGAAAGCAGAGGCAAACATATTCTCTTGTGTGCACTCAAACAGATCCCTGCAATTTATCATACCACTGCAAATTTAAACAAAGATTGCTCGGAGATAGTAACTGTACATGAAATAATGCCCTATCTTCTTCTGACAGCTTGAATAAGCCACTCCTGATTTCTACATTTCTCTTGTAGGATATAGAGATACTGCAGAGCCTAAGACAGTGCACACTTCCACGGTTTAAAAATGAGAGTTAGCTTAATCATCTAACAGTTTATATCTTCCTGTGCACAAATCCCCATTAAAAAATAGAAAAGAAGTAATGCACAGATGTTGTAGAGAGTAGAAAGGAAAAGACAGGAACTTCCAGATGGTCAACAGTGTGCCCTGGAGGATGCTGCAGTGTGAACCTCTGGAAAAGTAGGATAGCACTTTATTTCCTGCCTCCTCTGGCCACAGTTATGGTATTTTGGGGATTTCCATTTGCTTCTACCATCTGGAGGAAGCCCTTTTCCTGTTGCCCTTCCAATGGAAGCGTATCAGTGTTAAATACAGGATTGTTCCAACAATGCACAGTGTTGTGAACTGGAAATAAAAAAGGACAACAAGAAAATAAAATAAAAACTCTCTATTGAAGTATCCTGCTTGCATAATTAATGCATGTTAGTCATTGTCAAAGTACGCTGAAACAAGAATGTCACTTTTTTCTTTTTTTTTTCTTTCCTAATGGATGTGATAGATAAGTCACTGAAATGACTTTATAGCTGCGTTGAAAAATTGCTTGTAACATTTTTTCAAGCTATTGATTAAGGATTTGTACTGTTCAAGGTGTTAACCAGTATCTCTTCTGAGGAGGTAGATTATTCTCTTGGCGATGGGGAGTGCAAGTAATCCTACAACTGTAGGATTCTCATATATTTTTTTAAAGCAGGTGAGGTTGGTCGCTCCCCTGCCAGGTTTCTGGGGTCTTTATGGGACAAGTCTAGTCACCCTTGAGTTCCCCTGATCAGTCCTGCCTGGCCTCAGGCTGGAAGGGACCTCAGGAGGGCACTAGTCCAAGCTGCTGCTCTCAGCAGTGTCAATGCTGAATTTGGACTAGGTTTCTCAGGGCCTTGTCCTGCTGGGTTTTGAAAATCTTCAAGAATGGAGGTCCTCAACTCTTCTGGACAGCCTTTTCCCAGACTTAATTGTCTTCATAGGGATTTTTTTTCCCTTATTATAGCCTTCAGACTTCAAGTTTTGGTCGTCATATCTCATTCTCGTTCTCCTGCACTCACTAAGGAGCCTGTCTCCATCTTTTCAATAAGTTCTCTTTAGGTCCATGGTTGTTGCCGCAGGTGCCCCAAAGCTGTCTCATCTCCAGGCTGAATAAATCCCTCAGCTGTTCCTCACATGACTCTAGCCCTGGCCACCTTGATGGTTTCCCCTGGACTTGCTCGAGTTTATCAATGTATTTCTTGCACTGAGAGACCCAAAGTGGGATGCATACTCCAGATGTGGTTTGATGAATACTGAGGAGAAAGGAGAATAATCTGTTTCCATGATCTGTTGGCTACACTGTTGTAGGTATAGCCCTGTAGCCAATATTGAATTCCCAAGACAGATCTACTCCAAAAATTTTTACAATGCTTAAGTGTGAGAAACAGAAACCAGAATGACTTACAATTACCATTATTTTTATCTCTCTATTCCTTTTTTTTTAATAATCAAACAAACAAAAAAAATTCTAAAATTAGATTTAAGGATCACAAGTCAAAAAAGGAAGTTGATGTTAGTTTTTATATCTGAACAATCAGAATTTGTATCCAGAGCAGAGCTCTTAAGACCTTTTCTGTCATTTCATTTCATAGTATTTCTCTAAACTCACCAGAATCTCAAATCTCAGAGTCCAGTTTTCTATTCTTGGTTTTAAAAATAAATAATAATAAGGAAAAATGACGTAGAGCCGCTGTTGGTATCTTCAGGTCATGGTCTGAGTTGCTATGTCTTAGCACCTACAATATGCCTCCAAAAGCAGAAAAAAGATTAATGATCCTCAGCTGGAAGTGCTGATTATTAATGAATGTGTTCACTCACACTGTCATAGTCATCTGTCACTGATTTGTAATGGAGTGATTAATTCATGGAGAAGACCTAGACGTTTCTCCTCAGTTCGCAGAGCTGTCCAGTGCTTGCTTTCTTCAAGGGCCTAACTGGCTAGCTGGTGAACTGCTGGCATTGCTTTCCTGGTAACCATGCCCACATAATACTTTTTACAGTACAGAGTACTTTTAATTAGGTGGTAAGGCTTGTTACTGTGCAAATCACAGGCAGCTATTTTTTTTTTTCAAACTTCAAGAGAAAAATTAGTTCAGAATGTTTCTGTATTACATTCCTTTCTCTGACACGATATTCATCTTATGTGGGATTTATAAATTACAGCTAGCAGTAGTTATTTTGCTATAGGGTTGCAATTTTGAACTAAGTAGTGGGAAAGCTTGCTTGTGTTTTGGAGGTATGAAACTCTTGATGCTAGTTGTTCTAGCATCTATTGTTTTGGGTTTTAGATCTACCGAAATGAGTTTTTCCCCCAAATTTTTGTCTCAAAGCTTCAAGATTAATATATTTGTTTGGCATTAGTATTTAGCTAACTGTGCTGGGTTTAGAGGAGCTGTATATCAGCTTTCCTTCTAAAAGAAGGACAGAAGAAGTCGCAGTATGACCATATGAAAATTAGAACTATTCATTGCTTGTAATATATCTGGTCTTTAGGCTAGTTATTGTTATCAAAAGTCACATGACTTCTTTTTTTTTTAATCTGATTCTATATATGTGTATTTTTAGGCAACACATAATTTCAACATGGAAAGCAGTAATTGATGTAGTGGACTTGGAGCAACCCAGATGTCTTTCCTGAGGGGTTATTGCCATTGTTAACTGTGATAGTAGAGGGAAATGTCTTCCCATCTTCTTGTAGCTTAAAATACACATTTTTTAGTGTAGGTATCTGTCACACAAAAAAATAGTCTATTATTTTGTGTGAGGATACCATTGCATCAGCATGAAACTCAGTTGTTCATTTTACACTGGATTTATCAAACCATTTCATTTGTTGCACAAAGTGATGTTTTATTATGAGAACTTTTTTTTTTCATAAAACTCAAAATAATTTAGAAATAGTATTTAAATGTACTGGGAAATATCAGTATGTTTTTAAAAGATGGAGTGATAAGGAAATAATGGCCTTTTTAGCTTTAGGCTTTCATAAAGGATACCCAAAGGTATGTTCAAATACTTCTGATACTCTAGCACATCATGTGTGTGCCTTTCCTACGATGTGCAAGCAGAAGAATTAAAGAAGATGGACCTAACTTTCAGAATTGCCAGGCTACATGTGATTTATTGAATCCTGCTTGATGTGAGATACCTCTCCCTTATGCAAACCTGAGGGATCTGTGCATTAGGAAGCAGGTGACTTTGCGTGGGGAGGGAGAAGGAACTTGCCATCAGTGAAATATTTTAGAGCCTTGTGCTCTTCACAGAATATTGCAAAGTAAATCAGGGCATGAGGCATGTTATTTTCATGTATGTTTGACATTATTAATTCTCTCCTTGAGATACTGCATTCAAAATATGCACAAGGAATTCATTCTTAGTAACAGTTTTGGACTAAAATCCATACAGATTTAGTCTTTGACATGTTAATAGCCAGATAGCCAGGACTGGGGCACATGAATTCACTTAATTGATTTTTAAAACATTTCCTTTTAGGTTGGCAGACTCTTTAATGTATGTTACTTTTTTTTTCCTTTAAAAAAAAAAAATTAACAATCCAGGAACAAGTGCTGTGAATGCCAGGAGATTCCTCAGGAAGACCAGTATTTTCATTCCATGAATTAGATAACATATATAAAATGTCATCTCCCCTTAACAGAATTGAGTAACAGAATAACAAAAGAAGGCATAAAACATATTTAGAAAGAACTCTTTTTGCTGCTGTGTTATATTACCTGACTTAGCAAAAATTATACTTATCATTCACTCCCATTCCTGAGTTACATGTGGTATCTAGCTAGATTTTTCTGTATGCTTAGAAGAGGAAGTATCTGAGATACAGCTTTAAAGTCAGCAGAAGTGATCTGTGCTTAGTCTAAGACTGCAAATGATGTCAATAAATGAATGACCTTGTGGGTATTTACAGACAGGCGATAAATAGAGATATTAGGAATGTAGTCTTGAACACAAAAGAAAGAAAAAGTCTTTCGTGAAGCAAAACTGCGGAAGAAGGCATTGTCAGTGTTGTCTACAGTGCTACCATGATCCTATTGGGATGAAGCTGTTTGTTTGTTGGGTTTTTTTTTTAAATCATAATCCTGTAAAAACATTTTACTCTTTAAGGACCTCTGCTCACTGCCTCTAACATTATAGGTTCCATCATGAACAAGTTAAAAAGATTCCTGGCTGAATTGCTAACCTGTTTGGTTTTGCATTTGCTTGTGGTTTTGTTTTGTTTTTCCTTTTGGTTGTTCCTGTCTGGTAGTATCCAGAATAACAGCTTCAGGGCCCTGAGGGAGACCTGAGTGTTCAGAAAAAAATAAACAAATAAACAAACAAAAACCCCAAGCAAATGGCCTCCATCCTTTAACATCCTCCTTTCCTTTATGTGTTTTTGCTGGTAGTCATGAGCCGACAGCATCTCTCAGTGCAGCTCACACCACCTTCCTGACTATCAATCTTGTATTATAGTATAATTAAGCTGATTATGTATTCAGATTGCTTCTGAAAGAGCAATTACTAATAAGAAGGATTCAAAGTAATAAAAAGTGTTATGATGGCCTTGACCTTGCAATATTTGATCTTCGTGTCTTGCATTGATTTATTGCAAGTTTTGAGTGGTCAGCATCCTGCTGTGACTGTCTCTGTTCTGTTTTTGGAAACAACTTCAGTCAAATATAGAACATGTACTTCTACCTGAAGCTTTAAAATATAGCTTTGTTATAGCTTTAAAATAATTATAGCAAAGATGCAATGAGACTGGTCTCTCTGAGTCAGAATTACTGAAAGCACTATTATAAAGGTTTTAATTAATATAATTTACATGATGCTCCTGTGAATGATATAAGAATCTTTGGTAGCTATTTCACAGGTTGGGGGAAAAAGTGAGGATGAGCCCTAGACAGTTACCTTTAATGTGTATGTGCATGGAGGTCTGGGAAACTTGCATATCGGTACTTCTGGTGCACCCTGGCAACACTAGGCACAAAAGAGAAATAATTGAGGAAAATATAACTGTATGAATGAGGTATCAGTGAGAGTTTGAAATACTGGATGAAGTAACCAGCTTGATTAAGATATGCTATTCATTAGATATCTATAAGGCAGATGACTAACATGGAGCATCACATATTTTGCTGGCTTCTTAGGAAATAAGAGCTCAAGGATTGAACATTTGAAGAATCTTTCAGCACTTGGTGTGTAGATTTGCATTAAGAATGGCCAGAATGAGCTGAAATAAAGCTAATGAAGAAAAATTTTAAAGAGAGCATAAGCATGTTTACACTGATGTAAGAAATATCAGTTTGTTGTGGTTGAACCTGGAGGGGCAGGAAGGAACTTCTCATCATTCAGCATGAGGCCATTGCTACTGGAAACATCTGCTGAGCTAAAGACTAGAAAATAATTTTGAATTTTATCCCATGCTTATTTCAGCTTTCACCAACTCTGTGTCAAAGTGAGCGTTCTTTGGGCCAAGTTCTTTGTACAGAAGCATTAATGTGGAAAGGAGAGTCTTCAAGACATTTTTTATTGTGATTATTCTCTTTAATTACTTCAGTAGTTTTTTGGTTTTGTTTGAAAACAAAACAGTTTTACAGTTTTAGTGTAAACACACACCAGATAAGTTATCTATCTAGTTTATTGGCTTAAATGCTGATAACACTTTTTTTTTTTTAATAGAAAACAAGTCTTTGGCCTTGTTTGGGTTTTGGGGGGGAAGTCCAGTTACATTCTTCAATGATTGTCTTTCGAGTAGCAATGCCATTGCTTGTTGATGGTGATGTCTCCATAATATCACTAAATTAATTAAAATATTCTTAAGCAAATGGACTTTCAAAAAATATGCAGATGGAGTAACATAGGTGAATAATATGTTCATGGAGCCCTTTTAGAAATCTTAATTTCTTTTGTGACAGATAGGAATCTGTAACAGAGGCATAAAGAAATCAATTGGGTGATGAAAGTAAACTCCATCAGCTAAAGATGCGCAGATTTCTTTAGTCCTCTATAAAATACTGGTTAGCTTTTTTGGTTCCATAGGGACACAGACTTTTTTTTTAAATCCTTCTAGAGTTATTTGGCCCTGTCTTGATTTGATCCTTTTATTTATATTTCAAAATTTATTTAATCTTTTTAGAAACAGTGATCTTTTCCTGGAGACCCTGACTGAGCAGGGCAAGTGTCTTCTGCCACATAGTCTCTCTTCTGCGATTGACTGCATTACTGTATTTTGATGTACAATAATGTGTCCCGTAGTTAGAGAAGTATTAAGACTCTCATTATTAATATATGCAGAACTTTATCATATGTATATCCTGGGAGATGCAATATTTTTTCTGTGTTGTTCTTCTATAAAGAGTCAAGATAGATAGATCTGAAAAAGCCCGTTATCTTAGACATATTTTAGGAGAGCAAATTTCCCTCTGAAGCTATAGCTTTGTCAGGGTTTTGTCTCTTCCGTTTAGAAATCACATGCCCTCCTGCAGGAGGTCTGCTTCTGAAAGCATGAGAACTATGACTTTTTTTTTTAGAGAGAGAAAGAAAGAAAAAAAAGCATGGATTATGATTATTATATTGGCACTACTCCAGACAAACACTGTCACCTTCACTGAAAGAAAATTGGGTTACTTCTGAAGAAACAGAAGTGAAGTATAATTTGCTGACATACTGAATGTTGTTGCAGGAGAGAATCATTAAATAATAACATGATTGTAATGAGATGACATTTCAGAGGATTTTACATCCTTTTATGAAGGACTGGAAGGCAGGCAGATAAGGACAGTAAACTGGAGAATAAGGAAGAAGGCAAATGGTCTAAGAAAAATAAGAGCCAAAAAGAATGAGAAAATGTTAGCAAAGTGAGAGGTGGGGAGCAGGTGCCTTACAGATAAGAGCAAAGAAATGAGACAGGCTGGTCTTTGGGAAATATTGAAATATTGAACAAGTAGATTTCAATATTCAAATAAAAGCATATGTTTGGTGGAAAGCTAGAAAGATAATGTAGACAACTAGGCCAGGTGGGAGGCGGATAACAAAAGAAAACACTGCCTGCAAAAAGGATTTGAGTAACAGCAACTTGAAAAGAGATTAGAAGATTGTGATATAAAAAAAGACGAGGTCATCAACTATCTAAGAAGAGATGTCAATAGCGACAAATGTGAGATGGAGGTAAAAGAAGGGTGAGGAAAGCATGTGTATCTGAACGTTGCTGGTGACCCCATTTGGTATTTTCGTTTGCCTTTTGGTTGGGAGGGAGGGTGTTTCTCTTCAGATGGTGATTCAGTTTTGCGTTCTGCATCAACACAGCAGCTGGTGGCAGGTATGGGGTAAACCTACCCTGGGAATCAACTAATTCTGGCTTGCATTAAGAAAAAGGAAAAGTAACTTGTGCTAGTATATTTTCATTTTCAATCTACAAATTTCTTCTACGTTTCCCTCCATTGCACCAGGTGCCAAATCTGTTTTTTGAGTCAATGGATCTCTGATTGGGTAACATTAGGGATCGTCTTATTAGCTGTGATTGGGTAATGATGGTGTTTGCTGGCCTAGTAAAACTTGGTGTTGCTTTATGTCTCAGAGGTGCAGTTGTTGTTTTAAGGAAAAGAGTGTTCTTTGTAATATTTAAAAAGCTTTAAACGGAAAAAAAAAAAACAACAAAAAAAAAAGAAAAAAAAGGTCATGACCACCTAGAGATACTTTTTAATAAGTTAACTATGTTTCTGTATTTTACAGGAAATATGACTTTTCTTGGTAACATTATCTTAGTCATCACATGTCTCCCTGGGTTATGACCTCTCTGTGCTAGTGCAGCAATTAGACCTTCAATTATTTTTTTTTCTTCCAGAACATATTTAAAAATAATTAAATAGTGCCATCATATGCTGGCTGAAGGAATACATTCCGGGGCATTTGTTCTGCATTTCATATTATATGACTTCAATATGGATTTTAGAAAAACGATGGCTGTACATTGCTTAAACTTTTATTTTACAGAGTTTTTTTTATATTTTGAAAATGAACCTATTGACATTCATTTTTTATGTTCAGAGAGAGAAAAGTTGCTCATTCTTAGCTCTTCTCCTTTTTTTACTGTATCTACACATTTTATTTTAAGACTTACTTAGTAACATTTCAAAATTTCAAAAAGATTTAATTTTACCTTCTGTTCTCTATATATTTTGAAAGCAGTTATTCTAGAACAAAGCTTAAAGGTGGATTTATTCCAGTGATCTTGAGGAAGAAGAACTGTGTGAGTTTTTTAAACGCTTACTTGCTTTGGGAGTCTTGTGTGTTACTGTTGAAAAATGGAGTGTGTTTGCTCTGACAGTTGTGAAGGACTGAAATGACCCAAACCACCACAGCAATGGCTGCAATGCTCTTGGGACTCCTTAGCCTTGTCTCTGTGAGGAAGTCTTTGCTGGAAAATCTGTTATTTGTTTATTCTTCTTTCGTTGCAACTGCTCTGTTCAAAGTGCTTCAGATGCTCGCATGGGCCCGTGAGAGTGTTATCCCATAAACATTTTGCTTTGATTTGAAACATGCATAATCACAAATTGGCTTTGCACTTCAACCAAGAAAGCTGAGCAGTGAAGAAGAAATCATCTTTTTTTTTTTTTTTTGAAAATACCAAGCTATGTATCTTCCTGATTTGACAGTGTATTTACTAGCTGTTGTTCTGCTTTGCTGGTGGAGAAGGCTGCGGCCTGACAAAGAAGAGTTTTGCTGGTCTGTGCTGAAGTGGAAGGCATATAGTAGGGATGTGGAGGGAAAGGTGAATTTATGTGGAAGTTCGGAGGCAGAACATGAAAGTGAACATGCCTGGGCACGAGTTGGGCAGGGAGAATTTAATGATTTGTCAGGAAGGAGGAACAAGGTTCTGCCGAAGATGGATCCGTGCAAGTAGGGTGATGCCTTTTCAGATGTGCTTGTTAAGTGTGACTCATAAACTGTAGGGTGTCGTCTTCACCTATTTGGCTTTGGATTCTTTTTTTATTCTTGCTTGTGAAAAGGCCAGTTATATATATGCAAAACAATATTTTTCAGGGCAGATACTGAATTCACGCAGATCAGCGTTGGTAACCAGTTTTGGTGCTCACAGAAGCACGGAGTTAGCATGTTTTCGTAGATGTGAATGGAACTGCTGGTACGTTTGTGTGCATGAGCAAGCAACAAAACCTGTTTTTAAAAACTCTCTAGTTTATATAATTAGTACATGCAGTGCACTAATTGTGCCCAGTGCATGGACATTCAAAACTGGCTTTACATCTCTCATTTTGGAGTACTGTTAAAGTGTTTTGTTTCTTTGACCACAAATAAACTGTAGTCTTGTAAGGTTTTCAGAAGGTATTGTGTATTATTGCTGCTTGTTTGTCGTTAAGATAAAGTTGCAAAATGCTGGTTACCAATAAGTGTCCTTTTTGTTGGCTCTCTAAGGAATACAGCGTATATTAACAAGAAAGAGAGAGCTATGAAAAATGCATGAATTGCCAGGAACTACTGCAAACAAGGGTACTGTAAACGAAGCCACGATAACCTAGTACACTTAGAGAGTACACTTCTATGATAAAATATTAATCCATCTAATTAAAAAAAAAAAGGCAAGGGAGCACTCTTCTCTCCATCTACCTACATGTGTCTACATGTGTTTGATAATGCCCTTTGTGTGTTGTTAATGTGTTGGCTATCCCTTTTAGATATGCTGAACCTAGAATAGGCAAAAAAACCCAGAATCTTTTAAGGTCCTTCTGATTCATAAGTGTGTTTGCAACACAGACTGAATAGGTGGCCTCCACAGGAACGTATCAAGCTCTACTTTAAAATCCAGCTTTGCTACCATTTCTCTCATTCCCTGGCAATGCATTTCCAGATCTCCCATCACTCTTGAAATGCTTAAAACTCTTAACCTCCAGTGACCGTTTCTTCAGAGCCATCCTGTGTCCCCCTAAGTCTCCTCATAATCCTCTGTTTTATTCCAGATTGAAGAGGAATAACTAAAACTGTGATCACTAATGTTGACAGGTCAGTGCTTGGTATAAGGACATTCGTATTTCCTGCATTTGCTCAGAATAACCCATAGAGATGCCTGTGTGAGCTACCTGTGTGAGTATAGCCGTGTTGCAACAGTTTCTTATGGTCAGCTAAGAGGGCAAGTGCTGCTGCTCATGACCACTTAGTTTCCACTTAAGATCGGCTTTTTTTTTTCAGGATGGAAGAATATAGTCTTTTTTTTTGTCTTTTTTCTTTTTTTTTGGTATTACCAAATGTAATTCCTTTTCTCTTCCAGCAAAACTCAAGATCATGCAGTTCTTCTGAGAGGCTGATCTTGCTTTTTGTATTGACTGTATCTCCCGACTCTGTGTTATCTGAAAGCTTCATTATCACTCATATTTTTAACTGCTGCGTCAATTAGAGAAAATATTAAGGCCTTTGCCAAGATCTATCTTCAAGGGACTCTGCTAATAATCTTTCCGTGGCAGGAGAGTACTTCTAGTGCTGCTCAGACCACTTCTATAGCCAAGCCACTTCCATTTTATACTTTTAATCCTTGATTTAATTCATTTCTCATGTAATGTATTATCAGCTGCTTCAGTGAACTTGGAATAAAAACAGACTTACTGCTGGAAAGCTGGTTAAGAACAATATTATGTGGGTGTCTTTGATAAACCTGTGCTTGAGTTTAACATCTTTCTGTGGCTGTGTCCCTTCTGTTTTCCTTCAGAACTGTTTACAAGGTTTTGTATAGTGCTCAAAACAGATGTACAGCATGGTCCTTTTCTTTCTTATATATATGTGCTCTTCTTTCACTCTCCTGAGTGATAAGTTGATTAGAAGCTTTTGTTTCTACATTTATACATTAGTTTTTCTGTACTAGGGTTAGAGATTATTTGACTTTTTGATTTGGACAGGTTAAGCATCATAGTTTTTACCACGTACATTTTTTTGTTAATCTTTAGTATTCTACTGTCTTTTTTGCACCAAATAGTATGAAGATTTTCACTGTAGATCTTTACCAACAGCTTATTTACTTATTATTTTTTTAGCCGCTATCTTTCTTATTCAAGTGTTCACTAAGTTCAGCTAATTTAGTCCTGTCTCCTCTTTTTGGCCAGAAGAGCTTTTCACCCGGCTTAAACTATCAGGCTGGCAGTAAAAACACCTGTAAAATATATTGCTGCAGGTGTGCTGAATAACAGGAACAAATTAGAGGCAGAGCTGTCACACGCGTGGCTTTTACATTGCACAGCCCGTTTTCTTGCTGTTGCTGGCAGTCGGCTGCATTGCGCGGCTGGCGGGTTCCCATTCCCCAAGGGGGCAAAAAAGCCAGAGGTGGCGCCGGCAGCTGCACACCTTGATGTGCTAACAGGATTCCCTGCTATTTAGAAGCTGTGCCGGGTGCTGACAGATGGCTTGTATGAATCACCGGTGAAAACCACCTGTAAATGAAACCGTCCTGGCTGCATTAATAATTAAAGAAAGAGTCAGGAAAAATGAAATCATCATGCAGATTAGTTGTCCATCCTTTGTGGGAGCCGGTGGGATTGTCCTCCTGATACAACGGCTGTAGCCAGAGGACCTCTCGGAGCAGTAGGTCTTCGTAGAGGTTATCTGCTTGCTTCAAAGTCAACCACAAGGGTTGCTAGAGAACAAGCCAAAATATTTGCTCTCCCTGTCTTCGTCTGGGCAAGCACAACTGCTCCTTAGAGAATTTCCAGCCCGCGAGAGTGAGACGTAGCATTTGCCCACCACGCTCTGATTTGGCTTCACTCTAGCTTCTCTGCAGTGGTTAGAGTTTATCCTCGAGGAATGGGAAGCAGAATTTGCCTGGAGAAGTTGCATAGCTTATACCCATGTTGTCAATGTGCATATGGATACAGCAAAGTGAAGTGCTGGGAAAACGCCTTCCATGGTATTTTTATGGAGTGTTTTAAAGTTGTGGAAATGATAGGTAGTAGTGCTCATTTTCTAGAATATTCTTCCCAAGTATTCCGAGTACTAGCTTTTTAATATATTTATATATTTGTGTGTGTGTGAAAAATGACTAAAAGGAAGGGTGCTTTTTTCTGGATTCATATTTTCAATGTCTTTAGTGTATTTATTTATTTGAGGTACTTAGGCAATAGCTCTTTAGGACACTAATATAATTATATATATTTTTTTCTCATTGAAGAAATGAAAGAAATGGAAAGAAATTGGAAATGTATCCGGAAGAGAATGTTTTAAACTCAGAACATTTTTTTCTTTGCAAGATTTAAAATTATTAAACAAGATCTGCTCTGTTGCATCATATTTATAGAGCGGGTCTGTCCTTAAATAAGACTTCCCAAATTTTTCCTCTTTCCTTAGTCAAAGGCTCCTGACTGTAGCCACTCTCAGGCAGTGCTTACCTGAAATTTATGTTGATTTAAGACTTTTCCTGACACATGGCTGGGGAGGCATGTTATTGCCAGCTGTCAGAATTTTGCTTAGGAGAATAAGAAAACTTGATAGTAATCCTAAACTCAGGGCAGTTAGTATTATGTGAGAACTCTAGGATTGTATCAATAAGATTAAATGCATGCTCAGAGCGTAGCCTAAAGGGAAATGAAATCCTCCTATCTGTATCCCAAACCTTAAGAAAAAAACTTTATGTGAGAATATAAATTTTAAACATAAATAACTTTTGACTATTTTTTTCATATTATCTCATAGTTTTGTTTTTTTTATTTATTGTTGGCAATGTGGGCAGGGCATAGGTTTCATGTGATCTCAGACTTGCATCTTTCAGTGCCGGGAGCCTGATTTTTTGTTTCAAAATCACCTGCATAGTTTCCCTTGGAAACAGTTCTCTTCCAACCTTGAATCTTTCTGCAATTTGCTTTTCCAAAGAAGAGCAGAAATGAAATAGTTTTGCCTTGCTGGGAATACGCAGTGAGAGCCGCCCTATGAGAGATGGCTCCGGCTGACAGGGCTTCCCCGGGGCTGCAGGGGTGGCCTGGGGCGCAGTGACCCGGGTGCCTCTTCATCTCGGAGCCTGACATCCAGACTTTCAGTAATGCATTAAATAAAATAACACGTTCAATAAAAGCCTCCCGGGTTGCACGTCTTAAGAGTGTGTAGAGTAGATATTTGTGCAGAGTAATAAAATACACCTTCCAATGTTAGAGACAATTTCCCATTATTTTCATTTTTTTGCACAGTGATTCATTATTTGAGTATCTGGAGAGGGGATGGTGTTACACGGTAAAGTGGAATCAGCATCTACGTATTTTCAGTTCGTAGCATAGCTGCAATTTGCAGGTACAGGTAATTCAGTAAGTTGTCCAAACATATTGTCTGTGGGCTTGTGACCGTAATCCTAATACTTTGTCATACAGTGTAGGCAGCTTATAAACACACACAAAAGATAAAAACTGGATAGAAAAAAAAAATATCGCTTGCTTTAAAGAGTAAAATGGAAAATACCTTTTCATGTAAGCTTCTGGAAATGTACATATATTTTTTTCTGATTTTGAACATCCTTTCACTTGCACTTAACTACACAACAGATTTTTATTAGTTCTTGATGTACATAAGATTATTGGCAGTTAGAGCATTTCATTTTAGAAATGGGGCAAAAGTGTTGAGAATACTCTTGAGTTTTGTTACTATTCCAGATTTACGGTAATCCTTTGCTTATGTAATAAATAAGAAAACACACACACAAGCTTTATTCACTTTAGTCATGCCAAGTTAGTACTTTGACTGTTCTTGTTGGGATGTTATGAAATTTTAAGCAGTATTTGTGCATTGTAGGCTGCTTGCCTTCCCTGGCTTTGCTGTGATCTTCTCTCATTTTACCTAGCATCTAGTCATTCTAACAACAACAAATCAAAACACCAAATCCAAAATAGAATAAAGCTTAACCTTAAAACATAACTGTAAATGTTTTCTTTTATAAGGGAAGATGGGCAGGAAAAAAATCCTTTTGTCAAGAGGAACATAAAGTTTGTGAAAAACACATTGTGTTTTTTCTATCTGTCTCCACTCCATAATAGACACCAGGATACAAAAGCAAGTATATACTTCTGTTATTTTGTTTTGTTTTTCTTTTTCTTATCACTGGAGGTCAGGAAATAGGATTTGTGAAGACTAAAGGAAGTATATAATAATACAATAAGAGGAACTCATAATAATTCACAAGTAAAGTGAACTTCAAGACAGATGCTTTGGTAAACTGAAAAATAAGAATCCTGGTGTAAATGTTCATTTCTCAAGCACAGAAGGCCTAACGTTCAGATCCATGAGCAATGACTTGCCTGATGCCTAAGCACAGGTCAAAGAAGATCCTCAAGGATAAGAGATTAAATGCCAAAAGCTTGCATGTAGTAAGAGTTGAGTAAATGGATTAAATATCAACAGATGGTAGTTTAATTACAAGCAGGCTCCACTTGTTGTCACTGAAATTATGTGTTTGCTGCATTACAGAACAAGGCAACAGCCTGGGCATCAGCTGCCTTAGTGTATAGCGTATCAGTAGCACGTTCCTGCTGGGCAGTGATAATTCAGTAGCAACGACTCCCTCCTCCGCTGCCCAACTTTGCTTTTTTGTCTTGCAGTTGGCAGGGTCCAGCTTCCCAAAGCGGCTCCCCATCCTGTCTGGGGCTCACAGGAGGGTGTGAAAGGAGCGGAGAGCCTGAGATACCTCCCTGCAGCAGCTCCCAGGTCCCTTGTGCCAGTACAGGGCACACAAAACAGGATTTGGGCTGTATCCAAATTCAGGGGTGAATTCTGCAAAGCAAAATTGTCCTCTTCTCACTCTCCTCTGCCCTTTTATACACTCAAACTATTCCACTAAACTTCCATTTTGAGATTACTGAAAAAGTCTTACTTATTCTATATAGGAAGTTGATTAGATGATAGGTTTAATTTCGGCTAAAGGAAACTTCTTTTTATTACTTCATTCCGCACTTAGTTTTGACTGATTATTATTACATTCTCTGTCTTTGGGCAGACTATTGTTTGGAATGATTTTATTGTCTGTAAAGTGTATATAAAATTGGAATGATTTTGTCTAATCAAATTAATTCCTGGTTTAAGCTAACCTGAAAGAATGTGAAAAATAAAGTTGTGAGTAAAATATAAACAGATGATATTCTTCCTATATCCCCAAGTTATCAGGGCACAGTGGGGCAAAACAATTACAATATTTAGCATATAAATCATGTGTAACATTAGAGTACAAACACCATACATAGTGTTGTGTTGAATAGATAAAAATACTTTACTTTCATCTGCAACTAAGAGGATCAAGCAGAACAGGTTCTCATTAGAGCGTGTTTCTTTGTGTTAGGAATTTTAAAACTGAGGCAGAGTATCTTTAACAGTATGGAACATAGGATGTCCAAGCCATGTTCCCAAAAGCATTCATATCTCAAGGCTTTTATGAGTTCAGATTATCTATTAATAGCATTTATAACTCATCATCAATGTTTTTCCTCAGATTCCTTGTCTTATGTTGTCTATCACTAAGTCTCCTGTACTGTATTGGTATAGCTTATCCATAGTTACCGGTGGCATGATCTCCAGACCTCAGTAAGCTTCCAGTGATGGTATAATTATTTAGAGCTTCTTTTCATTTGTGTTATGAAGATAATACTTTAGTGAGTTCACAGATTTTCTACTTCATGCGGATCTGTAGAATTAATCAGCACATATTTGTATTCACAAGAGTCACCCAAAAGAAGACTTGTAAATGAAATAATATTCATTTTAAAAAAGAGTTGTCTAGGAGGTAGCTGACGGCAAATGTCTGTTACAGTATTTTATTTGAAAACTATCAAATAACTTAAAAAAAATCCACCAAAGCAGAACACCATAATGAATTTTGTTAATGGCTAATATTAAAAAGGTAGAATTTGGAAAGAGAATGACTTGCACGTTGGCACTTTCAAAGCTTTTGAAGTGTCAGAATGAGAAGTCATATAAGCTTTCAAATGAAGTTCTGATATCCTTTTAATATCCTCTTTAAAATCTGGTTTACATCATATTCACTTTTACATTTGGCTATATTAGCGCAGCTGAAGATTTTTAGGTCTAGTGGTCCTTTTATTTTTAACTCAAGTTACAGATTAAGAAAAATATGACTGATATCTGTGTCTAGATAGATTTTTGTCTTGTATCCATCTGACGTTACCCAGAGTATAATTTATTAGTAATAACGGCTTATCTCTACCAAAGTTCTGTCTTTCCATTATAATATTTCAGATTTGGTTTCCTAGAGATGACTTAAATACTCAGTAAATAATGTTAATGTAAAATAACATTTGAGCAAAGTGAGTCTCTAACTCTGGGCATGGTATTTGAAAGTTAGGAAGCCACAAATCAAATGGGCAAATAGGGAAGATACAGACTGTTGGCAGCTTGTGCAGCCACTTTATGTAACCATAGTGGCCAAGGAGGCTAGATTTTGCAGCTGTGATACTTTACTTCTAGCTGGCGTAAACTAATGCCTCTGGTCTGTCCTGTTACTCAGATTGGTTCCTTTCCTGTCTCTCAGTAGGGGTTACTTGGATATCCCCATTTTTTTTCCTGTGCTGGAGGCAAAACACCAACATCAACAGCAGAGGTTGGGGGGAGATAGAGAGAAGCTGCTCTGATGGGGACCAGAGCATGCAGAGGAGGAGGAACTCCAGCCTTCCTGGCTGCAGTTTTGAGTTTGGATCCTGTTGGTGGGCTGTAGATCCCAACACGACTAATGTGAAAATGCAAGGAGCTTTTAAGTCCCCTATTGTAGAACTTTAAAGTTAAATGACTGTTTTTGAGAGTGCTTGCTGTCTTCTTTGCTAACTTTGGACAATTTTAAAGCAGTGTTAACTGTGTATTTGTTGAGTCGGAGGCATAAAATCTGTGCTTTGGGTCCAGGGTAGTGGAGACAAGAGCAGGCAGTGTTCCCTGGCCTTCATGCTCAATAGGGATGTGTGATGGCCCTCTTACTGGGAAGTTCTCAAACTGTCCCAAGCCATGGGAAATTGGCATTTTGAGAATATTTGGGTACTTTCTGAGCTCCATAAAAGGTAAAAACTCTTCTCCATTCCATATTAGTTTTGATTTAGGAAACTTGTGTTCCTAAGGTTTTTGGGTGATACTGCTCTTGCGATCTTTTCCGAAAAGTTCTTGCTGTTGTCCATGCCATTTACCCACACCTGGGCCATACTGGAGGAGCAGCTGGGACTGGCAGTGGTGACTTCTTTGAAGTGAGATATAAAGAGGTGGAGCAAGCAAGCATCACTTACCTGCAGATTGTGCCCTCCATCAACCCCGGTTCTGGCCACCTGGTCTCCCCATAGCCCTCTGATTTGTGTTCTCTTTCTGAGTGCCTGGGGATGTTGGGTGCAAGCAAGGGTGAGTTGTGGGGGGAGCAGAATGAATGAGAGAGAAGTGTGTTTCTTGAAGAGAGGATTCAGTTTAGGTTTTAAGCTAAATGTGCTGAGTGAGAAAGCAGTGTTAGAAGTCCTGTATAATTCAGAAATCTATCTCTGTTCTTTGTTTGTAAGATACTCCAGAAAGGTCATCCAGATTAATAGAGGTTATTCTTAACTCAAGAGAGAAGTATTTTATGATTCAGGTTTTGAATGAAATGCATCCCAGTGCTAAACTATTTTGGCTCATGTGTTACTTCTTAGTGTTTCGGTCTGTTTTTAGACCTCCTGTGTGCAAACACAGATGACATAAACTCAAAAAGCACAATATAAATATTTGTACATGGATATGGCATAAGGACAAATGTTCCCAGTGGGCATTTTTGTGAATCTACGCTCAGTTTACATTTGTCAGAGAAAAACACAAAGATGCTTGTCTTTTTATATTTCTCATCTCACCCACGCATGCTGTGATAAAGACTTTATTTCTTCTCTATTTCTTTTCCTGAGTTGTGGTTGGAAGGCAAGAGGCTGTCTGTCCAGCAGTTAACCATTTATTGAGGCCCCATGATTGGCAGTGGGATTGTTGTGACAGTGCTGCTGAGAAGTGTTGGTGCTTCACAGGAGGTCTAGGGTAGGCATGAAGGGATGTCTGTGCTTAGTACCATAGGGATGCCAAAACTATCTAGTATTTTGCTGGATGACTCTTTCTTACTGCTGAGTGGAGTTAATAAAAGGACTTTGGTCTTTTTCTAATATTCTTTGTTAAAATGTTGGCTAGACTTCTTGCCACTTTCTAGCAGTCACAAATGTGGGAATGGATGTTTGCTGGGCTAAACAAAAAGGTCGGAGTGGGCAAATATGCTGGAAAGGAGAAATAGTGGGGCTACTGATGAGGTGGTTTGATGTGGTGATGAGGGCATGGTGCAAAAAAGAGACTAGGATTTAAAAGGTAGTGATGGGAAAGAGGATGGTAGGCTCTTCTTTCAGACATTAAGGAACAATTATCATTTATAGGGCAAAAACTTGATAAATAGCAGCCCTGGGCAGCTTAAAGACATTACAGGTAAAGACAGGAGGACCAGCATGGGGTGTTGTGGTGGGAAGCAGGGCAGTTTTGCTGATGAACCTAGGACAAGATGTCAGAAGGCTTCATTCTGAGAGAAACTTGGCCTTTGCTAGCCCACCTGGAGGAGGGAACGCAGCGAATGCTTTCAAAAAATGAGTAAGGACTTAATTCTCTGCCACTAGCAAATATATTTTATATATACTTATATATATTTATTTACCTTATGCTGCATAGCTCCATAGTATAGTATCTCACTGTGACTATTAATACATTTAATTTTTAGAACAGCATTGATAACTGTAGAGAATTTTGCTTTGACGTAAGCAGCTGACTTCTGAAAAGTTGAAACAAAATTTTTAGAATTTTACATGAATCATTGTTTTTCCCTAATAATGTTGCATATTTGCAAGAAAACTGCTGCATGGTACAGTGTGTTTGGATGTATGTTCTCTCCATTCTCTATTCATCTTTGCAAAACTAGCATGAGCTTTGATATCATGTTAAGCCTGAATTTTCTGTTTGTGTTTTAGCACTTGCAGTTTTCTCTAATTTTCAGAATGCAGATCTCACCTTGGAGAATATGAAGAATTAGATTTGTCAGATTAGGTTGCAGTAAATACCCTTCAGTTATCTAGCTTATATTTTTGTAATCTTTAATAGGAACGGTCAGCTTCACAGCAACACTCACTCAAAAGTGCTCTGAAATGTTTTGTCTCAGCTGTACTGAACTGTCCTGATCACAGTATGAACTTGCTTCCACTCCTATTTCAGAGAAAAAAGCATGTAAATTAGAGTGAGTGTTAAGCTTCTCTTAATTTACCCAATCAAAGTAAGTTTTAGTCTTATAACGTGGTGTTAGCTGTGTGAAAACAGACAGGGAGCTCCTATGAAGATCGCTGTGATGTGGAAGCAGTCAAACTAGACAAACCATTGCCAAACCAGGCATCAGGATCATTGGAGCCAAATCTCTTTCCTTTATGAATCTGTAGGTGAGCAAATGACCTCTTTCCCCAAAATCTTAGCAACCCTGAATCTGGGAATGCTGTATTATAGCAAAAAATTCCTGCTTCACACAGATAGGTGTTTCACATTACCAGAGTGAATGTGATATTAGGTTTAGTGTCTACTGTGAAAGATTTGGCATGAGATCTTACTACAGCATTTGAGACAAATTTGAACATGAGCACTCAGTTTTATTACTCATGTACTATTTCTATATCTGATTTTGCTTGTGGTAAAATCAGTTAATTTTGTGTAAAAGAGTATCTGTATCTTGTCTTACAGCCCTGCTATGTGAGGTACATTTTGCAAGTTTCTGATGAAATTGTGTTAATTACTACATCCCATGTATGTTTGGATTTTTACAGTTTTACCTAACTTTCAAAATATGGCTACATTTTAATGCTATATTTTTATCTGTCAAAATATGACAACATAGTAATGCTACAAGATAAAGTTAATTTAATTTGTGCTATTCTCTGTATTCTTGCAAATTCTGTTTCACATTAGCTTACTTGTGGGTGATGGTTGACATTCTTGGTATTTCCTGTCTAGCTTATGCTCAACCTTTAAACTATTTGTGAATCAAATTGGAAATCTTGTAAAGTAGTACATGATAGGTAGAGTACTTTATAGTATCCCAAACATACTTTCCTCCCCCCATTTTGTTTGGTATTTAAAAATAGTATTCTGGAATAACATTTTTAGCAAAGCTGTTTAAGTCTTTTGGCCTTGTGGAGTTCAAATAATTAAAAAAAAATTAAATCCTTTGTTAATCTGTTAATAAGAAAAAAATTTTTTGTGAAGCTGTTTAAACTGAACCCTAACTTTTATTTTTAACCATGGATGTGAAGACAGTGGATGATTTCATGTTTGTACTATAAATAAGAATGCAGTCTAGCACAAGTTTGAAGGTAGGATTGCATAAAAATGTTTTTAATTTTTACAAATTAAGAAAATCTGTATTATTCCATTGATAACTTACATATACTTGTGTTTGAAGTGTTGGGCTGGTGCCACTATGCCCATCTCCCATGGGCACAAAGGCCCTGTGGGTTTGCTGTTCCTCCCTGACAGTTGTCTAAGACAGGAGACATATAAGTTACTAAAGTCACAGGTTGGCTACTGCTAACCTAAAGAATAAATTTTGTGCAGAAAATGGGTATTGAAGGGAGTTATGAGCAAAGGCTGTCTATGTGTGTGGATGGAGAGCTAAGGGATGTTTGCCTAAGTCATGGTTGTGCAATTTCTCTGACCTCTTCTGACCTCTGCCAAAATTTAAATTTACTAACTGTGTGGGGTCTTTTTCCTCTGTTATTTTGGTTTACCCTAATGAAAAGGAAAGGACTGAGAACTGGGTTGGGAAATATTGTGAAACAGGTGTAAGAAAAGAGAGAGCTTAACTAGTTAGGCAAGAGAAAAGTTGACATATTCATAAACACAGGACATTTCCATTAGATTTCCCAGGTGAAGTTCCCCAAAGGCTCTTCCCTCGGTGGTCTGAAAAGCAGTAATGGAGGAAAAACTTATAGAAATATGAGAAAGTAGGAAATACTTGGAACTGGGGAAATACCTGTGACTTGTATTTTCATTAAGAAAAGATATGGAACTTTGCTAATTAATGGGCCTTCGTATTGCTTTGCAAAAGGCAGAATATAATATTAAATGATAATAAACAGCTGCAGATTATTGTTTATTTTAATGTCCACAGATGGATCCACATATTGATCTAAGGGCAAACTCTGTATTAGAATTTCTCTCTGAGCAGCATGTTTCTATTCCACAAACCAAACCCCAGATGGTTATTTATGCATGTATTCATATATGCAAACAAATGAGAGGAAAGCTCAAACTGAAATTAACTGAATTCCTGCTGGAAAACAGCTCCGTGGAGAGGGATTTGGGAGTCCTGGTGGGCAACAGGTTAACCATGAGGCAGCAATGTGCCCTCATGGCCACGAAGGCCAGTGGGATCCTGGCTGCACCAGGAGGAGCGTTGCCAGCAGGTTGAGGGAGGGGATCCTGCCCCTCTGCTCAGCTCTGGTGAGGCCGCATCTGGAGTATTGGGGGCAGTTCTGGGCTCCCCAGGACAAGAGGGAGGGGGAATTTCTAGAAAGGGTCCAGCGTAGAGCAACAAAGTTGATTAAAGGACTGGAGCATCTGTTGTATGAGGAAAGACTAAGCAAGCTGGGCCTGTTTAGTCTGGAGATGAGAAGATTGAGAGGAGATTTGATCAACATGTTCAAGCACCTGAAAGGTGAATGTAGGGAGGGTGGGGCCAGGCTCTTCTCTGTGGTGACCAGTGACAGGACAAGGGGTAATGGGTGTAAGCTGAAACCCAGGCAGTTCCACCTCCATGTGAGGAAGAACTTCTTTCCTGTGAGGGTGACAGAGCCCTGGCACAGGCTGCCCAGAGAGGCTGTGCAGTCTCCTTCTCTGGAGATCTTCCAAACCCACCTGGATGCCACCCTGTGCCACGTGCTCTGGGTGTCCCTGCTGGAGCAGGGGGGTTGGACTAGATGATCTCTAGAGGTCCCTTCCAACCTCAACCATTCTGTGATTCTGTGAAATTATATCTGAAAAATGTGTCTTTTTGCACAGTGGGGTTTTGGGACTGGAATTTGTGATATGCAATATCTTTCTAATGGACTAAGATGAAATCCTGGATGAATCCTCACTTTGAGATGTTAGCTGTATAAAGATATTAATAAAGTAGGTGTAATTATTTTTTAAAAAAATGCATGAACATAAGGGGATTGAAATTTGCAGCCAGTGAGGAAGTAAGATTGATCATTGTGTGCAAGAGGAAGAAAAAAAAGTTTTAAATTCATGCAATTCATGCAAATTGTAAGGAAATTATAATTAATTTCTATTTCTAAAATGTTTTATTTTTCTATGACGAGTTGGAAATTTCTGTATGCAGTTTCTTTCTAGAGTACAAGCTAGAAGAAACAGAGCTTGATTGCATAATATTACTGACTTCAGGGTTTTTGGTATTTTGACACTAAGATTTCATGCACTACAGGGATTAACCCATCTGTCATTATATGACATCCAACATGCCTCAGTATAAATTATTGTGAGTTGCTCTATCTTTGCTTTTTTTGCTAATCGCAAAATCAAGAGATGAAGATAGGAAAGCCCTCTTACATCATCCTAGCAAACATAAAGTTGTTCTGTTCAGTAGTTGGGAAATTTCCTAACAAAACAAGTTTCTTTTTGTTAGAAGTTATCAGTTTGTCAAAACAATACCTCCTTTCTTTACTTCCACTCAATAATATGTATTTCTGTGAGCTTCTAAGGAAGTTATAGAAGCTTTTCCTTGGGAACGTGCTTTTCAGTTGGTTGATCACTCTTGCATCCGTGTGAAATGAAGCACTCTTACTTTGCAGCCTACTGCAGCACAAAGGTTTTGGGTTCTCCTCTCAGGTTTGCCTTATCCCTCTTGTCAATCTTCACAATGATTTGAATGCAACAGCTAGACCCGAAGCCTTAGAAACTGGTCTCCTAAGCTTAATTTATCCTTGAGATTTTCTATAGCAACTTATTTTAATGGTGGACCTTTCTTTCCTCCTTTTCTCTAGAATTTATTCAAAATTGAAAATCATACTTTGTCATGGGTTTCTGCTAATCTTTTCAAAAGCAGTTCTAGATTACCAAACAGTGCAATGTCCATCAGTAATGCATCTTGTATTGTATTCTGGGGAGGTACTGATAAAGAGAAAACATTTTCTATTTCTTGAGTTCAGAGATGTTGAGTTCACTTAATAAACCTACATGTTTTCATGTAAACACATTCTCTGCTTTGTGTGCTCTGCCTTTCAGATATCATTTTAGATCATCTTCCTCTTCTTATTAGTCAAATAATTAATTGCTCTTAATAGTTACTTCACTCTTCCAGCAATATTCTGTGAACTATCTCCAGCATTTTGTTAATATTCTACCAGTCCAAAATTAAATGGTTATATCTAGACTCTATGGCACAAGAGATATATACACAGGGCTATTGGAGTCCCTTTAGCTGAATGCCAACTTGCATAAAATATGATTTAAATGTAAATAAAATAACAGAAAAAAAATACATAGACCCTGTCACATTGTGTAGTATTGATGCATAAACAGTATAAATCTCTTGAAAGAATTCTTGTGAGTTTTTTTTTGGGAGGGGTTGGGTTTTTGGAATGCTGCTAAAGGTTTCTGTTTTGCACTGTGAGATCAAGACATCTGCTTGGTATTTCTTTGAAGAGAAAATGCAACGTTTTGAGGTCACTTTTTCTTGAGAACAAATCGACAGGAATAATGATGGCAGTTGCCTTGAGACTATAGTAGTTTGCATAAGAATAAGGTATACCAAGGTGATAAGCAATGCATATTACTTGTTTGCTGACAAAAAAATAAAAAAGGCTAGTCTTAATGTCTCACCATGTTATGGAGTTATTAGCCTGTTGGCGTGACTCGGGGAGGAAGCCAACCTGCTTATCATCACAAAGCGGCATTGGAAGGAAAAAATCAGTCATCGTTCCTAACCTGCTACATGATTTCTGAACTCTGAGTATTGAGGTGTCCAGCATTTATCATAGGAATAGGATGTGCTTGAAATGCAGTACAATTCCAGCAACTCATAATTACCAATTTCAGGTTCTGTTAGGTACCCAAACATGATGTCAGACAAATTGAAATATAGCCATGCAAGAGAACGCTTAGTTTAGCCTGGTGGGTGTGCAAGCACATGCACATGAATCACTTTTAATTTATCTGATCTTTCCTTAAAGAGATTTGTTTTTTGTTTCTTTGGTGGTGCTGCTGCTGGTTCAGTTTCAAAAACAAAAGTGGCGTGGGGAAGAGTTCCAGGAATAGCTTGAGTGCAGAGTGCCAAATTGATTCCTGCTTATTATAACCTCAGTGCTCTGCATCTGAACAACTCTTGCTCCCTCCCAAAATCTCCTTTTTTAAAAAAAAATACTCATGCGGTTCTCTGAAGGGTCCTGAGATGAATCAATAGTGTAAAAACTCTGGGCTTCAGCTGTATGGATGCATAATCTAAAACTAGCCACTCTTGTCCATGCATATAGCACATAGTTGAGTTTGCAAGATGTGACAAGGTGTTTTGTGCTGCTGTGCTTGAGGGAGGCAGGGAGCCCAGTGTCTGCCTTTGGTGTGGAGGAGACAAGCGTGCACTTCTCATCAGTAGCCAATGAAGTAAAAATAGAGCCAGAGGAGCTGCTGCCTTTCCAGGCTCCGAATATTAACCATGGGTGTCTCTGAATGTTTAAAGCAAAAAGGATTTGCAGAAAATACATCAAGAATAGTACTCCAAGCATCTTTGTAAAAATCTCATCTCAGTCATTACTAAAGCCTAATTAGTATTTTAAAGAATAATCTTTCTTCTTTGGTGATTACTCCTAGTTAGTTTAATATAAGGGACAAATGTGCTAGTTCATGAACACCAAAATTATGGTAGGGCTATAGTGCTAGAGTAATAACTTGTTTTCTTGCTCTGTTGATATATTTTGTATCGAAACAATTCCGGGCTAGAGTTTGACCGTTTCTCTGCGTGCACCAGCAGATGATCTTTCCTTTCAGATGCACAGATCTGAATTCAAGAAATGTGGTCAATTCTGTTTAAATTAGTATAAACCCAACACAAAGAGAAGAATTTGACTTTTTGTTGTACTTTGGTAAGTGGAAGTTTGCCCAGCTTAAAGGCTTTAGGATTTGGCTCAGTATTTATTTTAAATCCTGATTTCCCAGACATAAACTGTTTTAATGGAAGCATCCAGATATTTAAGAATATGCTGCAATTGTATTTTTGTGTGCTCCGGATATGCTTTGACTAAAAAGAATTAGCAGATGTTTGAACCACATAGGCTTATTTTTCCTGAGGTGAAATCTTTCCCATGTTGCAGTAACACTCTATGCCTACCTGGTTTCTACCAGCTTTTTTGTTTTTGTTTTGAGAGGTTTATTTGTTCTTCTTCTTCTTGCTGTTCCCCCAAAGGTGGGCAGTACAGACTTGTACCATTTTGCACTATCCTGAACCTAATCTCTTAATCAAATTAAAATGGTAGGCTTGAAAGGGGTCAACAATAACTCTTTTGATACAGAACTAAAGGAAAGTGAGTTAAGTTAACAAGCTTTTTTTCATTCTGCCGTTTTCAGTACCTTGTGTGGTGTCTAATATATTGGTTTTATGTTTTCTTCTGTGCAGTAAGGAATGAGGGTGGCTGAGGTGGGATATTTGGGTACCATCTGCACCCAAGTTCTACTAAGATTAAGGATTTCTTTGAGTCCAGAAGTCTTGATCTTGAAAGAAGCATTGATTTAGAGCTCAACTGTTAATTCTTGGCCTATAATTTTTTTAAGTAAGCGTAAAAATGCAGAAAAAACTTGTAGATGTTGAATTTGGAGGAAAGTGATGTTTCCTCACTCACAGCATCTGAAGCTAATTTGAAATCTACTGATTCTGCTGCCTGCAAATAAATTGGAAGTCTGATTCAACATCTGCACAGGGTATTATTTTTGGAAATCCCAAGGACCACTGAAAAAATGGAGTGGAGGACCCACTTTTCTTTACTCCTCTGCACAAGTTGTTGGAGGAGAATGGAAGCTTTCTTCTGAAATGTCAGATTTACTCTGCAGAGATCACACAAAAAAGGGGTGGGGGTCAGGTCGAGCTTGCCAACTTTTCCTGACCACAAAACAGGATGTGCTCCCCTTTCCCCACCCCAGCATGCCATGTAATAATCAAACCATTCATCCGCATTTCACTCAACATGTTAATACTTGCCTTTTTTTAAGCTCTTCAAAACATTTCTTAGGTAAAAACTGATAAACGACTTTTGGCTCATTGGCTTGACATTGATCTTCAGGCAAATGATTGCATTCTTGGCAAGAGAGATGAGCTGAATTAACAAAAATGTATAAATTGAATTAGAACTCTGTCTGATACATAAGCACAAATGTGTTGGGTGCTTTTATAAATCTGGAATTAAAACCCCAACTTGGCACTGACAGGCAACNGCCATGTAATAATCAAACCATTCATCCGCATTTCACTCAACATGTTAATACTTGCCTTTTTTTAAGCTCTTCAAAACATTTCTTAGGTAAAAACTGATAAACGACTTTTGGCTCATTGGCTTGACATTGATCTTCAGGCAAATGATTGCATTCTTGGCAAGAGAGATGAGCTGAATTAACAAAAATGTATAAATTGAATTAGAACTCTGTCTGATACATAAGCATTAAAACCCCAACTTGGCACTAACAGGCAACTTCTCTAACTCTGTTCTGTAGCAATGTCAACAAAGACAACTCTGTAAGGCTGGACACTGCAGCACACGGCTCACACGGTGCTTCAGAGATTGATAATGTTCTTATCAAGCTCAATTTGATTCCTCATGTAGATGCAAAAATAATATTTCTTCTCATTTGAGATCTAGTGGGCTGCACTTCCTGTTTCGGGATGAAATGATTCCAGATTTGGCTCCTTTTAGAGCTGCTTTTTACTCCGTGGCCCAAAGACTGAAGCTTAGCAGCTTAGCCTGCTGATTGAGGGCATGAGGACATGGCGTGCATGTCTTTGGCTTCTCATACCACTAAATGGATCTGTACTAAAAATCTCTTTATAAATATAATACTAAAACCTAAATAATATTTCCAAACAAATTATTAACATTTTGAGATGCATCGTATTTTAGATGCCGTGTATTTTGGTGAGGTTCACTTAGCATAGTGCAAAAATCTTTTTGAAGGATGGGTCTTTTTGGTCACTTCTTCCTCTTGCAGAAGTGCTCTCGGTTGAAGCCTTGGGAGTCTGCTTGGTGGTCATATCACAGTGGTTTATGAACAAGATATTTTTCTTTAAGTGTTTTCTTTAATGCACAAGCAAATTTGAATGGTAGATTGTGGACACTGTTAAACTGTGTGAATTTGGCTGCCTAGACTGGGATGGTTGTTAGAAAGATGGCAAGAAACGCTTGAGCAAGAAGTGCAGGATCAGGCCGGTGCTCCTCATTTTAAATGAGCTCTTCCTGGTTCCTGCCACTGATTCCATAAGCCAAACATTGGCTTCTGGCTGATTAACTGGAAAATGCAGGAATTAGCTTATTTTAGATCTTTGTAGGATGCATGTTGGAATTTTAGCCCTTAAATTCAAAATGTGCTATTTCTGCAATGAATCTGGGTGGAGCAAAGCAAGATAGGGTGAAGGGGAGACCTCAACATAACTGTGTACTAATTCAGAGGCAGAAAAAGTGTGCCTATTGATTTGCAATAAAGTATGAACTTCCTTCTGCTTTCTCATTAAAACCTATTCTTCCCTTAGAGGCTGATCTATTATTTTAGTGAAAGCAAAGATCAAATTTAAATTAAGCTATTAATTTAAAATTCAGGACAACCAGGACAGCTGATGGGCCTTTTCCTCAAGCAGGTGTTGTTTTTTATTATTATTATTATTTTTTTCTGAATGCCAGAAATAAGGGAGTTCAATTACATATGCAGAAATAAACATTCAGTTATAGGTTTTTGGCAAATAAGATACAGTTGAGACTTCTGGAGAAGTAATATTGGGTCTATGGTTTCCTGTAAGACTGTCCATTATCAACAAACTTGTTCACACAAGTAGATTTCTATTTGAATAGTAATAGCTGGGGAAGGGAAAACAGTGCAAATACAGCTACAAAAATCATTTGTCGCTTTGGGATTCCATGTTGTTTGTATGACTGAAAATATGGTTGAGTTTTGAGGAAACCCTTCTGTATGTATCTGCCACCACTCCAGAAAAGAGACAAGAAGGTATCTCTCTGGAGAGAGTGTGTTTTTGAGACTGCAGATTTTGGGTTAGAAAGCTGGAATCAGTTTGTTACAAGGCTGTAATGGGAGCTGGGTGAAATCAGTGAATTTTCTAGTGCTTGGTTTCTCATTTATGTCAAATAGGTAAGAATTTTGCCCTCTCTGCACTCTGTTAGTCTTGACTGCTGAGGTTTTCTGCCCTTCAGAAAAGAGGCAGTCTCTTTTGGTGTACTTATGTAATAGTACAAGTTCAGGGCTGGCAGGTCCTGAACTTAGTTGAAAATTTTTTAATGGAAATAATATTTTTTTCCCTGTTGTGTGGACTTTTTGAAAGATAATTCTACATGCATCTTCTTGATAATTTAATCAATTTAATAGAACATTTTTCTTCTGAAAGTTTAAGAAAAGTGATCTTTTTTTTTTTTTCCATGTTTTATCCCACTTCTCTTCATCTGTAGAATTCTTCCTCTGGGAAATCTGGAGGAAAGGGAGAAAAAAAGAAAGGGACAAGTTAAAAGAAAGATATGAAGCCAAATGTAAAATGCCATTTTGATTTTATGTGAGGTAAAAGAACAAAAGTAGTAAGAGTATTTTTTTTTTTTCCCTGAAATACTGAAGGGAGATGTACTACTGTTTAATAAAAATAATACAAAAAAAAGGGATGTGTAATCAAAATTTTAAATGTTTATTTATTTAATTATTTTTACAAAATTTCCACTTACAGGGAAATGGATTCCATAAAGGCAGTCAATGTTGTTGTTTTTCTTGAAGAGCTAAAAGTGATGTTATACTCCTGTAGTTCCATATCTCTACATGGAGTAAGGTATACATTACTGACGCGGTGCTGAAATCTCCCCTCTTACTCCACCTCCCCTGCAGCGATGTACCATGATGGTCCTGTAGCTCCTAACATATCTTGTCTCCCATGTTCCACTATCTTTGGCCTTGGAAATTCACTTTCAGAGCGTTCATGCTTAGCACCTAGCTCAGTGGTTTTGTTCAAGACATTGATGAGACACCTACCCTTGGGTATAATTGCTTTTAAATTTCGTTTCAGATTAACTGTTGGGATGGAAATACACTCATGCATCTTTCTTTTGTAGACCAAAATAGTCTCTTTTCCTGGTATGAGGAGAATGCTGATTAATGAGGCATGGGCATATGAAAATATTACAGTATATTTTCACGCGTTCTACAGCAATAAAAATGCAAACACAAGACCAGTGACTGGGATTTTTGGCTGGTATTTTAATAGTCATCTTAAAAACTGTATTTTAGAGCGTTCGCTGGAGCCCATAGTCAGGCAGGTTTTTGTTAGAGCTTCCCTTCCAAAATTTGGTGCTCTACGCATATTCTAAATTGGTAGAACATTTGTGACTGTGTTGCAATAGTATAATATTTGCAGAAGAGAGATGTTTTGTTGAGAGCATGGTGGCCTAAGCAAAGGACAAACGCCTGTTGGCACTAACTCTATGTTGCTTTTATGTATGTTAGTTGAGGTCTTTTAACTGCATTTTGATGCTTTTTCTCTGATCAAAGTATTCAAGAACTTTGGCTGAAGTCACCAATGCAGGTTTTTTTTTTTTTTTTTAATGGTGGATTTTCTTATAACTGAAAGGAGATAACTTGGTCATTTTAGATTCAAAACAATTTAGTTCTCAACTGTTACAAATAAAAAGCAAGAACTGTTTCTATAGGGGAGCACTGAATATTCCAAATGAGATATCTTTTGAAGATTCCTTTTGAAATTCTTTAAAATTGAATAATTAATTGAATTGGGGGGGGGGTCTCATATGAATAGATAAAGCAGGAATATGTTTCACATTTGCTCTCTGTGGACCATAAATGCTTCAGCAATTAATTTCTAGTTTCTCGACTGAAAAACTTTCCTTTTGGTGAAAACTAATCCTTTATTGTCGTTGTCATCATCATTATTATTGTTGTTATTGTTAGGAACAACCTTCTCTTGCTTCTGTGGTAAATAATATCACTCCTCTTTTGACCAGATAACACACAAGCAGAACAGCATATTTAAGTTAGGTATCTCTCAAACTTGTAAGTGGCTGTAGTTTTTCTGTCTGCAGCTTCATCTGTCCAATTTACAGTGACCACATGCAAAAAAGCATGAAGTTAGTTATTTTTGTACAGTGAGGAATGTGAATACCCCTGATAAACAGACTAACTGTTGTACAATGCTCTGGATATTACTGAATGGAACCCTGTATGTTCAAACAAAACTCAGCATCTTACTTACTCTGGCTTATTTCTTCACTGGAGTAACAAACTTAATCCAAGGCTAATTTTGGGCAGCTTACTCATAAAGACCACTTTAAAATCAATGGATTATGTTCTCAGCTGGTATAAATTTTTGCAGTTTACTGTCAAAAAAAATACTTTATTGACCTGATAAAAAATTAGACTAATGGGAATGCTCTCATAAATAAGGTCATAAGGACTTTGTAAGTCTTTACTGCTGTTATCTTCAGGGTATATACAGTCCTTATCAGTGAGGGATCACTGGTTTCCCTGCTGAGATTGTGAAGAAAAACACATTTTTTACTTGAAAGACAGCTTGGTGTTTGTATCTTTCTTAAATTTTCAGGATATGTTTAAATCAAATTTAATATGCCCTTTACTTAGTTTTAATCCTTCAGGATGTATACTTTGGCTCCTTCTCAGGGAACAGATCTTCTGAGACTCTCAGTGGACTCATTTCTGCAAAGTTGAGATCTCGCCCAATTATTTTTTTTTTAAGTGTGAAAGATGCACTATTGCATTTTGAGAATGAAGAATTACATTGTCACCTTTAAATTTATTTTACTGGTCTTCATATGTTTAGACCATGTTAATGAAGACAAGTTTTTTTATCTATTTTTCTATTTCTTTACAGCAAATAATCCAATAGTTTGTGGATGTCTGCATCCAGAACTCTGGAAATGAGGTAGTAGTGAATCTAGAACCCTAATTTACATCCCAGGAAGTAAAACTGCTTTACTTTGCATGCTGACGTGGTACTGCATAAGATCACTTGGTATCTTCAGGACAGTGGCTTGACTCCAAAGTAATAAGTAGTCAGACTTTATATTGAGCATAAATATAAACAGATTAGAATTACTAACTGCGTGGGAAGTTTTCTTCAAGTTAAACTTCTTCTTAGCTTCCCACATTCAGATGTTGTTGGATAAGGACACAATGGCTTGTTATATAAACACAAAAGAGGTATTCAATCATTTTGGATTTCTAGTTTTGCTCTTAAAATTTTGCCTGGGAGCTTATCAAAGGTCTGGGAGAGTTTCTGTAATTTATATTCCAGGGAAAAAACATTGTTATGGGTGCCTGCAATGGACAATCAGTGTATGGAAGAAAGCCTCCACAAATACGAGAGACCTGGGAATCTGAAGTGAGGAGCAAATATAGATTGAAGCATTTTGGGAGCAGAGAATATGTACTGAGTGATGTGTATTGAAACAGGTACAACTTTAAAATATGTTTCTTGTGGCAAAATTTCTGTTCAGAATAAATTTACAAGATGTATCTTTCCCTTTTCTTAAAAATGACTACAGTCATGATACCCTTTTGACTGGAAGCTAGGCAATGCCATGGTCCTGTCTCAACAGTAAGACTTCCGCTAGGTGATTTTCAGTCATGCTAGGTAAGTTCTGTTTCTATCTGTCATGGCAGGGCTCTGTCCTACAGAAACAAGAGTAAAGTCCAGGTGAAATTTAATGGCAAGTCAGACTTTACTACTACTTCTCTAGAATAAGTAGTTGAAGTGATCAAACTAGATTTGTAGGCTTATGGTCTCCCACCACATCTCTAGGTCCTAGGATCTCACTCAGAAGCTCAGATTTTAGCCTTTGGGATGAGATTGATCACACTAAGCTTAAATCATGTGACCACAGCTGAGTTGTGTAAATTTTCTTTGCAGGTAGCTAGCTAGGAGCAATAGACCCTTCTGAAGGGGAATTCATGGAATCCTTGTATAGATTCCAGTAATAGGTTGAAATTTTCCATGGAGAGAAAATTATTTAACATATTTTAAACAGAGAAGGAAACAAGCAATTCTTTGAACAAAAAGATGATTTAATAATTTGTCCAAGAAAAATCAAATTGGAACAGTGTTACTACTGTTACTACCAGACTGCAAAATGAGGGGCTTGTATTTCTTTTACACAGCTGACAGATACCCTGAAAGTAACTCCTATTTTAATTCAGTTTCCTTTGGTAAACACAGTTTGTTTATAGAATTGACTGAAGTACTGTTTCATCATTCAGATTTATAATTTGCAGTGCAAACCTCCTGATTCCTTTTTTATTTTTCTCAGTGGACCTAGAAAGGAAGTTTATCTATCTTTCCGTTTACTGCAATAAATAATAGCAGGGTTTTAAACACTGCATTAATATCTGTAATTTCTCTAATGATGCTCATATTTCTTAACGTTAGCACCTCTCTGTGTTTAAAGTCCTCAGAGGCATTTGTCTGTGTTTTTTTTTTTAGATCTTTCATCTGATTCAGAGTATTTTAGGACTGGTTTCAGTGTAAGCAGTGGCTGGCAAAAAAAAAAAGTGTTTTGGTTCTTTCCACATCCTATGTCAATTAGTAAATTGTGATTATGTGTTTTAAGGAGTGAGGGCTATGGATGGCCGTGCGGTATTGGTACAGAAAATACAGAAAATGTCACTTCAGATTACTCAAGGAATCTGGCTCAGTGTTTGAGCTGTTAGAAAATGAAGGTCTTAATCCCTTTCTGCTGGTGGAGTTGTCTCTGTCACCCAAGTGCATCCACGCCTGCCCCTGGCTGATGTTGCATTCAGCGGTAGTGCTGTGTGGAATTTGTTTTCAATGCCTGTTCTACCTTTGCTGTTATTTTTCGTGTGAACTCTGGCCGGGTTATGCAGCTGTAACTGCACAACTGGATTGCTCTCTCTAGATGTCCAGAGAGCAGGGAACACATTTTTCTCATGCCATAAAAATGAATGAAAAATGGAGAGATTTCTTTAGCTTCCAATTACTTTCCTAGAGAGAATATGAGAAGTTTGGACAAGGAAGATAAGCTTGTGTGAATTTAGCATTAAAACAGGCACTGAGTAAACTGTGTGAGCAGTTGGTGGAGCAGACAGGAGAACAGGACAGTCCTTGTTCCACAGGGATCCTCCAAGGTGCAGGAACAGTGTCCACTTCCTCTTCCCAGAGCAATGAAATGTGCTAAAGACGTAGAGTACATTTTGATGGCTATGAATCTGCCCTGCTCATAAAGCCTGTGGAAGGTGTAGATCCCAGATTTCCTGTCTGTTTTTATTATGCTTTATTTAAAAAAAATGTATTTTTCTTCTTTATTTTTTCCTCTTTTAGACAGAGGCTATGGTCACTAGGTTTTTTTTTTTTTTTTTCTTTCTTTTTTTTTTTTTGAGTGGAGCTTGCTTTGGCAATTAATTGTATGAGTGGGGTGGTGGGGAGAAGAAAGAGTGTGCCTGGAATGCTCTTCAAGCGGTATGGCAGAAGAGATGGGAAATGAAAGGTGTGTATGTCAAGAAGTATTAAAAAATCACAAATCACAAAAGCTATTCAGTTAACACCTCCCTACCCCTCCAAAAAAACCTGTCTCAAATTGATTGTAAAGAGATTACTGAGTAAAGAGATTACTCAGATTACTCAGTAGACAATCGAGAAAAGTCAAGACTTTGTGGCAAATGTAGAGGACAATAGAAAGTCTTAATTAGGTGCCAACCTGCCACTGAATTTGAAATAAATTATAATGTCTTGTAATCTTTATAATGGCAAAACCTTCTGGTGATAGTGTCTACCACCGTACTGGTTTTCACATTGGAAATACTTGTACATTTTGTCATGCCAATGAAGTTTATTGACATTGGATTTGCCTGTGAAAGCAGACACTCCTTTGAAATAAATTATTCTAAGTAAGATCATATTATGTGGTGTGATCCCAGCTGAGGGCGTTTTTTCATTATTTGTGTTTACTTTATTTTAAAGATGCTGTGGGGAGTATCGCTGCTGCAACCAAAGGTGCATTTCTAGAGCTGAAAGAAAGAGGGGAGCAAGGTCTTGTTTCTTCTACTCTTTGTAAACTCAATTCCCAGACAATCTGCCATAAAGTTAAAACTGGTTCCAGATGGTTTCTCATGTAGAGAAAACATAGTGCTGCTCTGAGAAAGCAGGATAAAAAGGGGGGTGGATCAAAACCCTAAAAAGTGTTCACTGTCCAGCAGTCATCTCTCCTCAAGAACACTGGACAATGAAAAAATGTGACTGTAGAAGTGCTGACATAAACCAAGTATATAGTATTTATCAGTTTATCAAAACATTTACAGATTTCTTTTCTTTTCCCACCCAGAAATAGAGTTTTCGGCCTGGCCGTAACGCATGCTAGATGTGAATTCTGCCCAGGGCAGCAGCACCGTGCAGAAAGACTAGATGAGAGCAGGGGAGCTACGGCAATGCAGTGTTAGCCACGGAGCTGTTCAGCATGGGAGAAGCGTTTGCTGATGTAGCTGTGCTGCTTCTAGCTCTAAAAGTAGCTTGCCCTGAGCTAACTAACATCATAGATATGTAGGCTCTAAGCCTGTAACTATTCCTTTGCTATAACTATTCATTTACTCATATCAGGATGTTCAGATTACAGTTATCTCACCCAAATATCTTGCATGACAGCCTATAATTCCAATTTATTTCATCTGTCATGACCATTATTTTAATTGGAATCACTCCAAAGTGAGTGAGAGCAAGAGTGGGCCAAGATCTATCCTCCTCTTCCGAATTTCCATTGGAAGAAATAGAGTTTGCAGGTAGCTCAAGCTAGCCAGATGTTTTGCCTGTCAGATCCCTGTTAGAATGTATGGTTCCACAAGAGGAGTGATTTTATTCACTTTTAAGAGCTTTATTCTTTAAAAAAGAAAGAAAAAAACATGGTTGTTTACACTGTATCTCATATTATTAGGCTGACACTTGTTTCTCTGAGATTGTAAGGAGCCTTGGGGGAAAAATAGGAGTCTTTCTGAAAGAGTAAATCAGACTGAGTAAGTGTGGAAAAAAAATCCTCCCACTAGCCCTAGAATTAATGATAATTTATAATACAACTCTTAATTTCTTTTTCAGAAACTAGTAAGACATTAATTGCAACAATGTACCTTAATTTAACATGTTTGTTTACTATGTACCCTACATCTGGTCAGTCATGGGCAGATACAATATAGGTGGGAAATCCACACCAACTCAATGAGATTTGCAATTGCCTCACTATTGGACTTGTGAGGGTTGCTGTCAGAGGCACCCAGACGGCACTTAGCTCATAATATTAAAAGAGATGAGAGTGATGGATGTGTTTCTCTTACAGGTTCTTTTCTATCTCTATTTTATAATGGGTCTTTTTATTCAAACAACAGGGAATAAACTTAACTTTTTATTTAATAATAATTTTTAATAATGCTAATACATTATTTTATAATTTCATAATTATTTCATAATTCCCTAATATATTATTTCATAAACAATTTCAAAACTTATCAAAGTGATGTATAACCATCTGGGTTCTGCAGTTTCAATAATATGTGAGATTAGGTGCGCTTTCTTCCTGAGTACACCTGCCCCTTGGAGCCAAGGCACTAAGAACTGTAAGGAAATACTAGAGGGCAGAGTTTTCTAACGGTGTGTGTGTGCATACATGCAGGCATGGATTTGGGTTGGTTTTAAAGATAACTGCATGCATGAACCCATGCGAGAAGCAGGAAAACTAACTCACATTTACTGGTTGATATTAAGCTATGGTGTTGCTAGAAAAACTTAAAAGCTTCCTGCAGATACAAATACCTGTCAAATAGGTTTGTCACATCAATCTTGACCTGCTCTCTCCATATCAAACTATTCCTTTTCTGTTTTTTTAAATTTCTTCTCTCTTTCAGTATTTAAAGTGATTTTTTTTTTCCTGAGCTCTTGTATAGTTGCTCTGCTTTGCCATGCTTTGAAACATTACACCATTAGAAAACTCTGTCCTCTAGTATTTCCTTGCTCAGCTGTGCAGTAGGTTGCGTGTGTGCAAACTGGCGTCAAGGCACCAATTTAAAGTTTGTGCAATAGTGCCTTGATTTAGGGTAGCACTTCCGTATACTTCATTTCAAGCAAAGTACCTAGGCAAAAACACCATCCTGTCTTGTGCTAAAGAAGAGCATGAGGGTGGAAAATTTTCTATGTCCTTGCATCTCCTAGCTGATTGTGGTGCAAAATGAAAAGAAATGTCTTGTGGAGTTTGTACAGTGGTGGACTACCACTAGCAGACTAGGTTCTTTTGAAGTTAGAATTGAGGTGTCTGTTTTGGAGTGGGAGATGGGGGCAAATATTCCCTTTTATCGCTAGTGGGTTGAATTCCAACTCAGTGATTCAGTAACATCTTCACACCTTTGGGAGAATATCCCAATATTTTTTAGAAAATACCACTGGTAGTTTCTCATGTACTTTTGTTCTTAACAGTTGATGTTTTAGAAGAAAAGTAGTCTCCTGAATGGAGAGTCTATGTGGCTTAACTTGGGGCATGCAAACAGTGGTTAGTGAGCTCTTGGGATACAATCAGATGATTAAAAACAACACAAAAGCAAAACTCTTGCATAGGGCGGAAAATATGGGAACTGGCAACTGTCTTCTTACTGCAGGGCAGCACAGGCCAAATAATGATTTCCTTAGGATAGTGTCTTAGTGATCATCCTGGAGAAATTTTTCCCATTTCTCCTCATATTACAGTTGACCAGACCATTGGTGGCAGACTAGCATTTAGTGCCAGAACCGCAGTCTTGTGAATGTGCTGTTGTCTGATTCAGTGTTGCACCTACGAGGAAAGACTGTCCATTTTAGTATATTTTAGTCATCTAAACTGGCTGATAGTTGGATGTTTTCAGAACTTTGAGGATATAAATGGTAGAAAATTTTATATTATTTTACAACTTATAACTTTTCTCTTTTGAGGTAACCATACAAAACTGTAGCTTTAGAGACTGCAGTTTCATAGTGGTCTTCAGGGATCAGGTGCTTAGCTTTCATAGCTTTAAGGGTTGGACACTTGGCCTCCTTGAGACCGTGTAAATTCAGAGATCAATCAGCTACCTATTCCCTTCCCCTCACCTTCTTTGGCCGGTGGCTTTTAGAGATTTATTTCAGATCAGTTGGGTATTATAATGTGTGGACAGCATCAGCTCTGTCTTTCAGCCAAGAACCTTCGCCTGTGCTGGGTTAAAAACTTTGCCAGCGGCATTTTTTTCCAAAGAACATTTTCGTTGAATGGTTTTTCTGTTACTGTAAAAATAAGCAGGAATGTTAAACCAAATTTTAGCCTAAACGTAGCAATCTTTCCTGAAGAATATCCTTGCAGAGCGTTCTTAATAGTCTTGCAGCCGTAAAGTTGTTAAACAAGATGCAAACACTATGCAATATCCTGGTGAAAGCAGAAGAAATATGACTTCATTGTAGTTGGCTGAATGGAATCCTACTCATGCTAATATACATAGTAGTGTGCATGCATTAGTCCAGAGTGGATAACGTAAGAATAATGTATAATATTTTCAGGCCTACAGTAAAAATTTAATATTTTTTTTCCATAGTTCTTAAATGGACAGGCAGTACATTATTCTTTTAAAATATTGGAAGTGACTTTTTAGTAAGATAAAGTGAGAAAAGGGGAGTGGATGACTTCATTGTCTTCACATGTCCATTTTTCTTGGTTGTCATTGTTTTAACAGAGCTACAGCTTACAAATGAGAAGTCAGTAGCCTTCTGCTGGTGTGAATGCACTTTTAAACGCTGCTTTTGAATTGATAGTCTCCACTTTTGAAAGAACTACTCACTAGTCTGTGCAGATTCCTTTCCTACCACCCTGCAGGCCATATTCCTTGCCCTCCAGTATTTCTTATTTAATAGATGAAATACAAATTCAATATTAATTAACCTCTTAAGTTAAAGAAACACAAACTATTATTTGTAGTAAACCTGAAATCATTCCATATTGCAACTCTCAGAATTTGTATGCTCATTTAGAAATACATTTCCTACTTGTAGAAACCTGGTTGTGTGTCCAAGAAGATTTCTTCACGTTCAAAAGTGTTATTCTTTGGTTGTTGTAAATAATGAAATAATGATTTTTTTGTGGCGCATACTGTGTGTATCTATTTCATGAATAAGTTAAATTTTCCAACTTGCAATCAGCATTCAAAATCTATATATTCTTTTATAATTCTCTGTTAAAATTACGATTGAAAACTAAAACAGTTTGAGCAAGCATTATCTTTAACAAGCCACAAATTGTAGGCCGTCAGGGAACACATTTTCTTTGAATGCATATATACAGGACATCATATATATACTACACTTTGGGGTGTTTAGGAAGAAATATTTTCATTATTAATATTTGCAGTAATATTTAAATATAGACCAATAAAATGTATTACATAATAAAATAAAAGAAAATGTTTTTTTGAAAATGTTTTCACTTAAGAGTATGTCCTATTCCCAGAAATGTAAAGAATGACTTTTTGAAAACAGTGAAATACATGAGTTTCCACAAAATGACTTTAATTATGAAAAAAACTATATGCAATAACAAATGTCCTCTTTTGGTTCTACAACAGTTACTGTTTTTAGTGCCTATGTCAAGAAATGTATGAGCAGTCCTTAAAATGCTCACATATGTAAGCTCTCTTGAGTAATGTCAATTCTTAATTTCAGGAAAAGACAGAAAAAAAGCAGCTATTCTTATGTAAGAGTATCTAAGGAATTGCTCTTAAGAGTATCAAAATATGTTATTTATAATTCCTACTAGATAAAGCTCATCATGTTAATAATGTTACTTAGCCTTGGGACTTTTTTCAGGTTTTGAACATTAGTATTTGCTGCAGCGATTCTAGTATAATAATTGGAAGCATTTTGTGTTATAATTACGTCACTCCCCTTGCTTACCTAGGAATTTTTACCTGTATGAGGTAAAGCAGATTTCTGTTGTCCATTACTCACAAAAATGTTATTTTTTCTTTATTTGTGTATGCACATATACATATTTAAGATATGTATTACATATAGCTAGCTTAGTGAGTTATGAATACCTTTATGGACTTTGTAAAACAGGCAAGTCTCATTTATCTGTGACTGTAGTGTTTTTTCTGTTTGAACAAATGACCAGATGCCAGAAAGATGAGATATTCTACAACTGTCATTTTTGGCACATTGTCAGTCTTATAAGAAAATTTTCAGTATCTGCATGTTATTTTTCCTCTTTTTTTTTTGTTGATTCCTATGGGATAGAGATTTTTGTAACTGTCCTAGATGACTTACTGATGTTGAGTTTAAAGATGATGCTTACAGCATGTTACACGTTAAAGCAGAAATATCTCAAATAACCACTCTTGAAGAAATGAATCAGTTGTGCGTTATAAAGCTTTCACTTCTTGATCTAAAGTAGTAATAAGAAGCTGAGTTTGCATCTAATACAGCAATGTGTAGTATAGCAATTGCTATGTTTTGCTATCATTTTACAATTCTCTATTGTTGCTATAACCGGATCCCAAACAGTAGCAGAACGTCAGACAGAAAAATCATGTTTCTGGAGTCTTGTGACTAGAAGCTGCTAGAAACCATGGTGAGAAATGTTGTTAAAAAGAAAAATCTCGAAAGGAACAAGGATATGTGGGCTGTGCATGTATGGTACATTTACCCATTAAAGCTTTTTCTTTAGAGTTCTTTTTAAGCAAATTCATGTTTCTGAAAGTCATGAACGGAAGGATCTCCTGGATACTAATGAAATTAACACTTTAGGAAGTACTTGTTTTTACCCAATGCTTCAAAATATTTTTACATTTCTGCTGGACATTGCATAGGAAAAAATATGCAAGGGAAGGTTTTTTTGGAGAATCAGTGTCTTTCAGTAGACCAATTTTAGTTGGAGAAAAAAAGATTTTGAGAACACAATCTCCTCAGCTCCAGCAGTAGAAAGCAGTAAATATCAAGGCAATATAGTTCAAGAAAAATTGCTCTGAAGTTAATTATACTGATTGATATAGTTTAGAGAAAAGGTAATAAGACTAAAAAGCTAAGCTTTCATTAATTTTTTGCACAACAGATCAGTGTTTAACCAACATAAGCCAAATATAGAGAAATTGCTATATCAGACAGTTTTCTGAGAAATGTATTTTTGTATTTATTCATTGTGTTTCTAGAATCCCACTGACATCAAAGGTGACTTGATGTTGTGCTGGACATGTGATTACAAGTCACTTTGCTAAATGATACCTTTGTGAATGGCAGGGGTGGTGTACGTGTGGGCTTCATATGCTTCCTTGGGTCTTCCTTTGTTTTATCACTAATAATTTTATGTCCAACTACTTGTTCTTGACAGTCCTGAGTATTAGCACTTACGAACCAATTTTTTTGTCAAATAATGTTGCAATGCAGAATAAATATACAAGTACACTGCATACAAGGACACTTTCCTAATCTTTTATGTTGCTAGAGATAGATTGGCTTTTTTTTTTCCTAGCACATTAAATCTATTAGACACTAATTTCTTCAGAAGAGAGTACTAGATTAATGCAGATCAGGAAACAAGATATGAAAATGTGAATAGACTGAACGTCATTTTGTAGCTGTATTCTTATGTAAATTTATTCATTCCGAGACATCTATTGCTATTGCTCCTGCAACTGCTAAAATAAACAGGTTTTCCAAGCAAAATCTAGGCAATATTGTAAGTTTGAGGACCTTTACTTAAAACCAAATATTCTTTTTCAGTGTTTGGCATGGACTTGTTACCAAGGCTTTCATTGAGCTATTGCTGATAGAGAAGAGGATCTAAAGCATACAACTGCTGTTTGTAAGCTTACTCTGAGAAAACTGAGTTTAGGCACTGTACTAAAAGTCTAGCAATCTCTATTCTGGGAATTTTTTTAGAAGAAAATGTGTATAACATTGCGTTGAAATCAGCTAAGCTGTTTAATATGATTAAAAGGATTTTATGGGTCTCTGCAATAACAAGATCACAGCAAAGCTGCTAGTAGAATGACTGAGAATGTTCATTCCTTCCCTTCTCCTGGGTGGAAGGCTTGAACCACTCGCCGTTGAACCTTTTCCTATGGATATTGAAGAGTTTCTCCCTGCCCCAAATTAAACTTGAGAAAGGTTGATTTATGGATTTGTTCTGATCTCAGGAATGTCCTCTTTGAGCTGGACCATTGCCATCCATTCTAGAAAGGCCGCAGGCAGCTGCCAGACATCCTCTGCTCCTCTGCAGAGCACCCTGAGCGTATGTCAGCAGGGCTCACTCCCCCATTGCTGAGTACTTTCAAGCTCTGATAATCACTTAGAACCTATCCCTCTGGGAGTTTTCTCTTTCCCTTTTTCTTACAGGTGTCTTTAAGGAACAGAATATTCTTCAGATGTCTTTTAGAGGCTGTGGCTATAAAGGGGGTTTAAGCATTTAGGTATAGCAATAGCCATCCTAGGTCTAAAATCTTAAAAACAAACGTGTGCTTCCTTGGTGTTCTGGTATTCACTCCAAAGTGGCTTCTGTTAAGCTTTGGTAGATTTTGTCGTCTTTGGTCAATTTATTTGAAGGCTGGTGGCAGAATCATGTTAGTTTAGAAGTAGAGCATAGATTTTACTTTTCCTTCATTGTTGCCAGATTTATCTGCATAGATCACAGATTCCCTAGCAAAGTTGCACATTTGGAGTCCAAATACTTTTTATATGGACTACTAGAGAAATTTAGCCTGATGTTAAAACGCTGGCTGGTTTTAGAGACAAAAATTGCAGTTACTGCATGGATTTGTTTGTTAATAGAGAAACTCTTCATTAATTTATAGATAGAAGAGATGGGACGATGATGTAGAATAATTAAGACTAAAATTGTTAACTCGTTCTTGACAAGAATCTCAAAAAATTCATGGAGCGTTGGCTGGAAAACCTTGTTTTCTTCAGGAAAACATTTCTAACAGAACTAAGGCTGTATCTTTCCTCGAAAACCAAATCACTTTGGGCATATCTGAGAAAACTGATTTGGTGATGTTACATTTCATGAGTCGACAAATGTAGAGATTAATTCATCTGTGCAGTCTTTTGCAGTTGGCTTATCTCATGGGAACTGTTGAATGTTGTAGGTCTCATAGTATTTCAACATCTGCTGTACAGTATAATTATGGATGATTCTGTAGTTTATTTTTTTCAGTTGTAGCTAGTTGCAGCAATATTGTTGTTTGTTGCTATTGCCTGCTGACCTGATGCTTTCAAGAAAATACGCTTAGGCTAAATTTATAAAATTAAAGCGGAAATATGACGCAAAGTTAGCAGAACAGTTAGTTCTCTCTTTTAGAAGAATTGTATAGCACCAGTTATAAATTACAATCAAGTGCTTTTCCTTTGTAGGTCAAAATTATTTCAGTGGAACTTTTTGGGCAACAAACAAATAGGTAGCAGTAAAATTCAAGTAGCTCTGTAATTAACTGACATTATTATTTAAAAGATGACTTTGGGAATACTGTAATTTGAAATCTTTATATAATCCATCACTTTGCTTTATAAATTTTTGTGGGGAATGGTTTCATGAGTTTACAGATGAAGAAAATAGGAAGTTAACATGTATGTCTATCAGATAACAGACAACATGACTGTCATATGCAAAGTCTTTGGAGCCTAGATCTTCTGTGCTAACCTCAAAATATATATTACTGCAAACATACTTCAAGAGTATATTCAAATTTAATAATTTTCTAAGCAGAAACTTGAATTCTTGTATAGAAATGATTTAAATAAATGGTGAAAATCCGCTAAAATACTCAGGAAACTCAAGCAGTGATTGTGTTGTGCTGTTAAATTTGATTATCCCGGGCCGATTAAGCAATATGCTCTTTCTTCTCTCCCTCCCTTGCAGCCTGTGCGTTCCGTTACAATGGGCTCTCCTTTGTCTACCTCCTCTACCTCCTGCTCATTCCTCTCTTCTCAGAACCCACAAAAGCCACGATGCAAGGTAAGATGGTCCTTGGTTTATACCGGGGTATAGAGGGGACCTGCAAAAGCCTCACTGAGAGTGAGGTGACACGAGGGTGGTTGCATTGCTCTGTAATACATACTCTTACCTTACTGGCCCTGTAGTTCATGCTGACTTTGGCGCTGAACGGCTTTCAATGCTGCTATTCTTGCCCCAAAGTGAAGCTGGGCAGTGGTGGGACTGATAACGCTTTTTATGGCATTCTTTTACTTGAAATCCTGAAGGATGAAATACACTCGGTGAAAAATGACCTTTCCAGAAGCCCTCCAAGTCAGCCTATCATAAACTGCACCCTTGTGTGCTTGCTGACAAATAGCTATAGCAAATGACAAATAACTATGACAAATAACTTGTGAGATGACAAATATCTATATATGTTATGCATTCAAGCATCAATATATCACATACAAATCAAATTTTTCCGGTCTAAAATGTGAAAACAATTATGCAAAGCTATAAATACGGGAGAACTATTAGATACCTACTGTATGTAAGGGTGTGTATATATGTTATACATTTAAGAGACTGCTTGAAAATCAACAGAAATGACAATATAACAGTATGAAAATTTCAGGATTTGTGATCTGTTGGTGGAATTTGCAGTGAGGATATGATCATAGATTAATATTTAGTGGTGGTCTTTCTCAGCAGCCTGTTGGGTGGGATCTTACGTATTTGCGAATCTAGTTTGGTCAGATAACTGCATTTATGAAAGAGTTCCTGTTTTCCCTGTTCTTCTTTAGACCTGAATGAACAATAATATCACACAGTGCTAAAGTCAAATGGACATATCTCTCGTCCTTTTTGGTAGAAACAATGTGAAGAGTCTCCTTCAGAAAGTAAAAATCTTTTATGACACTAAATCCAAAAAGGAGACTTTTAAAATAGACACTGAAATTACGTCTGATACCACATTGGTAGAATCACCGTACTCACAGATCCACCAACATAGCTGATGAAAATTCAGACTTTTTAAATCAACATAGTTCTTTCCAGAAATGCTTTGGAAAAACTAGAGCCTAAATATAATAACTTCTGAGTTTTCAGGGTCTCTTTGAGATTTGCTCAAATTGTTAGTGGGTTAGTCTAAGAGTGGGATGCTGTCCTTCAATTTGGGGTTGCAGTTGGCATAGCAGAAGGCTCTACCAGACCTTTATGGAGCTAATTTCCCTGAGTTTACGTGGAAATTAGTCCTCCATTCTGGTTTGGGTTCTTTACTCCTGGCAAATTCCATTTGGCACATTCTGTGCTTTCCTGGGCAACATTACCCTGGGCCTACTTCTGCCAGAGTGTTTCCGTAGCATTTTGGATGTACCTCTCAATTCACATATGTTCGTGTTTCCTGAGAAGAGCTTGCAAATAAGCTAACTTATTCTTCTTCATTAGTATGTCTTTTATCGAAATGCTAGACCAGAGAAATTGATAATTTTTCTTAACTAAACAGATCAGAGTGATTTGACCCAGCAACATGTTCATACCAAACAGGCAACTTTCAGCATATTCAGTGATGAATAAACTTCTTTTTCAGGTAGTTTTTGAACTGTTCTCCTCCTAAACGTCCATTTAACATCTTGCTTACAAACATAGACATTTGTCCACTTCTGAGGAAAGAAGAAAAGTTGTCAAGCTTTCTTTGAATTTTCTGAGAATAATTCTTGGGATGTCTCAAGCTTTGTGTTAGGCTGATCCCACAGGCCATCATTTTTTTCTCTTTAATGAAGACAATGAAGAGAGAAAACAAAAGTTTCAAGAGTATCTATCTGAAGAACTATTTGTTAATATATGGCACACAATGACAGTGCTGATCTTTATTTTTACATGTAGAATTATAACTTTTGTTTTATCTGTTCTTACTAATGTTTCTCACTAAACATTAGTTTGAGGAGGAAGGAAAGAAAACTAAAGAAAAGCCTTGTATTGGTCCATGTTTCTCACCCATCCTGTGTATAGGGAATATCATGTAAGGAAGGGAGCTAATGGTTGGAAGATGGGAGAGGCAAGTCAGAGTTAGATTTGTGTTCTGGAAATTATATTCTGACCTATTCTCATTATAATGCCTCACTCATTTTGGCTGCCGTAAATGCTGATTCTTTTGAAAATTCTTGAAGTGACTTACCAAAATGATATCCTGCCACAGTACATCCCTCAGGCTAGGCCCTTTTAGAAGAGGGAATCATAGAATCATAGAATC
>VWPW01002714.1:0-45367 GCA_013389825.1 Crypturellus undulatus | reverse complement strand
AGCGAGGCCTCCCGTCGCGACAAGTGACATCTGCCGCCTCGCGACAAGCCCTGAGCAGGACCCCCCCCCCGCCAACCCTCCGTCCTGGGGGGTCGCGCGTGTCCCCGAGATGCTCCGAGCGCCGCCACAAGCAGGGAGCTCCGGGCTCGTCGGCCCGGGGATGCGGATAACGGAGAGCGAAGGGGCTGGGGGCCCCTTCCACTCTGCCCCTCTCTGCCCGCTTGGGGGTCGCGGTCCCTCCGCCAGCAGTGGGGTCCAGGCCAGCTCAGGGTGAGGTGGCACCTAGGAAGGGACACGAGTGGCCTGATGGCCCAGGCTGGGCGTTAGGGGAGGCAGGGAGGGATGGGGGTGCGGGTTCAGCCGTGTGGTTCCCGCAGCCTCCTACCTGCATCCTGTGCACGGCAGAAATGGGGAGAAAAACGGTCCTTGTTGCAGGTGCTCCGGAGCCCAGCGAGAGCTGGTGACCTTGGATAAATGAGACCGTGCGCGCGGCCAGGAGCCACTCCAGGATAATGGAGCGGGAACAATAGGCAGTGGGAACTGAGAAAGAAGAAAAGCACCGAGAAACTCAATCGCTTCCTTGCCATAAATACAGAATTAGCAGGAGTCAGCGCTCGCTCAGAGTGTTTGCCTTAGCTCCAACCAGGCAAGCCCACGGCAGCCTCCAGCTCACCCGGCACCGCGGGGATCCCAAATGGCTCGAGGTGTCACCAGGCCAAATAACAGGGGCAAGAAGTGCTGGACTCTGAGCTTGGGGCACGTGGGCAGAGTGGTGGCTCCATCCCCGCCGCAGCCCAACTTTGCCATCATAAACCACCTGGAAAACCTTGCCAAAATGCCTGGGAGCACCGAGCTGCTCCGCTGCACATGGCTGGAGGAAGCTGCACTTATCGCGGGCGCCAGGGCCCAGCCGGAGCCCTGGTGCCCATCCCTGTCACGAGCGCGCCGGGGCTGCACGTCCCCGCCGCGCTCCGGGTGGGCAGTCGCCTAATGCTCATGGACAGCGACCGCTCCGCTCCGGCCACAGCCCCGGCAGGACTGACCTGCTTCTATTTCTGGAGCCGCTCGGCCACAGCCCGGGAGCGGAGAATCCAAATGTCTCCGAGAGCCGGCGGAGGGCAGCTCCAGGGATGCAGAGCTCTCCCCGCTGTCCCGGGATGCGGCTCTTTTGGCCTTCCCGCTCCCCGGTGTGGTGCAGGGGGGATGCGGTTCCCCCCGCATCCCGGCACGGACCCGCTGGCCCTGCGCTCACATACTGAACCCTGCTGATTAGTGCCTGTGTTTTTACACCCCTCCTTGCTGCAGGAGTCACCTTCAGCAGGGCGAGCTGATTGCCAGCCGCTGATTAGCTGCAATTAGGTGCCTGGGGATGGCAGGTCCCTGGGGGGCCGCAGGGCTGGCGGCTCCCACTGCTCCAGGGCTTTCGGGATCAGCTCCAGGTGAGGAGCGATGCAGGAGCAGCAGCGCCTTTGAGGGATCGAGGAAACCCACGCCGGGCGCCTGTCACTTCTCCCATCCCCGCTCCATCCTGCTGCTGCCCGGCGCTCGCAGGTTGTGGGGGTGACGCGGCGTGGGGATATTTGCCCTATAAATTCCTCAGAGCGGATTTACAGCTGCGCTATCACGAGCATCGCAGGCTCTTAATGCATCGGTTAAGGCTGCAGCAATAAAAAGCAAACACGTGTCCCCAACACCAGGCCTAACAACCGCATGAAATGTGGCAGGGGTTAAACCCCAGCACTGTGCAGGTCACTGATGGGCACGAGTGGTGCTGCTCATCCTCCTCCTCCTCCTCCTCCCATGGATGGAGCTATTTGCAGCGCCGGCTGCTGCGCGAGCGACATCTATTTTGGGCACAGCCGCGATTAAACCCAGCCAGCTGGGGCTGCAGTGCAAATGGGCAGAAATCCCCGTTATTTCCCTGTTATTCCCAGCTGCAGCATCCAGACCCAGGGACCTGGGGAGTCACGCACGGTGCCAGCGGGTTCAATGCCTGTGGGGGTGCCCTGGGCATGGAGAGCAGCCCCTCTGCTGGGGGGTCCCCAATAAAGTCAGGGAGGGTGAATAATTAAACAAATGAACACACAAGACTCTCTCTTAGAGAAAATCCTGGCGGCTAAAAGCAACTGCATCCCTCAGGATAGCTCCCCATCGGCGCCCTGGATCCAGGATGAGCCAGCAGCAATGTTTTCCCTGCAGGTTTTCCTAGTGTCACCCACTTGGAGACAGGGACAGTGATGGCTGGAAGGGCCCCTGATCAGGCCAAATGATCAGACTTTGTTTTCTGCTCTAAATCTCTTATTTGGTGAAAACTGAGATACAGCAAAGAGGGAACAGCCCAGGAGCAACCTAGTGGAGCAGCGGGAAACGCCTGGTCATGCAGAGCCAAATCCACAAGGAAAAGGGGGTCTGGCCCCCATGAATTTGGGAAGCTTTCTGCTCTTTGGCTATTGCTCTTAGGCTGCTGCCCTGATTTGGGGGAAAGCAGAGCCAAAACGCTCAGAGCCAGCGCTGCACGCGGGTGCCCCCGCGCTCCTGCCCGTCTCCCCAGGCCCTTCCTCGCCTCCAAATGCCACCAGCGGGAACAGATAAGTAAATAAGCGTTGGCAGCAAGGCGGAACGCTCCTTCCCCGAAACGCATCATTTATTTTCAATTATCGCGGGCTCCCGGCAGCGCGGCCGCTCGCAGGGACAGGCTGCAGAGCTGCCGCGCGCTGCTCACCCGCGTCCTGCTGCTGCAGCGGCCCCATACCCAAGGGGACACGGCCCTAGGCAGGTGGATGGGGCACTTGGGCTCCCACCACAGCCTTTAGTCGCATTCCTACCAAAGTCAAAGGCAGTTTCAGGTATTTTAAAGGCATCTGATGTATCATGACGGATTTTTTGCTGGAGCGCACCAAGATTCACATCCAAAAATCCCCTTTGGAATTAACACTGCAGAGCAGAGCCAGGGCAGCTGAACCACCTGAGCGTTGCTGTTTTACAGCAACGTAACTAATAAGACCATTAATACAAACCGGGCTCGCTCCTGACGTTTATATTGCCGTAAATCTCCCTCTCCGCGTTGGAATTATTGATGCCAGCGCAGGCACTCTGGAAGCGCCACTGTCCTTTCTTGGGCTGCAAGATTTAAGCCAAGAGGGGGTGATTTAAAACACGATAATGAGGAAACAGATGAAAGGAGGAGAGCAGAGCGGGATGGGGTCCAGAGGCAGCGTGGGGCCTCCGCACTGCTGCATTCCCAGCACTAGCAGGACTGGGGTATCTGCAGCCCCATGGAGCTGAGAGCTGGCCCATCATTCTGCTCCTCGCATGCATCAGGGCTGGCCCCAAGCAAGAAAATTTGCTTTTATTTTTCAGCCTGGCCTCTTTGCCCCCGTTTCTGAAGCCCAAACCCATGTGGGGCCAGAAGGAGCTCGGGGACAAGGACACTGCTCAGCCCAGAGCTACTGGTGGGGACGTGGTGAGGGAGCAGAGCCGCCTGGCAGCCCTCGCTGAGCATTAATTATTGCTGGCATTATCTGCACGGAGAGATAAGGTTTTCATTAATAACCTCGGAGCTGGGGAGCAGCAACCCAGGCGCGATCTGCACATTAACCACAACAGCAACAGCAAAATGCAGTCAGGTACAGGCAGCAATTAGGTGCCTGGCCAGCGGTGGTGGCAGCAGGGGACATGGGGGGCAGTAATTAGCTGTCCCCATGGGGCTTTGGGAGCCCCGTAATTCCTGGCCTGCTAGAAATGAACTTGATACTAATCTTTCATATAGAGGGCCCTATTAACCCTTCTTTAATTGGGAGGAGATAAGCTGGGAAGCAGGTGAGGGAGATGCAACATCCAGCTAGATCCTGGAGGGGAAAACTGAGGAGGCAGAAAATCAGAGTTGAGGAAGGCACAGGAGCGTGGATTTTGCCTACTGAAGCCAGAATTTGGTCACAGCAATGGCACTAGTAGCTACAGAGCTGATGTCCCCACAAGCAACCTCGTCTCTCTCCCAGTTAAGTAGGAGCATGGGGCTCTGCTGACAGTCCCTGCCCCGCTCAGGAAAGCTGGGAGCTTCAGCCAGAAACTTCTCTTCAACAGGAGGATGGGGGGGAAGGTCAAAATCAAATTTCATCTCTTGGAAACTTAAGGGGAAAAACTCCTCATGGGCACTGACAAATCAGCTCCCAGACAGAAGTTTTCTCCTGATGGGAGAAGTGATGAATAGGAGCAGAAGAGAGGCTTTGATCTGTGAAAAGAAAAGATTTTCAAGCAAAACCTTCTCTGGAAAGGTTTCTTAGGCAGGATGAAAATTTAGGACAGTTACTGACAGTCTAATGCAAGGGAGACTCTTACCAAGATGTTTAGATTTGGCTGGCAGCCTCCTAGCTGCATGGGCAGTGGGAGGGAAAACACCAGGTTTTGCAGCGTGCCCCGGGCATGAACAGCCCTTTAACAGCTCAGGATCCAAGGAAACACAGCCCCAAACCTGTTAGGAGGGAGGAAAACATCTTTATACACCTCTACACACCTGCAAACATTAAGCTGCTAAGCCAAGTCTACACTCAAGATCTCACTAATGTTTAAGGAGTTGAAAACCCAGCGCCTGATCAATGGAAAACTGAGTTTCTCCATGGCGAGCTGAGTTCAGATGGGATCTCTGGTGCCCCCAAACCATTTGCAGTGCAACTCAACCCGTGTCCTAGACAGCAATGACTGCAGCCGTTTATATCCCATCTCCCTTCCCTGCCCCAAAGACCATTTTCCTCCCTTGTATGGACTGCACCGGCACTCAGAGGCTGCTCCCTATTTAACTCCCTCAGGAATTATTGGCTTCTCCTTTCTTTCCCCTCTNCCATTTTCCTCCCTTGTATGGACTGCACTGGCACTCAGAGACCGCTCCCTGCTCCCTATTTAACTCCAGCAGGAATTATCGGCTTCTCCTTTCTTTCCCCTCCTGGCCACTCAAGCAGAGGAAAGATTTCCTCATTTCCTTCAAGGTGAATTTCTGNAGAGGAAAGATTTCCTCATTTCCTTCAATGTGATAAAGCGCTATTTCTGTGGTGTATCTTATTCCAAGCAAATCATACACCATAAATTCAGTTAGGTCTAACAGAGNTGGTGTATCTTATTCCAAGCAAATCATATGCCACACGTTCAGCTAGGTCTAACAAGAAGGGATACAGCCCAAGGAGATTTGGCTCCAGGCTTCCCTCAGGTTTCCACTGGCTACACATGGGGTAAATCCACATTGCATTGCTTGAGACGTTGCTGCATGATGCAAAGTGGAGGCTGCAGCAGGCTGTGTCCACAGCACAAACTTTGATTTGCTCCAAACCCTTCGATGAGAAGGCAACATATGGTCATGGGTCATTTACACAGGCCTTAAGATTTAGGCTGGAGGCAGATGGGGAAGGGGAAGCCACAAGGACATCTAGTTGTCCTGGGTTCCCTCAGAAACCCTAGTCTGACTGGAAGAATAAAGATCCCCCTCTTTACCCTTTAAGGTCTCCTTGCACATCCCTTATTCCTGGGATCCCTTTTTCCAGGTGTTCCTGGTGACAGCAGTGACTTCCCTGCTTGGCTGTAATTAGCTACAAAGCTACCAAAAAGTTGCACAGTCAAAGAATATTTAAGAACCAAAAAAATGTAATTGCACAGCAAGAAAGCAAGCAAAATCCATCATAGCTAATTATTTGCTTTTAATTGTCAGAAAAGATGGATTGATGAAAGGCGGTGGTAAGTAGGACTGGGGACTGCTCTTAAAGGCAAGCACTGTAGCAGATTCCAAAAGTGAAACTCTTCATAATCCACGGGCTGTTAATTATCTAAACACACGTCCTGTGGAGCTGCCTGAGTGGAGATTAATTAGTTTTTGAAATAATAGCTAAATTGATACTAGGAAGGAGTTTGGGTTCCAAACTAATGGCTCAAAATTAGCCGGCCTGTTTCTCCATTCCTCTTTGCGGTGTCCAGAAGGACATTTGTCTCTGTTGCTTTTTCAGAAAAGGACCATTAATCAAATCAGCAGATGGTCCTTCCCAAACCTGTGATGTTGCAGAAAGACAGAGGGAAAGGGGAGGAGGAGGAAGGGACTGTTCCCTCGAGAGCTGGATCTGCTCAACTAGAGCAGCTTTCCGGGAGATAAGGAACAGCTCCAGAAAGCAGGTACCTATGGGAAAGAAATTGGACTCTCTTCAAAACTAACTTGAACTAATCCCAAAGACCAGAATTCCAGGATTTGGGGCTCTTGCTTCAACCAAGTTTGATGTTTAAGGGCAACTCCTGCCCAAACGTCTCCCCATGAAACGCACAGCCCGACGACCAGCAAGAAACCCTGAGAAAACCACCCAGCAGGGAACCTCAGTTCTCTGAGCAGCTCCCGCATCCAACCCTTCCCTGGGGACAGTGGCTGTGGCGAGTGAGCTCCAAGCACCAAGAACCGGCCCCAGGACACCCGGTGGTGGGACACGAGGAGCCCTGCGCCGGCGGCGGCTGCAGCATTAATCACAGCGGGTCCCGCTCGCAGAGCCCGTCACGTCCCAGCCCAGCGCCTGCTCCATAAAACACGCTGCTGACACGCATGAAATCCCCGCGACGTTTATTGATGTTCATTGCCTTGGGTTTTATAGCACAATAAATAACGGGGGAGAGGCAGGCACATCGCGGCTGCACGCGGCGCCCGCCCAGGCGCAGAAGAGGCTCAAGTCAAGCTGGGAGGAGGGACACGACGGGCCCCCTGTGTCCCACGAGCTGCCTCGGGCTCTATCTGCACTGCAAAACCTGCACTAGATTCATTGCTCACACCACAGGGAGGGGAAGTCAAGTGGCTACGGTCTCCTTGGCCATTACTCTGATTTTTCATCCTCCACTTGCTATGAATAAAACACAACATCCAGAGTAGCAGCCCTAGTCCGGGCTGTCCGCGACACGCAGGCAAAATCCAAACAGGGCACCCGGTGCCCATTGCTCACTCCGTCCTTCACTGCTCAGCATCCCTGATGTATCCGCAGGGGCCGGGAAGGAGCACAGATCATGGGCGACCCTCCAAACAGCAGCCCAAGGAAGAGCCAGGTCCTGCTCGGAGATGCTCTTGTCCTGCAAAGGGGCCACACTCAGACTGATCTCATTGACCCACAAGAAACCCACACGCTCAGGAGGGAGAGGGGACCTAAACCAGGCACAAGGGGAGAGCAGAGCTGTTTTTCAGCAGTCACAGAGCTGCCTCGGGGCTGCGCTGGCAGCAGCCAGGTCGCCTCCTCCCTGCTTTGGCGAAGGTGCCAGGCAGCAGCACTGGCTCCAGCCTGGGCACCAGCTCCGCTTGGACATCTCGGTCCTGCCGGATTTGGCACCGGCTCTTCCCTTCCACATCCTCCCTGCAAAGGCAAACACCAGCTGCTTCCCCGGATTGCACCACGGGCAGAGCGCGTGGGCTCTTTTCTGGATTCCCTTTTAGCTCTTTGCGAGCCCCCGGAGGCAGCTAGTTTTTCATCCCTTTTTACAAGGTGATTAAATGCTGCATTTGTAACACATTTCACTCTGGGAAACAAATTATGTAAAATACACCCAGTGGGGGCTAAGGAGAGCTGATATGATCAGAGAGCAACAGGGACTCTCAGGATTTGCTTGGCAAGGGCTGTGACAAGCTGCCTGCTGGCCCGCTCCAGCCCAGGACAGCAGGTCCCCACCACGTGGTGAGGCCACATCTGGAGATCTGTGTCCAGCTCTGGACCCCCCAGTACCAGAGGGATGTGGAGCTGCTGGGGAGAGTCCAGCGCAGGGCCACGAGGATGATCAGGGGCCTGGAAGTGGCCTTCACTGGCTCAGAGAGGATCCTGCTCGCGCTCCGCAGGGGTCAGGAGCTGCCTTGGAAAGCTGCGGTAAAGCACGTGTATCTGCACAGGGAGCAGAGACAGCCCTTGAGCACCTCAGCGTGTCGAGTTGTTGCAGCAATGGTGAGGTTTTAAAAGCAGTTTGGTGCGGGTTCACCTGCACCCAGAGAGGATCACAACGTCCAGCAGTGATGATACCCCCTCAGCAGCATCTGACCCGGCCCCGAGCTAACCTCCTCCCAGGCGTTTATAAGATGGGGTTTTATGGTGTTAGTCATCACATACCTGCCCTGAAAACCTTGGTTGAGCAGTCCCAAAGCTGCAGACCGTTGCTTTGGCATGGGGAACATGAGGCCAGAGAGTAGCTCTCGGCCCCACTGGACAGGAACCTGTCAGCAGCAAATGCTCGCCGTTATTTATGGGAAAGGTGGGAGAGTTTAGCAGGGATTTAAGGCTGGGCATCCCATGCGCTTGATCCTGGAGTGGATTTCACTTCGCTTTGGCAATCAGAGACACAGCCTCGAGTGGGAAACGTGTTCACATGGCAGAGGAGCAGCCTCGCGCCGCAGCCAGGGAGCAGGTCCCGGCCTCCTTCCCGCCCCGGGCCCGGCTGTCCCCGTGGGCAGAGCGGCCGCACGCAGGGGATAGGGTAACCGGGCACCAACGGGGCGCAAAGTCACTCCAGGGGGGCTGGCTGGGAGATGCTATCGCAGCACAGAAATATCTGCAACTTCATCCCCTGCTGTAACGTGAAGCCAGAGAAATTAAAGGAGCAGCAGCTCCAGGCTCGCTGCGAGGCAGGGGGAAGGGGCATGGGGGATGCCGAGCTGGGGCTGCAAACAGCCCTGCTGCTACCAGGCTGCAAACCTGCTCGCTGGGCACCAGAGCAGGCACCGCCGCTGGGATGGAGGCCCCGCTGGGTGAGGAAGAAACCTGGGAAACAGAGAATATCCATGTCCATAACCTGCTGCGACGTCTGCCCCCTTCCCTGGGCAGACAGGAGAAGGGAGGGAGAAGTGACACGGCAGCCTGAAGCAGAGTGAGCACAAGCCATGGCCGATGTGTGCCTTAAACAACATATTGACTAAGGCGAGGGAGGCACGAGGAGAGCTTAGGGGATAAAGGGAGAAGTTTCCCTTGTAATTTGCACGCATCCGGAGCATGATGCCCTTGGACTGAATACNAAACGTGTTCACATGGCAGAGGAGCAGCCTCGTGCCGCAGCCAGGGAGCAGGTTCCGGCCTCCTTCCCGCCCCGGGCCCGGCTGTCCCCGTGGGCAGAGCGGCCGCACGCAGGGGATAGGGTAACCGGGCACCAACGGGGCGCGATGTCACTCCAGGGGGGCTGGCTGGGAGATGCTATCGCAGCACAGAAATATCTGCAACTTCATCCCCTGCTGTAACGTGAAGCCAGAGAAATTAAAGGAGCAGCAGCTCCAGGCTCGCTGCGAGGCAGGGGGAAGGGGTATGGGGGATGCCGAGCTGGGGCTGCAAACAGCCCTGCTGCTACCGGGCTGCAAACCTGCTCGCTGGGCACCAGAGCAGGCACCGCCACTGGGATGGAGGCCCCGCTGGGTGAGCAAGAAACCTGGGAAACAGAGAATATCTATGTCTACAACCTGCTGCGACTTCTGCCCCCTTCCCTGGGCAGACAGGAGAAGGGAGGGAGAAGTGACACGGCAGCCTGAAGCAGAGCGAGCACAAGCCATGGCCGATGTGCGCCTTAAACAACATGTTGACTAACGCGAGGGAGGCACGAGGAGAGCTTAAGGGATAAAGGGAGAAGTTTCCCTTGTAATTTGCACGCATCCGGAGCATGATGCCCTTGGATTGAATACGTGCCAAGGTGAGGGGGATGCCCCCTCCCCACTCAGGTCATTAGCTGGGTGTCTCTGGCAAGGAAGGGGAGCCGAATTTAGATGAAATCATGAAAAGAGGGTACACAAAAGGGCCAGTGCCAAGGGAAAAGCTGATTTTCCTCTCCAGGCCGCTGTGGAGCTTGGCAAGAGCTGCTTCTCCAGACAGGGCAGCGCAGGCGATTGCTGCTCACAGACGTCCTGCTGCAGCGCTCCACAGAATCCTCGAGCTTGGCTTTTCCCGGCTCCGCAAGAGCTTTCCGGGCGCGGAGCGGGATGGGAAGGATGGCGGTGCGGATAGCAGACAGCAGCACGGATAGTGGCACGGCACTGCCCTCTTTGGGTAACGGCACCCGCCGGTCCTGCCCAAGGGTGTTGAGCATCTCGGCTGCCAGCAAGGGCTGGTGCCAAAGCCCCCGTCACCGGCAGTGAGGACTGCCAGTTCCTTATGGGCAGCATCAAACCCAGGTAAAGGGAAGGGGCTTGGCATTATCTCCAGATACGGAGCCTATGGAGCCCTTCCCAGCCCTCCATGCATCCATTGCATTACCCCCATCCAGCACCTGTTACACTGTCCTTGCTGATGGAATCAGACTTCCAGCTGGGCAATAGCAATTTCATCTTGTCCTCGCCCTCCTTAGCAGCGGGTCTTGCCAGCGTTACAACGGGGGAGGCCACATGCCTTCTAGCTGCCTCTGGACACAGGGTATTTCTGGGCTCGTTGCCGGCACGCAGCCCTGCCGCAAGCGATCACCTGGAGGGTGATCAGGGGAGAGTCTGCAGCGAGGTCCCCGCGAGGGCAGGGTTCCTCTCCTCCACATTAAGCCCTTTTATTAGCACTGCAAGACCTTGACCTCACGCACATCGCTACGCCAGTAATCCCAGTGCTCCCGACGGGTCCGCTGCAGGGCATTAGGGGGAGCTATGGAGAACTGCACACAGCAGAGGAGGCAATAGGGGCAGAACAAGTTTGGAAGTTGCCAGCTACAGCAGCAAGCTCAGGAGTCACAACTGTGCTCATGCCCACGGCTCACGGCCAAGGAGAAGGGTCTGCTCTATATCTACATGATGTCAGTACCTGGGCGTCATGGTGGACGACAGGTTGACCATGAGGCAGCAGTTGCCCTCGTGGCCAAGAAGGCCAATGGGATCCTGGGGTGCATTAAGAGGAGCATCTCCAGCAGGTCGAGGGAGGGGATCCTGCCCCTCTACTCAGCCCTGGTGAGGCCACATCTGGAGCACTGTGTCCAGTTCTGGGCCCCACAGTACAAGAGGGATGTGGAGCTGCTGGAGAGAGTCCAGCGCAGGGCCACGAGGATGATCAGGGGCCTGGAACATCTGCCCTGTGAGGAGAGGCTGAGGGAGCTGGGCCTGTTCAGCCTGGAGAAGAGAAGGCTGAGAGGGGACCTGATCAGTGTCTATAAGTGCCTCAAGGGAGGCAATGAGGAGGATGGGGCTGGCCTCTTTTCACTGGTGGTCACTGACAGAACCAGAGGAAATGGCCATAAATTGAAGCATAAAAAGTTCCACGGGAACTTAAGGAAGAATTTCTTGATGGTGAGGGTGACAGAGCACTGGCACAGGCTGCCCAGAGAGGTTGTGGAGTCTCCTTCTCTGGAGATCTTCAAGACCCGCTTGGATGCAGTCCTGTGCCACGTGCTCTAGGTGGCCCTGCGTGTGCAGGGGGGTTGGACTAGATGACCTCTAGAGGTCCCTTCCAACCTTAGGCATTCTATGATTCTATGATATGATTTTGGTCTCCTTCGGTCTACACTGAGTCACCAAAGAACCTTGGGCATCCCAAGGGACTCTGTCTCCCAGCCTGGCACTGGGAGAGCAACAGGCGGCCAAATGGGGATCCCAGCACCTCCAGTATCTCCATTCAGCCAGGGTAAAAACTCAGTCCTTCCCTAGCGCTGCAGGGCAGCCCGTGTCCTCCTCCCCACACGGACACAGTGAGGGTTAGAGAGGATCCCCTTCTTCCTCTGCCCCCATCACTAGCACGTCCAGGCACACAGGGAAGCAGCTCCCTGCATTGGAGCTGTTTCTCCTTCCACTAACTCCTGGGGGGCTGGCGTGTAAAAACCTTTAATGAATTTGCCGTAACTCCTAGCACAGAACAGCTCTACTATTTGATGCAAAGTTTAATTTGATTTCTCACTTGAGTAGCTGAGACATCCTTGATACGCTTCCTTTGGCTTCTTCCACATAAATTTGCTGGATTCAGTTAGCACCAGGAGTCACCTGTATTTCAGCTCTCCCACTCTGTTCCTCTCCCTCCACCCTTCCCATCTGCACCTCTCAAGGCTGCAGAGCTCCCACTTCCATCCCAGGACTCCAGCATTTGGAAAACAGGGAACACATGGCAGTTACCACAGAAATAGTGGGAGCACAGATGGGGACTTGGAGTTTTTAAAAGCCTTCGTTTTGTTCTGGCACCCGTTTACCAGGCCTCCTGCAACTCCAGCCTCAGATCCAAGCAGCCACGTGCCCAGACCGAACCAGGCTTGCTCCTGGGACAGGGAAACCCACATTTTTCCCAAGCTGCGCATAGCAGCATTGCCCCACAGCAGAGCTGGACACCCACGAACGTCTCTGGGATTTTGGAACCCCACAACCAGATCCCGATTCAAAACCCACCAGGGACCCCCCATGAGCAACCCTGGCCTGACTGAATCTGTTCACTGCTCAGATACCTGAAGCGCAACAGAGAATTTCAGACTCTTAAAGCAAACCATCAGGATGTGAAAGATGTATTTGCTGCCATTAAAGTCACAGTGCAAGGAGCAAACAGGCACCTTTGATGGGGAAATCAGTGCTGGGGTTTTACAACATTTCACACTAAGCAGGAGAGCTATGTGTGGAGCCACCAAGCACAGCACCACACGTTTCCCCATCAGTCCCAATGCGTCTGGTCGCAGCTCTCATTGCCCAAGACCAACATCTTGCCCTCCTCCTCCCTGCCCTAGTCCTCAGTCCCAGGCTGATGCTCCTCCAAGCAGCCCTGAGTGCAAAAAGTTGACCCAGAAAAAGAAATGTGAGGCTCTGATTTCATCAAGATGCTGGAGAGCACAAGAAGGTCATAAAAGAAAGAGGAAGATCAGCCTCTGCACCCAGCAGCTTTCTTTTCTTTAAGGAAGCAAAAGGAGACATGCCAGCAAATTACAACAGATTACTAGAAGCTCTGATAGTTTTCTTCAGGTTTTCTCCTCCTTTGTATGCTGAAAACACCTCTTCAAAAGTGATCCTGATGTTTCCAGAGGGACAAGTGCTCCCAGCACAAGGCAGACTTCTCTTTAGGCAAGGCGAATTCTGCATGATCTGAGTAAAAAGGCTTTCATCTCCAAATCGTTCGTTTCCGGAGCACTTGACCCAAAAGCAAGTCTCCTCTATTTCTATAAAAGTCACTTTGCTCCACCAAAGTCCTGAGGACTCCAAAAGGGAGCCATTACAGAGCTTTCTGTTTCCAAGTCAGGACTTTTCCCCTAAGAGCTTCATCGCAGCCCCTGGGCAATGCAGAGACCAGTGGACTCAGCGCAGGGAGCTCAGGGTTCCCAGGGGCTCCCAGGTTCCACAACCCTCTCCCACCTGGAAACTGCAGCCAAGAGGGGTCACATCCCCTAAAGCCTCGTCCATCCTTCACCAAAAGCCAACGCAGCAGCCACAGACTCGTTCCTCATCGGATGCTCGCAGCAGATGCGAGCTGCTGCCCAGAAGGGAGCCCCGGACACAGCTGTGTCTGCAGCGTCTGGGTTGTTTTGATGAACTCGGCAGTACCACCAGTCCCGTCGCACCGGAATCAGTTGCAGAGCCGGCGCTGGGGAGACTGTTCCTGCTCGGAGCTGCAGGAGACTCATCTCCTGCTGGGATCCACAGCTCCAGGATCAGGGACTACACAGCCCACACCAGCCAGGCTACGGATGGGGACATGGGCCACTGTCTGCCCCGACTCTGCCCCACTGAAGCCGGCGCACAAGCCAAGGATGAAGAGGGAAGACACCCGCTGGAGTCAGAGCCCTGCTCCTCTCCTCACCCATTTCTTGTCTGTGCAAAGAGGCTGAATCCCAGGGCCTGTTTCATTAGGTGTAGCCTCGACCAGCAAATAAATAGCATCTCACAGGCAGCGTTTGCGAGACGAACAGAAAAGAGACATCTGAGGAGGAATCGGTTCGACAGCACTGACCCCAATTCCTTCCAGCTCCTCCCTGGGGAATACACAGGCCCTGGCTGTCCTTCCCTGTTCCGATCTCACAAGGATCCCTTGCTTTCTACTCCCCAGGAGTAGATCCACTTGGGATGCTGGGTCCTGCTCACTATCTGTTGGCTGAAGTGCTTCACGAAGGCACCCAAATAAGTCAGGTGGTTGCCTGGAAATAAACAGAAGGCTTCAAATTCCGCTGAGGTTAGGACTAGTTCTCAAGACCTAAGGCTCAGAGGATGCCCTGCTGCCAGCAGCGAGGCTCTCCCATGGCAGCTTCCTTCAAAATCAACCAGCAAAAGCAAAGCAAATATCCTGGCTTTGGAAAAAATAAAAACTACCAACTTCACGTGATCTCCACCCCGGAGATTAGCAGGGGCTCCTAGGAGGCTGCTGACATGTCCGGTGGGGGATGTCTTGGCTCAGCCCTCTGCTTCTCCTGCCATGCATCTTCCCAGGCCAAGAACAGCGGTCAAGAGGAGGGTGTCTTTGTTCTCCAGACAGATCAGCATTGCCCTCGGCTACAAGGAGAGAGAAAATAAAAATTTCATTCATTTTTTTGCCATTGAACTGGGACCCAGCAAGATTAAGATCCCTCCTTTGAGTGACCACAGGTTCTCCGAGCCACAGCGATGCACTGCTGAGCCAAAGGCTTCCTCAGAGAGGGAAAAACACGCCAGCCTTTGAGCCACGCTTTTAATATTTCATCTTTCTTCTTCTGCCAGAAGAAAGCAAATTCCTTTCACCAGCTGGGCTGCAATCTCACCCCTCCACATCCCCGCCTCAGCCAGGCCTGGCTGCCAGCCCTGCCGTGCAGATGGCAAGCGCAAGGCTCATGTCCCCTCCGCACATGGCCCTTCTGCTCCTGCAGCCCTCAGCAGTGCCAAGGAGCAGGTAGTGCAGCGGGGACAAGGCAGCGAGGGGCTTGGAAGGGCTGAACCAGCTGCCTGCGGGAAGTAAAACCCAGGACAGATTGAAGTCGCAGGAGAAAAATCCCACGTGGCACCGAGCAGGGCCACCTGGACACCTCACTGCCCCTTGGTCCCTCCAAAACTGGGCAGCACCAAACAGGGGCAGGGAAGGAGGAAGGGGACAAGGCAAAAGGTTTGTGGAAAGGTGACAATTCAGCAGCCACAAATCACCCTGCCAGCCCCAGCTGCTGCGCTCGGGTGACTGTGTGACATCCATCAAGGGCCACCGTCGAGCATCATCTCAGTCAGCCGCCAGCCCGCCCCCACGCGCACGACCCATCAAGCGTCATCTGTGTCAGGCGAGTTTTTATTTTAAATTTAATGCCTATAAAGTGTTGTGGTTTCGCATTATTCTGCAGTCTCCCTCCGTTAGGCAGCACTTCCCAGTCTAGACAGAACAATCTTGTTGTCAGTGAAACAGATTCGCCCTGACATCCCCGTGGCACGTGGTGACGCGGCTGCTATTTTGGAGAAGGGAAGAGAGCTTAAAAGCTCCTTTATTTATGGTTTTGAAACATGATTCCTGTCCATTCAGTTTCAAACAAACACCTCGCAATGAATAATCCTGCTGGGCTGGATCTGACCTCCCTATTATGGATCTGCATGGATGAAGATGCGGGAAAAGGGCCCAGCATCTCCGCGACCCAAAACTGAGCTTGCTCTGTGCCTGCTCTCTGCAAGGGAAGGATCCTCTCCAAGGGAAGGATCCCTCTCCTGCTCTCGCTTTTCAGACTGGCCACTNGTGCCTGCTCTCTGCAAGGGAAGGATCCCTCTCCTGCTCTCACTTTTCAGACTGGCCACATTAGCCCTTTCCTTCCCCATAGCTGAACATAGTGGCCTGGGGACCTCATGGGAGCCCTCGGTCCTGAGCCCAGACTTGCCTCATTCTCCATGGCTGTGGGATGAGCCTTGGGCAATCAGCAGGGAAACGTAGGAGATGGATCTTCAGCCTGAAAAGAAGACATCAAACAATCAAAATACATTTTTGCATGCCAGCTTCGGCCCCTCCTGCCAGCACAGGAGAGACCACAGACACCTCCTTCATTATGAAAGGAACATTTCTGCCGCTTGGGAAAAACCTATGCAGAGGGAACGGTGACACGGAGCATCTGACAGCGCTGCGGTCTCGTCGGCTCTGGTGCAGCCTGCGGTTTCGCTCTTTCAAGGAAAAATGAAAGCAGTGTGATCAAACCAAAAATAACATTTCCCCCCTTGCTCTGTCAATGACAGATCCTCAAGATCCACAGTCAGAATTAGCAAATATCAGTCAGGGATTTCTTTCTCTCGTCTTCCATTAACACTGTTACCTGTTCCCCCCAACCCAGAGTGTCACGGTGGGGATTGCCCCAGCTCATAGAGTCAGACCCACGTGGACAGCACGTGGGAGAAACATGGGCTGCAAAACTAAGAGCGCAAGGACCCAAATGAAGGTTGGTGTCCCCTGACACCCACATGTATGTGACGGAGGGACCCTCCAGCACAGCCAGCTGAAGAGGCCAGGGCAGGAGCTCAGCCCTGAGGATGCCTCTCCAGCAGGGACGGCTTTTGGGTCCGCAAACCCTGCGCTCCCCACGTGTCGCAGCTGCTTTTATTCCTCCTACACACACACAACCTCCCAGGAGGTGTCCAGTTCCAAAACATCCTCTATCATCCCACCCGCATTAACATTTAATCCTCGTGCTGCTGCACCATGCAGTACATCACCTGCAAATGCTCTACAGAGAAACACTTGCCTTTAAATATTCAAGCAAGGAAAAAAAACAAAAACAAATGAAGGAACAAGGCACCTAAATATTCAAATAGGAAAATGAAATCAGGAAGGAGGACTTGTTCTTTGCAGAGGCACTGTCACTCAGCAACATAATGGAAAGGGTGATATAAGAAAGAGCTGCCCCCAGGTCTGCTCCCTACATTGATTCCCTACCCCTCCAAGGGGGTTTAAACATTGGGAATTCATCTCCATTCTGACCTCCACTGGATATTAATCTAATCACAGGAATAACTGAAATCTACCCCCGGATCAAGCCAATTTTGCCCTTTAGGGAAAATTTGGTCCCAGCACCAACTTCTGGTGCTGCTGGTGCTGTGCAAGAGCCAAAGTCTCCTGCCTGGAGCAGCCACCAACGCTTCCACTGTCAGCTGAGGCCCGGGCAGCCCAGAGCATTCACCCAAGTCGTGGTACAGCAGATGGGCCGGAGGTCCAGAGGGACCATGCAAAGTGGTGGAAGATCTTGTGATTCNCTGGTGCTGTGCAAGAGCCAAAGTCTCCTGCCTGGAGCAGCCACCAACGCTTCCACTGTCAGCTGAAGCCCCGGACAGCCCAGAGCACCACCCAAAGCCACGGTGCAGCAGATGGGCCGGAGCTCCAGAAGGACCACGCAAAGTGGTGGAAGATTTTGTGATTCTAAGAGATGGGCTATGCAGGACTGCAACCAAGTGGCGTCCAGCCTGGGCTCTGGCTGGGAATTGCACCAAGGAAACCTCTCTACAGAAAGGTAAGAAACAGCACGAAGTGGCCGTTCTCCAGCTGCATGAAACTCCCTTATACATTACAAGGTCATCCACAAGGACATACCCCAAGGTCTTTACCTGGCCCGAGACCATCCTGCATCAGCAAGTCCCATCACCAAACTCAACACTACATGAAACAGCCTGTCCTTGTCTTTGCTTTTACACTTGGGACTTGATCCCAACAGATGTCATCATCTCTTGAGAGATACTCTTTCATCACCTTCTCTACATGGAGACACTTTCATCCTCTGCTAGCTGCTTGTCCTACTTTTCCTGAGCTTCCAAGCACTGAGCAGACAAGCAATATTTGGGCAGCAATGTTGAGTGTTCCCAAGTTGAGCCATGCACTGGCTTGTGTCGGGAAGGCACCTTGCTCCTCTGTCACCCCATCTGTGCACATAACCACCCCATTAGGTGTCCAGCTGCATAATAAATGTCGAAAACCCAGTCAGTGCAATTACAGCACTAACGGAGCGCTCACTCTCCTCCCGGGTGGAGAGTGGGCTGAGCAACTAAAGGAAAAATCAGTGCTGAAAAATGAACGTACACAGCGCCTCATTACCACATTCCTAATAGCCTTGGAATGACAATCAGGGTTGCTCATATCTCCTCCCTCTGGGTCCTACTAGACCCATTCCCTTCTCCTGGCAGCAAAGCCCTCTTTCCGCACGGGAACCGCTCACCATCCAGCCAGGGCACCTCGAAGCCCCCCTGCTCCACAACTAGCATTAGATGTCCAATTTTGATTCCCACTCTCTGGGGCTGCCTTCCCCAGCAAGATGTAGTCCTCCTCGTCACCTCAGTGAAGATTTTATATTGTTGGTAGTTGTTACGCGTTAGCTGCACACCCAAGTGCCGCTGCACTGCTCCCTTCTCCATGACACGCTTCCAAAATGATTCGATGGCTCCCACAAAGAGCCAAGTCAAGAAGCTCTTCAGAACTCCTGAGCTGCCTTTTTAAGAGGCAGCGCATGCATGTACCTAATTCACTCTTAAAACTAATGATTTAATTTGCCTTCGTAGAAGCAAACCAACATAAGTTAATAACTCCTGGCAGTACAGCAGCAGCGTGTTCTATCTGGAGATTATGCTGATTAAATCAAGTGCCATAATCTTCCCTTTCCATCTCAATAAGACTGAGAAAAAGACTTAGAAATACAGATACAGCTTGCGAGGCCACAGCAGGGAGCTGCATATTCATCCTGAGCGCTCGAGCAGCTCAGCGGAGCGCGCGCGCTTCCACCCAGGACGCGGCTCTGCCCGCGTGGCACTGAGGAAAACTGAAGTCCCCGGTTCAGAATTGAGGAGCTGCCAGGAGACGGAGGTTGGAGGAGCTCATGGGTAGTACCAGGGTTTCACTAAACGCAGAGTGGGCAGTAACACCGCTGTGTCATCTGCTACCACGGCAGGAGGCGAGGACAGGCTTTCTCAGGCTGCAGACACAAGTTCCCTTGTGTGGATACAGAAGGTGTCTCGGCTTCCTGAGCTCCTCCAGAGCATCTCATGGGATCTGCACCCCCTGCACCCTGCTCTGGCAGCTGTCACTCTCTCCAGGAAACACTATCCCATTTCGAGACCATCACGCCTCCCGTCGCAGCTCCACAGTGTCACTTCCCCAGCACTGTGGTCACTAGTGCGCCGGGGCTGAGCTCCAAGGCGCACCAGGTACCGCGCTGCCCTCCCGGATCAAGTCCCGTCCTCGAGGCTGGGGAGCCCTCGGGGAACGGCCCTCACTCTCCGGCTGAGTTCCCTGTTCTACAGGACTTCTTCCCACAGCAACCATCTTTCATTCCTGTATGCTCTGGCTTTTGCAAATCCACAACAGAAATGAATCCATTTTGCCAATTCTCACGAAAGCTTCAGGGGTTAAACCTAAAGCATCAACCAATGCTCATCAAACCCTCCCTTCCAGCTGCAAGGGAACAGAACACCTCTACTGCAGCAAAATATGACTCCAAGCAAGAGGCTTTTGCAATTTTTGCCCTGTCTTTCACCACAGACCCAGATTTCTAGGCTTCCTCTAGCTCAGCAATGGTTAAGGGACAGACACCCCTCCCTACAAAGTGGCCTCCGTTATTGGGGTTTCACTCTGAAAGTAACTGAGGAAGTTGGATCAGACTTGTTAAGGCAACCAGTCTCTTGCAGGCTATTAGGCACCAAGACCATTACTCAAGCAAGCTGAAAATTCAAGGGGCTTCAACTCAACGGTACAGGAAGACAGTGCCTGAACTTGGGTCAAAAATAGAAGCCTGTTCAAAATTTCTTCCACCCACCTTGCTAATCTTCTATGTTTTTCTTCTTCCTACCTCTTGCGCTACGCTGAAGTGAAAGAATAAGCCACCTACATCGATGAATCAACAAGAGCCACCTTGACTCGTTCCTCAGAATCGTCACCCGATGACGGAAGTTTTCCAAAGCCGGCTCCTCCGCGGCGCAGCAGCAAACACTTCCCTGCAGGTTTCTGAGTACTCGGGTACTCCACGTTTAATGGCTTTGTGCGCTGGCTGTTGGGATCATGGGTCAAGTACCCTAGAGTCCTTGGGCAGGACACTTCAGAAACAGAACACCTTTTATTTAAAGCCAATTCAAACCCACAGCAGCGAGTCCGAAAGCTTCCCCGGAGAATGACAAAGGATCTAGTTAAGACTGAGGCATAAAGGAAGGGGCTCAAGGGCAAAAAAATCCCTGCAACAGAAAGCTACTTGAGAACAGACTAGGAACGCTGCTAATCCTGACCCATGACACAAACAACAGGTCTCCAGCAGCCACCAAGGCCAAACCTCCACGCAAGCAGCATTGACTCACCCTTCCGCTGGCTGCAAACTCAACATTAGTGATTATGAAATAAGTGCATTTTTGTGCAGGATGGGAGATCAGCAGAAGTAGTTTTATCAGCTTATTTGAAAGCTGGGTCGAAGAGCAAACCTGAACGTGAGCTGCAGCAGTCGTGGACCCCTGCTTCTGCACAAATACAATACTTGCTCCACTGTTGTAAAAGCATTAAGGACTTCAGAAGAGAGACAGCATCATCTGGAAAATTAATGTCTAAATGAGAGGAACTCCACTCATCCAAGAGCAGTCCAGTGGAAGAAAAATGCAGCTCCAACACCCTGATCCTGCGAGGAAACGGAACAGGGCAGAGAGGGGTCCAACCATATATTGAGTCCTGCAGGAATGCATCTTCTCAGCAAGAGTTTTGCTGAGAAAGGAGCCAAAGGGAAGAACTCATTGACTTGCAGTGCTACAAAAGTGGACGCTGCAAACAAGGAGTCTCACCACCTTTTTTTATTATTACTTATGCCTGAGGTCCTATAAGCAGAGGGCAGATCTGTTTTGTTCCTCAGAGTCCTTTCAAATGAAGACTCGGACTGAAGACTTTCTCACCCAGTGAATTACCTGGTTCTACCTCAGTCCACAAATACAAAACTGACTTCCCTAAAACAACAGAAGTGGAAGGGTAATTTCAGACCAATCCTTCACATCCTTCTCATTTTATCATAGAATTAAGCTGTTCTGACCCTATCCCTCCACAAAATGCTGCCCTCGCGGCTTTGTGCCTCTTCGGCTTNCATCCTTCTCATTTTATCATAGAATTAAATGCTGCCCTCACGGCTTTGTGCCTCTTCGGCTCAATTAACAGGGCTCCAGAAGGCTGAGGACTTGCAGCTTTAGCTGAAACATCTCTAAACTCACTGAAGTCATGAGTTTTCAGCAGGATCTCAGCTCCAGACAAGTCTGAGAAAATTTTTACATTCATTTTGTCTGAGCAAATGCCCCATTATACAAGATGTAATTTTGAGAAGGGTAGATGATCTCGCCATCTGAGGAAACATTACAAAGCTATCTATGCACTGCATGGAACTACATGTCAAGCCACTCAGCAAAACCATCCTGTCGGCCACAAACAAACTTGGAAAATCCTCAGTGCAGGGGAGGAAAATCCCCAGTAAGGGGAGTCCTGTGCATGGAGTCCTGCAAATCTAGAGGCATCAATGTGGTTTCGAACTGATCACTTGAGCTGCGAGACGGTGGAAAGCTGCCGGGTGCAAACAGCACCTTTCCCCTTCCCATCCTCTCAGTACAAGTCAGCCCTGCAGGCAGGCTAGACCCTGGCAGGACACGCGGCCGCACGGTGACACAGGCTACCAGATATCCGTGTCACCCTGCTGCTGCTCATCCACAGCAGCTCGCTCTTTCCTAAGGAAAGAATTCAGCCGAGGGATTTGCTCCTGCCGTCAGTGCTTCTCAATGAACCAGACTTAGAGTTTCTGACCTTTTTTTCCCCTCTAATTTATTCCCCCCTGCTCCCCAGCTGGCCACTGAGGAGCATCACAGCAAATCGAAGGAGACAGATGCCAGCTAGCTTCCCTTCCCTCCTTCCTTCCTTTCGCAGGCCTTTTCCTCCGTGAGCCCGGACAGCCACGGGGCAGCCGGAAAGTCTCTGCTCTTCCAACTAGTGGGATCCATCTCGGAGGGAGGGACCCTCCTTTCAGTGTCACCTCATGGCTGGCTCACACTCAGATCCTCTTTGCATCGTATCACACACAAAAAAGCGCCTTTTTAGTATTCTTATAAGCACCGTTTTTACACCATCACCATCTTGCATGAGCAAAGAATTCATTATCCCCAGAATAAGACCACAGTCTCCATCACTGTGGGGGCAAACACATTCTCTCCCCCTGTTAGCACGTTTGACATAGGATTTGCAACCAGCTTCATGCAGTTGGCTAACAAATGGCAGCTGATTAGTAGTAACTCGTTACAGAGAGGTCACCTGCCTGTAACGGAGCCTCCCCAGCTCAGCTGGACGCAGCAGAGCTCGGGGTGACGCTGCAGAGATGCGGTGCTGACAGGCGCAGAAGTTCTGACATAACAGAAAGCCCGGAGCAAAACCCGCAGGAAGGTTAATCTGCTCCGACATCCGCAGGATAAGCCGAGCGAGAGAACCCGACACGTCCTCCCGGCTGCGTCGCTGACAGCTCTCACTCGGGCAGATCATTCACTCCCAGCCTCAGCTTCCCCAGCCGGGCAGTCGAGCTCTCATTTATTTCCCTCTGCATAAACCTTCGCTGCCACAGCAAAAATACCACGTGGGTAAAAGCGCTGCCCAGACAGACCCCAGGAGGCATCAGAGGCTCCTCAGAGCACAGGCCATGCAGGAAAGCGAGATGTCCTTGCGCTAGCTCTGGTTACCCCCTCCCTTTTTGCACAGCAGCAGAATTACTACAGCAACAGGAGAGGGGAGGGAAAAAAATGTCACTGGAGCGTATTTGGCTGCTTTGTAGTGGATTGACATGAGAGAGCTCGTTTATAAATATGTCAAGGGCATGTCGGTGTGAAATTGGAAGTGAGAGGGGATGGCAGCACCACGAGCGAAGTGCCTGGGGCGAGAGATGAAACGCGCGGGTGAACCCAAGGGGGCTGCAGACCGAGACCTGCGGGAAAACGCAGCATCTCAGCTCTAATCAGCTCCGCTCACTGAGCGATGCAAACCCTTCTTTAGGGCAAGCAGCTTCGTGGTGACTTGTCCCCATGCTGCCACACAACCCAGTGCACTCGCCTTCCAAAAAGCACCAGCTGCCAGTGCGCGAAGGTGCCCAGGACTACGGTGCAGCCAGAGCTTTCCCACTGGTGAAGGGAAGGCGGAGAGCCCCGGTGCTCGCAACACCCTGCTCTGCCTCCAGCACGGCTCTTGTGGCCAGGCCCAAGGAGAACCAGCATAGGGTGGTCAAGCAGGACACTGAGATCCTCCCCAGAACACTTTTAAGAGTCAAATTAACCCATTTCATGACAGAGCAGCACTCTTGACACCAAAACCAACTCGCTATATGTCTAGTTCCCATCCTAACATCCCAAAATATTTCAGCATTTATGCCAGGAGCTGAGCAAGCCTTCCCCATGCTCCAGTGATGATGATGGTCACCTGAGCACCCTGTAAGCAGGAAGGCAAGCAGCACTCCTTTGCACTACCCTGCCCAGACCCCACCGACCCCTTTAGAGCAGGTCACCAAGCTCAGGGCTCTAACTCATGCCCACAGCAGCACACAGAGCGATTCAGAGCTCTCACCCCAGAGGAGCCGGGGGAGGAAGCGGCTCTGCAGCGAGCGCTCGCACACACCACGTACCGTCACCAAGCGCGCTGAACCTGCCTGGCAACACGGCGCGTTTCCGCGTGCCGGCCTCCGTCCGAGACGCTGCATTTGCCCAACAAGCTGCTCAGCGAGACCTGGAGCGCTGTAAATGCTCCTGATAAAGCACACGGATTAAAGAAAGAAAAGCTGCATTGCCTTTGGCTGTAAGTCAGCTTGTAGCAACAACACTTACACAGCGCGGCGGAGCAAGGAGCAGTGGCCCAGACAGAGAGGGGCAAGGAATTGCCACCTCCCTTCCTGGGCTGTGACTCTGCTTGGAGGACAGATTTTATCAATTAGTCAGATCAGGAAGGAAATGCATCCACCAGGAACTACTGCTTCTGCCATTCAGCCCAGGGATATGAGAGACTTGACTGAGACATAAATGGACTGGCTGTGTGATGCTCTGAAGGAGAGGTAAAAGCCCTTCTGCTCAGACACTTTACAGGTTCATTCCTTTAATTACATCACAAGGAAACATGAATTAACATGCCTAGAGAAAGCTAGAGCCACTGCTAACAGCTGCTTATATCCATTACAAGGCAAGTACATTGACATGTTCCCAAAGATCTTTAGCACTAAGGTAGCAGAGGTGCAGGAGACACTGCAAGAAGCCACCCCAGAGCTGACTAGGGAGCTAGAAGTATTCTGGAGCCAAATCAGACCTGAGAAAAATCAGGTCAATCCTTTCAAATTGGAGTTGTCAAAACCTCCAGAAACTCCCTCATCCATTCCCTCCAAGAACAGCTCAGTCTTCCTGCAAGCACCACTTCCCTTGGCCACATATTCCGTGCCAGCTGTCCATGGGAACGGAGCATCAACACTGAAGCTTCAATCCTGCGATCCCTCCCTGGCAGGGAGGAGGGACCATCCTCAACAGCCTGGGAGGACACAGGCAGATGCAAGGGCACGGACATCCCCATTTATTTCATTCAGGTTTAAGTTCTTCCCAGTCATTTTAATGAAAGCAGCAGCAAACCAGCAGTTTCGAAGTTCTTAGGAATCAGTCTAACAGACTGAGTCCAGGCTCCTGTCACTTCTGCCAACTTCACTCTTGATGCAAAATTAGCCCTGATCAATACTCTAATGAAAAAGTATTATCATTGTGGGTGAAACAGTTTTCTGCTACATCTTATATTATTAGGCAGTTCTTAAACTGTGAGACTCTGTAATTCCCAATTTCAAGGAAAGAGATGTTACCAGCACAGAAATTCTTTCAGTCAGATTGTCTCCTGTATTTCTGCTGATTTTGTGCAACTATCACATGATTTATTATCATTAATATTCAGAGCCTTCCCCATTACTTGATGTCTCATGATGTACCAAGTCTGGAACAACAGTCCCCAATAACATTAGAAAAAAAAAAATGCATTCCTATGAGTATTATGCCTTGTTCTTAATATCAAATGCACGTACAGTATTATGTTCTTCACTACTGGCATTCATCAGGAGTAACCTTACCAGATCAACAGATCTTAAACTGTTTCAACAGAAATCAATTAATTATCAGACAACTGCTATGCTTGGGGGAAGAATAGAGGAAAATAGGATCAAAACAAAAAATCCCACCTACCTTCTCATTTTATGCTGCAAGCAGAGAAGTGGAGCTACCTCCATGTCTCCTGATCTAACCGCTCTCCAAACCCTTATTCAGTCAGTGCAATAAAGCAGTTGATATATTTAAGTCACCAGCTCCAAACATGATTGAAATCATCATGCAGAAAACCTCGATTTAAGACACTAATTTTAACCCTGATTTACATTTGTATTTATTTCCATTAAAGACTGTTAGTTTCATTGACTGGTGTAACCACTTAATAGCAGAGATTTGCAGGCAATCATCACTGTCAAAAGAATTCCAGCTCAGTGATGAACACTAATAAAGTGAAATGAAAATGATTTTTTTCACCACTTTCTAGCCAGATATTTTTCCCTCTCAAGATCTGGGAAGAAATATGTAGACGCAAATTAGTATTAATTTTCAAATATGTCAAAGCTACCTTAGGCATGCTGGACAACGAATGGGTTGCAATTTTAAAAACTGATTAAGTCAGTAACTGTTGCTAGATTTACTAGTTCTAAAGCCTTTAAAATGATTAGTTTCACTGTGTTGCCATTAGAGATGTGAAGGCTTAAGTAACTTTCCTTATTGCTGTTCAGTACCTCATTTACATTCTGAATTTTAAAATTAGACAAGGTAAAACTGGTAACAGCAAACATTAATATTCCATTTAGAATTTCTTAATCATTTAACATTTGTTGTTTACTTCCATGCCACAAGGAGAATCCAACATTTCCATTTTTCTTTTTCTCAAAGACAAAGGGATTCCCCACAGCCACAACTCATTGCTCTTTGGTTTTATCTTAGCAAGTGCCCCAGTCAGTTAAGAAAAGTTAGAGAAATATGTCAAGATTTATGCTGCTAAATCACTTTGTCCCTTTCCAGAATTAACAAAATGCACAAGTTAAAAAGTTAATTCCTCTTATTAGCATTCAACCTAGTAAACAGCCTCTTCTTGACATATGACTTATTGAAACCTTTCAAGAAAACACTGGGAGTTGTGTAACTGGATCTGGCCTTCTGTGTACTTGAATATCTAATGGCCGATTCAGTGTGAAATAAAAGTTTTTCCATGTTTACCTCCCTAAGCAAATACACATTCTATTTCAAAGGGCACTGGGGGAAAAAAGTGTTTAATACAAAACAGTGAACTGTAGCAAGTTAATCTCCAATAAAAGTCTATTTTTGGCAGAAGACTCACTCTTCTTACTTACATTTACTATAACAGGACTTAAAAAAATGTAAACACAATTCACAGTGAGTATTAATTATTTTCATACCTGTAGCAAAGTCATTTCTGTTCACTGAAGGTTTGAGGTCTTCAAAAGACTGATGTTAGACAAGGCATACAGCAGACAGGAAAGCCAATTTTCTGAGATGCTAAGCAAGACCTTGCTCACCTCCTCGAGCAACTTGTCTTCATTCTTCCAACCAGTAGCAGGAAAACTGCATTTCTAGAGCTGATGTCTATACACCCTGGCTCTCCAGATGCTTCGTCCTTGCCACAAAACACTTTTAGCATCCTTCTAGAATTTAAAAATGCACTGCTTCCCTGAGCATAGAATAAGGCACTGCATTTTTATCACCTCCAGCCTTGAAAATGTCACAGGCTATCACACAACAGCCTGCTCAAACAGGATACAATATTCACATAATTCTGTTGAAAGAGACAGATTTACCTTAACAATCATCAATTAATGCAAGACTGTAGTTTAATAAAACTTTTAAGCAAAGGATGGAGTAGGCTTAAAGAGGTATCTTCAGTATAGAAGGTAACTGGATTAAAAAAAAGGGCTACAAGGCCACACTCCGGACTGCCAACAGCAGAAATTAAGATTCAAATGCAGCTATAGGTATATTTAGGGATATCCTATAGGATAAACCAGTGGGAAATCAGGCAATGGACAAGAAATTCTGACAAAACGGAACCCCTACAACCCTCATCACCTCCTCCCTGGTGGCCAAGGTCAGTGCGGCAACACAGTGGGAGCACTAGGAATATCCGTCCATCTCCTGCCACAAAACAGCCAGTTGATGGAACATGTTCTTTGGTGATGACAACAGCTATTTACTCCCTCTTTCGTCCAGAGGTAGGGAGGGGGGTGGAAATTAGGGGTCTACATTAAGATGCAGTTCTGAAAATGTCTAATTAAATTTGTATTGCATACACCCATACTGTGCCTGGCTCTAAAAGCTGGCACATTTCTACGTTTCTCAATACTTTTATAGCTACCCCAAAATAGATGATGTTAGAGAAGTAGAAAGACCACCTGCTAAAATGAGTAAGATCTTCCTCAATCTGAACCAAATTCCCACTATCTCCCTAAATACATATATTGATATAATGATATGGATAGGAATTATAAATCCTGCTATTCACTTAACATTTTTATTTTAAGAACTACAGTGTTTAATGCTCAGTGACAAATCCTGTTTGGCACATCACTTTATAAAAACCTGTCACAGACGCAGAGAACACTAAGTTATATTAAGTGTGCTGTTACCTTGACAAGATACAGCCTGCTGCTTTCCACCCGACTAACTTGGAAGCAAAGATGCCACATCTTCAAGAGGTGGGAAACAGGCACCCTCTCCTTGCCCCAAAGCTCCAGGTCTCGTTGCATGTCTAAACACAGTAAAAATGTAGGAGGTCTCAGCCACACAGACAGCGCAGCAGCAGCTCAGCCATGACACTCCACTCCAGACCCACGTACACACACGAGTTATTGGGATTTGACTGCCACCCAACTGCAGTAAGCAAAAGAAATGGAAACAGTCATTTAAAATATTCCCTTTATACAGATATGAAAGGCTAGACTGATGCTGAAAGGGAAGGCAGTTCAAAAGCAAAACCAAAGGATGCTTCAACAAGGTGATGGATATTGATAAAGGCAAAAATTACAACTTTTTGTCCAGTAATCAAAAGGATCACAAAGTCCATTTGCACAAAAGGCAAAAATCTAACAGTGCTGCCAGTGCTGTGTTGTTCACATCAGAGCAGTAACAGATTGTATTGCTGGTTTCTGCAAAGGACTTGGAATAAAGCAGTGCCAGAGAGTGCCAGAGTCCAGAGGTCTTTAAACATCTTGAAAAGGAGAACATTGCTACCACCCCTTGAACATTTTAACTCCTGTGCTACTGGAGGGAACGAGTAGAAACCCGGCGTTATCTCCTATAATTAAAATACCCTTCAAAGAGAAGCTTTATATGACATTTTAGGAAACTAAGGTTTCTGATACACACTAAGAGCTTGTCAATGCAGCTTTCCATTCTGTATCAAGCTTCTTTGTAAGACACAATAGATGCAGTATCTCACACCAGCATCATTCCATCACAACCCATTACTCAACATATCAGTAAAGAAATTGAAATTTACCTTTCATCACTTTACATACAGGTGGTATACACGCACACACTATATATATCTCATTCATACACTCTTGCCCCTGGTGCAAAGTCCAACTGATCAATCCTTTGGTTTACACCTATCTGCCTATTTCAGGAAGTCTTTTGCAGCAGTATAAACATACTCTTGCTTGGTCATTGAAGGTTTTTTTAATATGAAGAGAAAATAAAGCTTTGGATTAACCAAGTGTGACTGTAACAACACTAAAATCAACTGGATTTTCAGAAGTTCCTAAACTGTTCGTATTTTTTCCTAAAAAAGCCTCAGTGCTCAAGTCTTTGAATAGTTCATCCAATAAAGCTGGTGTTGTGTACCAGATGTTACAGATGTGTCTCAGCTGCAGCTGAAAGCTGGCAGGATTCATTTCTTTTTGCCCAATATCCTGAGGTTTGCAGGAAAACAAAACCAAAAAGAACACAAACCTCAGGCCTTGAAAAGCAGAGGGTTTTTTCCATTGGTCTGATTCAAAACATAAACGCTACGCTGTTTTCAACATACAGGTCCCATCTGTGCATCATGAAACGAAGAGAAGTCTGATGCAAAGTCTTCTTAAATAGTCTCCCAAAATACAAAGAAAGCGTACAGGAGCCTGACGCAAAGTCCAAAAACAGTCCGGGGCAACACACTGGTATCACTAAAGGTTTAAGGGCTACTGGGGTGATGTGGCCAGCCACAAACTGTCTTGCAGGAGGTCGTGACAGTGTTCGCTGCTGCTAAGACCAGAGAGAATCAGCTGTCATTCCCCTTTAGAGGTTTTTCTACCTGTTACAAAAATAAAAGATCAAGGGGGAGCCGACAGTCATGCAGCCGATCGCCGGCGAATCACAAAAACCCCTCGCTGCAGCTGTCCCAGGTAGATCCTCATCTTGGTGCTGTCACTGGTTTTCCGAGCCCAGATCTGCACGAAAAGAAAAGAAGTGGAGAGGGAGTTACACATTGGAGAAGGAAAGGGTAAACCCACCATAAATAATACAATAAATTAACTCCAAGTATCCTTACTGCCTGACTTTACAGCTCTCAGGCCATCATTTCACTTCAGGCATTTGCAACCTGAGTAGAAAAAAAAAAAACATACTTCTACCTTTACCACCCCAACTTCTTGTTCAGATTAGTCCTGAATAAAAATTCATCAGGAAAGCAAAGTTTCCTTCTTGCTATAGTTCACAACAGAACTCTAATATTAAGCTTTACTTAATCAAAAGCAAGTCTCTCTAGAGCCACAGATCAAAAAATTACCTATCCTGGGATTTGATCAGACAGGTAACTATTAGTCAAATGAAAAGTGCGCTCTGATTTTGTTCAGTGAAGCATTTCTCACAATGTATTAAATAAATTGTATTTAAAGATAAAAGGGCCTCCTTTTTAAACACCTGCAGTGAAAAATTCACACCATTTGCAGATACGCAGTAGGTTTCAAAGGACAAAATTGCTTCCACAGAGGCAGCCATTCAGAGAATTTTTCAAAATAATGATTACTTTCAAGAACTTCAGACTTCAAATACCTGCACTTCAAAAATCAAATCTGAGCAGAACTCCTCTGCATTTAATCATTGTAATGCACTTAAAACATTTAAATAGATTAAAAATTAAGACTTTTCCAGTTCTGTAGAACTACAGTATTTTAGTCCAACATTTTGTACTATAAAGGATTATAAAGTATTGGAATGTGAATCCAAAATTTTTAGCTATTGCATTAGCTACAGGTCTTGCAAGTTAGACTGATTGAACCCTACTATTCTAGTTATAAATTGATTGTAGTAGGAGAAAGCCTCAATATAAAATAAAAGTAACTTTGCCTACATATGTACTTTGGTTATTTCCCCAGAGAAATTCAAATCTATCTTGATCAATAGCCATCTCTCTACAAGAACATTTTCTAAAACACCTGGGGTTTTTTTGGTAGTCAGGAGAACCTGTAAATGTAAAAGCTCTAAGCAAACATTATTTTTTACATTCTGCCAGAATAGGACAAAGTGGTAGGCTGCTTCTATTAAAGTTAACTTTTTCTGGGAGATTTGGAAGAAAGTTTTAACTAACTTTTTAATAACTATAAAATTAAAATTATATATTAACCTTAAAATGTGCTACACAGTTGAAGAATTTAAAAGAATCAAGGCATGTATGTATTTTAACAACAACTACCAGTTCTAAGAAAGTAAAGAACACAGTGACCAGAAACAACCAAATTCACTTCAAGACCAAGGACTTGGTTTGAATTTTTTTTTTTTGGTCATTAAGTAGGATCTTCTCAACTCAGAGTCTATGTGAGAAAGGCCAGTAGCCTATTACACAGTTCAAATCTACTTTAGGCAAACTCCTTTAGACCTTCACACAAAGAAAGATGCCCCTGGTGCACTGTAGATGCACCCTTTCCCCAGCCACAAGGAGCCAATCGTATGTCATACCATCTTTAATGTTTCTTAGGTTCCTTTAATGTCTTTTTCACTTTGAGCATTAATGGAAATACTGGAAGGGAGACACTTTGTGCAGAAATTTTCAGTAAATTTTCTTGGAACAACTTGGCTTCTTTTAGAGATGCTATTAAATTTGGACTCCAGTCTGCAATCGGAAGTCTCTCATCTAAATCTGCTTTCTAGATTCTAAATTCAAGTAGAACCCAGAAAAATCATAGCTTGACAACTGTGCTTTTGAACATATTATAAAATCTGGAGTACAGCTTGTACTCCTAAGAACACCTCCTCATTTCACTCTCCTGAAGTGTTTATCTCCCCTGCCTTTCTATATTTGCCAAAGAGCATCATAGGGAAAACATGTGCTGCACCTCATTCCCAAACTTCCAACCAAAAAAAACCCAACAACAAAAGAAAAACCTCAAAAACTCAACCAGACAAAAACCAACCCAAAAACTGTCTCACTTTAAAAAGAAATTCATGCACAAACATTTAACAGATTGCAGTTTCTCAGGTTTCAGGCAAGCTGTTCCCAAAAGATTAAGAGATTTAAACAGTAATAACTTCAATGAAATTAGCAGTATTATTTCTGTAACACACCTGTTAGCACATTGCTATTTGTTTATCTAAATAACCAGCTACCAAACCTAACAATTGCTAAAGCAAGGAGAACATTTGTCATACAAAGCAAGTCCCTCCTGCAACTAATTTTGCTGATAATAAAATATTTTCCATTTACTGCCAAAATTAAAGTTACTTTGTTAGCTGACTGAAGAAGAAAACATAACTCATGACTTCTTTTTTTTCTGTGATTGAGGTTCTTGTCCAAAGACCAATCAAAACTGCTTAAGTTAACCTCAAAAACAAATGCTGAGCATTGCAATTGACCTCTGTATAAAGAAACTTCAGTTTCATCTTTGGTTCAGCTTCTTCAGACACCAAGGTAGTTCACCTTTTCTGAAAGGACAAAGCTGCTCCAAAACGAGTTTGTAAGGGCTGAGAGGAAAAAATCATTACTATACCAGACGCCTGTCTTGTCTGCCTGTGCTGGCCATGGATTTTCACACTCCCATGAAACACAAAGCAAACCACTAACCTCGTTGGCACCCACAGAGCTGATCACACAGCTGATCTTAGTGTTTTCTTTAGACTCCAGATAAATAGCCTGGCCCTTGTGGTACCTGCAAAAATAAAGAGAAAAAAAAATGGAGAACAACAAATTAAAGCATTAAGCTGCCCAAAGACTGAAAAACCCAATAGCAGTAAGATTTATAAGGTCAGGAGTCTACAAGCATTTGGACAGAATAAATAAGTAGTAGTTTTCTCCTTTGCCCCTTTCCTCATCACCTTCAGCATCTTTACGTGGCTGTGATCTGATCTCAAACAGACACGTTCCATTCAAATGCCGCCTGTCCATGTACGCAGCTAGTGCAAGACCCACTGTCAATTTGAACTCAACCTTTAACACTGGTAGCATTAAACAGATTTCCTGTCTGAAAAACAAAGGGTATAGCACTGCAGTATGACCCTTTTTAAGGGTTAATTGAACTAACCTGCTACACGTTGGACACAGGATGGATTTTTAGAAGGCAAGTCCATATTCCAATTGATAAAGTGTGACAAAGTACAGCACAGATACTGAGAAGTTGTACACTGAGGTTAATGCCTTACAGTGAAGAAAGCGTAACTACATTTCCACCTTTACTCATTCATGACAATCTTCATATCCAGCCTGCATAATCAGTGCCCAGATTTCCTCAGAAACTACAAATGCACCTCCCCACAGTCCCGCAGTTTTTTGTCAGGGTATGGATTTGCATGAGCTGCACTGCTACTTCTACAATAACCATATCATAAACACGGGATGCCTCCAACACTTTACTCCATGAATTCTTTTGACAGGGTCCTATACTGAAAATTTTCAAATGATTTACCAGCAATAAAAGTGACAGCATCTGCATTCAGCCTTCCAGTCATACTAATCACCAAAAGCTAATAAAAACCCCTAGGTCCTGTTAGCTGTAGACATTTGTGCTCAGTCATTATTCTCTGCCTCATTTTAGCAGGTTATCAACAGCTTCCAGGGCAATGCAAACGCAACAATGACCTGAGCAGAAGCCTCGGCTGGAGCCCAGATGGTCATTAAGTGACATAAAGGACGTGGCACAAAATGCTACAAACCAGCCCTCACCACCTTGAAGGGCACAAATCTCAGTCTAGCTACAAGACCCAGTGAGTGAATGAGCAGGGAGAATTGATGGTCTTGGTAGGAACAGCACAAAAGCTTCAGAGTGCAGAAGACACCCCTGCAAATGTCAGCTCCCGAATAAGATCGATGCGGGCACAGACAGCGAAATAGTTTTTCACTCAAAGCTGTTTCTTTCTAATTTCAGTATCAGTGAACTCCAAAACAAATAGCACACACACAGAGCCCCTAGATTTCACCTCACAAGGGAAAGTAGAGGGTTAGGTCAGTGCTTTTTCATTGAAAACTGCCTTGCAGTTTGAGATAGCCTCTTGCATTTGCAGGAGGGAAAGTAACCTGCGATCAGACAAGCATTTTGTGTTGAGCAGAAGTAATTCTATTTTCTGTTTTAAAAAAAAACTATATAGCCAAAAGGTTAAAATTTTCAACCACATCTCCTAGGAAAGACTTAATCAAAAAGATACAGTCAAGAACTGGTACAAAAGACAAAGCTAAATTATCAGAAGTGTAGCTAAAAGCCTCTTTCAACTTCCCCATTCAGGTCCGTGGGCTACCCTTAAAGAATCAAAGGAACCAAGGCACTGACAGAAGGTTCTTCTCTCCTGAAGTCCACCACAGGGGGGTTGCATCTTTTCAGTAGTGTTTTGGAGTCAGCAGATCAAAAGATTGAAGAAAAACAAAACAACAAACTCTTACGTATTGCATACAAAGTTAAAAGCAAAAGAAAGACATAAAAGTTATTTAACAGTATGCTGTGTTTCAGAGGGGGCAAAAGGGGGAGAGAATTTCTTCTTTTCTGAGGACACAAAAAAGAAGTCTAGCTCCACATGCATCTGAAATTCCCTCTACAAAGTCTGGGTTTTGAAGATACGCTTGCAAGATGCCTCTAAGAGGCTTTAGGGAGTCTTTTATTTGCTTTAGATATTCACTGCTTTGAGATAATGGCCCTTCATGGCTCCTGCCAGGAAACAGAAAACGTAGTCGCCCCTGAAATGCTGGTTTCATGATTTCTGGGGCTTGCAGCTTTAATATACGTTAGAAAAAATTATCCTCCCACTATCAAGAGTTACTTTGTTATTTTAAAATATCAGGTACTTTTCAGAAGTACCATTACTATCAATCAAATTCTGAGCAGGATTATTACAGAAAAAAATGTAAAATACTTCACTTAAAACAGCATAAGAACAAGCATGAGGGGAAAGGCAACAAGCAAAATTCATGGGACAGAAATGCCTCACGACGACTGAATTCAAGAAGGTGAGGACATCTGCTAAAACATGTTTTTCTTAAAAAAAAAAACCACACACCTCTTGGACAGTGCTTGGGTCTTTGAGAGATTCATCTGGACTCACCTCAGGCTCTCTCAAGTTTAAACCTGGTGAGAACTCTACTGCCCGAAGACTCCAGAATCTTCTTGAATTCTCTTTTGAACATTACACAACTTTAGTTATCTGTGTGCTTAAAAAACCCAGAAAATGATTTATTCATTCAAAGATATCCTGGAGGAGAGGATAGGAGTTTTGCATTAAAAAAAAATCTGAAGCAAAAATAGCTTCATGAATTTGTGCGTCAACCTAGTAGCCTGTTCATGCTTACTTTCTGCTCTACATATTTCGGCTCCAGGCAGCAGGTTTTAATCAGGGCTGTATACATTCAACCCTTCATGAAAATTCTGTGCCAGAAGACTAGGTAAAGGGAACAAAAATTACTAACTGCAAGACGGTTCTTGTGTAGATAAGACCTTTTGCATGTACCATCGTCAGTGAGAAAACTGCAACCCTATCTCCTGTTATTTTAAGCCCTCAGAACACAGAAGCCTTGCAAATTGCTTTCTCTTCAGGTACAAGATCGCCCCCTTGACTACCCAGTTCACATGCCTCGCAGATAAATTTTAAAACCTAAAATTTCTGTGAAAAATTGTTTCCCTTGTGTTCACAGCTACAGACCCATAAAAGTTAAATCTAAACAGCAACCCTGAAGTTGTTTCTTATTTGCGGTCTTGATAAAGGTTACTTGTTTTTTGTTATTAGAAATATTTTTCATTCTGCTCATCTGGAGCACTTTTCTTCTGCCACCTTGTGGAACAAAGCTCTAGTGTATAAGGAAGCAGAACAGGAGGACTTCAGCTCCTGCTGGCGGCTGTTGCACCTCCACTCACAGCGCCTGGATGTACAAATAGATCACACCACATTTGTCGGTGGCTTTCTTACAATTAAGTTTAAAAAAAAATGTGTTCCCAGTATAAGACGCAACCACCTCTGCAACAGAAGAGACCTAAGCATCCTGTTATTCAAGTCAATGATTTCTGTTGAAAGTTTATGAAGTCTAGCAGATCCATTATCACTTCTAAATTACAGAAGTACCAACAATTAACCATTGGAGGAAATGGCTAACCCCTGTCCCGAAACATTTTGTTCCCAAATTCTTTCTTGAAAGCAGCTTTTCTCCGCAGTCCTTTTTTCCCCTTCACAACTCAGGGCTCAGACCATAACACCAATTTCCCAGGACTTACCATCTTTTATCGTAATAGAGTTTCCCATCTTCTATCCGGGCTTCAAAGCGCTGTGCTGGCGACTCTGCTGGCGTCGCTGGGAGGTGCTCAGGAGAGGAGGGAGAGGCTACAAACAGAAGAGATGCAAAATTTAAAGACTAGTATGCACCCACCACTATAGCTGACTGCAGAATCCCAACTAGAAGGGTCATAGCAAGCAGTAAAAGCCCAGTATAGATAGCTAGAAACTCAAGTTTCCAGAGTGTTCTGTATTTGGATGAATAATTTAACCTCTGCTTTGTATATGAAAATGCTAATATACACCTGGAATATAACATTCATCTGAAAAACCACTGATTGGTAGGGGACAAACAAAGAAATCTTTACACAGATAACTTGGTGCCACATTGAACCAAATGTTTCAGGTCCCTACTGAGATGCACGTGGCTCCCTCACCACCTCCAAATTCAGGGTTGCGGAAGGGACTTACACACAGCACCCACGTGCCACAGCAGTTTCACAAAAAAAGTATGTCAGCAGTTTCATAGCCAAAAAAAAAGGTTTCACTAAAATAGTCTGCTGCAAACAACCCAATTGCAAATAAGTTTTATTGCACTGTTAACTCACCTGGTCTCTTGGGCGACTTAAGCTATATGAGAAAAGAAGACAAAAGGCATTAGAAGTCTGACAAGAATTTTATACCATAAATGCATGTAGCAGTCATTCTGGATAGTTTTATTTTATGTAATTTTAAAACATTCTGTTAAATTGGCATAGCATAACCAGAACAGTATGCTGTAAAGAACCAAAGATGCAGTGTGTGACCAGCATCACGATGCTAAAGGGTCTAGAAACTGAACCTCAGAGCACTCAGATAATTCATCAAGAAGAATCAAAACGAAATCCATGTAGCACCTCATTATCTGAGCATGAGCTGACATCTCTCAGGAACACTACTGCACAGGAGACAAGTCATTAGACAGACCTCAACAGATGGCACTAAAAGCAAACTACCATCTCCAAAACCCCTAATGAGTACCCTCTTTTATAAGGAAACTTATATGTCTTCAGGTCTTTAGCAAGAAAGCAGAAGGAAAATCAAAAAAAAACCCTAAACACCCACTGCGCCTTGCTGAAGTATCTGCGATATCAGAAAAGAAGTGAAGAACAAATGAAGAACAACCCACAAAGGTCTGAAGCAGAGGCAGCCCTGCGATCTCACAGAAAAATGTGCTAGCATCTGCTCAGCACGCCGAGGAAGAGAGAAACTCCTTCAGATAACTCATCATGTGCTTCAAACAAAAAGTAACATTTTTAGGTGACAGTTATCTTAATTAAGCTTATTAAAATAAAAGGGTGGAGATAGCATCTGGCTGAATCTTTTACTGTGTTACTTTAGAAAACCTTTGGGGACAAGGTAGCCCCACAAACTGAAGACAGGTAGGTCTGGCCTCTTTAGCAGAAGTGTTACCTTATTCAGCGTCCTCAGGTCCTCCATTATTTGCTCATCAGTCAGCAAGTAATTTAGCTGAGGTATCCAGAATTAAGGATCCCATAAGTTCCTGACAAGCAAAGCTAAAAAAATAAATGTCGATGACATTTAACTTAACTAAACAAGAGAAAACTTTCTGTGCAGTTGGATAAGGTTTTAGCACCTGCTGTTAGGTTTAGGCTTTTTTTCTGTCATACGTATTAGCACGAATCTTCTCCACATGACCTCATATACTACAGCAAACAATGTAAGTTTATTTTAACTTATTCAGACATAACCATCAATTAAGAAAAAAAATAAAGCATCAATATTTGCTTTATAAAGGCTTCAAACCATAGCATTTTCAATTTCTTTTTCAAATATTGCACCACTGCAAGGGACAGCCTGTGTGAGTTGCAGAGTCACTTCAGATGTTGTACAACTGAGCTGAATCCCATCCAAACCTAGGAAATGAAAACAGCAGTTTGCAACTCAGTGGGCAAGAATAGATGGATAGGGAGAGGAGGAGGAAAACACCCACCAAACATCCCCTTCCAAAAGGGGAAATGAAGCCAAAACACACCAACGTCTGAATCATGTGGATGAGGACAAACAAGGGCCTATCATTTACATGGGAAACAACAACAAAAAAATGAGGTCAAAGTAAAAAAAAAAAATGCAGAAGTTAGTGCTATAGGCTTATTAGAACTCTACTAACACCTGCCAAGAAACACCTAGCTACACAGAAAGAAAACAATACCCAAAGCAGTGTTGATCTTCAATTTATGGCATTTATGATATTCCAAGTATTTTTTTAGCCTTGGTTTAAGTCTAACACCAGACTGTGTTTTAAGGATTCAGGTTCTTTTGGAATTCATCCCTTCCTCAGTGAAAAAAGGCAAAGAGTTTCACACTGTCACCGCTGTATCAAGCTCTATTAATAGGTCATGTTTGCCATGAAACTCATTTATTTTGGATGAGATACTAGCACTAATAAACGGATATCTCTTTCTAAAAGAGTGAACAGAATCTCCAACCAGAAGGAGGTTAATTAAAACTGGAGATGTGTGACCATCCTGCGTGAACTTTACACATTTAAGGTTTGATACTGTCTTTAGAAATTGAGTCACTCAGAAGTCACAAAATAGTCTTTAATCTGATTTAAGTCAAACAAGTTTGGAACCTAGTAATAAACCTCTGAAAAGCAAATAACACTGTTTCTTTCCAGGCAAATCAGATATACAAAGAGTGCCTATCATCGCAGAGAGGCCAAGATATTTTCAAAAACTAGGTAAGATTTTAATTGCAAGAAATAAGCAACAAAACAGGACAGAAGAATTAAACATGCACCTTTTTCACTTTCTCTCCTGCTATATAAGATCAAGGTTTCCAGTCGTTCTGTATTCAAAAAACAAATTTAGCATTCATTGCTTTTGCTATCCATCTCCTTGGATTAGAAATCTGTAGCCTTCAGTAAAGAAGGAAAAAACCAGTTTGATATAACAGATATGATCTTTCTGGCAAACACTTTGCCACATCATGAAATGAGAAAAGCTTTAGCTTATGTAAAATGCCATTTTCGATCTATAGAATCAATTACTCAGCACATATAGTAATGGTCTCTTAAGGCTTTTCCTTACTGAAAAAAATGCTAAAAGAATTCAACCTAAATTCTGTCCCAAAATAAACAAAAAAAAATTTCAAACAGCTGAAGTTAGGATACTCTCTTACCGAGAGTTTTTTTGAAGACTAGTTGTACTGTATTGTTTTATCACATATTACACATGACAAATTGCACAGCAGCATTTCCTAGATTAAAATCTGATTCTAACATCTCATTTCATTCATTTCCTGTACAAACACAACGCTGATGCACTTAGCCTTCCACACAGCATGCTGGCTCCCAGCCCAACAGCCCTGCAGTGGTTCTGCAAAAGGATATCAGGGGCAGGTTTCCTCCTCTTATCTGGAATAGGAACTGGATCATTTGGTCGCCGCCGCAGCTTCCTCGTCATGATAGGTTTCACTTCCATGGAATCTGTAAAGTAATGAAGTTGAAGAGCTGATAAGACGGAGGCAGAAGAATAAGCAACAGCAACAGCTTTTTAATACAAGGCACAAGGATTTTTTTTCTTCTTTTACAGAGAAAGATGAATTTCTTCATGATAGTTTCCAGCATCGAAGTTGGAATGGCTGACACTGAAGACAAGTTCTCTTTCACACTACCCAGTGTTCAGTAACAGGATTGGGATGCCACGGCTACAGCTTTCATCATCTCAAGTCGCACAGTTGTTTCAGGGGCATTTTAGATGCAGGTAATTAAAGCACAGTGACCTTGCAAGGACTCTGTATAAACTTCTTTCATACGAATGTCCAATACTTGCTTTTAAACACATTGCCTAAAAAGTGAAGTTCACCGAGTTCTTTGGTAAAATACTTGAATAGGGAGAAGCACATAACAAAAAAAGGGAGCAATTCATTTCTCTTTTTTTTTCCCCCCTCCTCCTCGAAGCTGGAGAAGGAGTTTGTCAAAGGAATAGAGTTAATAACTGCATTCAAGATTAACACAAATCTGCTGGAGTTACTTTAAATACAAACAGTATTTAAATCCAGATCTAAAAAAGTTTCAAACTACGGTTAATGAAAAGAACCCAGATGATTAATTCGTAGGAACAGCTAACTGTTAACAAATTGTCACATATGCACTATGCAAAAAGAATCTGTCTAAGCCTGAAGCACCAGCCTCCTCATTGACTAATTTTATGAAATGCAGCTTGCCAAATGCTTATATGTACCGATCTGCTCTGCTCTACTTGGACAAACTCTCACAGATCATACCCTGCAAAGTCACCTTGGGCTAGCAGGGAAGAGAAAGAGAACACATCCTGAAAGCCAAGGCCATGTCACCTCTTCCACTGTGCTGACAATTTGTTTTTAAGTCCTGAAACACATCCTAGGTGGCACTTAGTCTAGGGGGAACATTTCTGTCTCCCTCCAGATGCCGAAACTTTGAGCAACCATGCATGATCAAAACACAAACTACTTTCCCCCAGGAAAGTAATTTACATGACTTAACTCGGGTGAAGTCAACACTCACAGAGCATCTTAGTCCACGTTGAATTTCCACAGGTTTTAAAAACTGTCAAGTTTATATAGATTCCTCTGTTCTAATTCTTTAACCTTCAGCATGCACTCACAAAATAATTTTAAAGAAATCAAACTGTATTTCTGCTTCTCTGGAAAGAAGTGAAGGGAATGACGCCTAAATGCTTTTTTCCAAGAGTTTCCAATGAAACAGCTGATCCCTGCGCCAACTGGTTTTGTTCACTTAATGCCTCTGTTCCAGAGCCTCTACACAAGTGCAGCTCAGTGAAATTTTATTAGTTTTGTTTATTAGTTATTGTTTGCTTTTTCCAACTTCTTTACCATATATTACTGGAGGAAAAAAAGGACACAGTTTAAATTCAGGCAACACTGGTAGGTCAATGCTGTGTCACATCTCAATAGTTTTATTACCAGATGACAAGTATCAAGGAAGCCCCTTTCTCTACACATGAAATAGGAGGTCATATGATGGTATTTCCCACTAGCATAATGAAAGATATGAACATCTAGTGAGGGGCCACTAGAAGAATTCAGTGACACAGCTGGTAAAATGTATTAGCTCCAACTGCCATAAAAATTCAGCCAAAAAAGGGAAAACATTATATACACGATGAGTTAATAAGTTGTAACTCTGTAAAATCTAATATACAAAATACTATCCTGTAGCAGCATCCTAAAAATCTGTCTGCCATGAAAAGCTACAAAGCTAAATATATGAATTTAGATTTCAGGCAGAGGCCAGCATCACTACCACACACATTTCAGGTTTTGCAACATGCTCCATGGAAGAACTCCATGATTGCAGCCCACAGAAATTGCAAAATCTTTCATCAGTAAAACCAGGCAGACAGCTATTCAGAGGTATCAATTCAAAGCCTACTACTACAGTTTAAAAATCCTAGTAACTAACTAAAGACCATGCAACAAAATTAAGAGGTCTTCTCAAGTTTCTTCTTGTCTGAAAGCAGAAAATGTAAACGAGAAAGTTCATCCACGCTGTTACCTCTATGACACTATTTCAATTTGCCTGTTGAGAATTCAGGTGAGTATTTTATTCTAAACTGTACTGCCCACTAAAGACCATGGTTCTCGTTCTACATCTACTGGCACGTGGAAGATTTTAAAGTTTCCATGCTAGCTGCTCATACGAACTAGCATTGCGACTTTTACATTTTGATTTCTAAGCAGCAGCAAGATGTGGAAAGATAAGCAAGATGCTTATGTTTTTACCTCCTGTTAATTCCATGGTTAGTTTCTCATTCTCAATCATCTTCTTTTTCTCTTCCAACTCTGCAATCAGATTTTCTTTAAGCTCAATTTTCTTATCTTCAAACTCCTTTGCAGCAGCCTTCTTTTCCTTGACATAGTTTTTTTCCACCTGATCAGTCTAATGCAAACCAAAAGAAAAGGGTTTAGCTAAGGAACAAGTGTCCCAAGCCTACAACACTGCAACAGCTTCTCCTTCAATTGCACTGTCCTGATAAGATTCTTAACCGAAAACTACAACCAATTCTAAAGCGTATCAATGGTTAAATAACCATTGAGAGAATCATAAGAGAAAACAAGACAAAAAAAAACACAAACAAAAAACTCCAAATATTACTACATTGTCAAAAAAGATTTAATTTGAAAAAAAAAAATAATGTTCAATTCAATCACACAGCCAGCAAACTGTGGTCTAGGAACATTTTTAAATTTGAATTTAACGACAATTAAATGTGAAGTAATACCAATATTAATCTCTACTTTACAGTACCTATCACAACTAAGAAAACTTCTTTTGGGAAAAACAAGCACAATAGCTGAGGAAACATCAGGCTTATACCCCTCCCATTGAATCAATACATATTTTCATAAATTAAGAATACTTACTTCCAGCTGGAGAAAAAGTTCTGAAATAAAAGAGAAATGGATTTATTACCTTGAAAGATGCACAAAATTACTTTCCTAGCATTTTAAAATAATTCAGTACTGCAACCAAGAGTCAGCAAACTAAGGGCTGCACATACTTACTCTACCTCTAATCTCATTTTGCAATTTAATTCTGAAATGTTCCCAAAAAAGCAGATAGAAACACACTGTTAATTGAAGTTGGATTTTTATCATAAAATTGGAAGTTATCACAACCTGCCCTCCTGTGGAAGAAATATGTTGCTGCAGCACTTGTCCTTGCCAAGAGAGATACAAAATCGTGGTTAGTCTTAATATTATCAGAATATACTAATATTACTAGAATGCAGTTCCAACGTGTGAAATTCACTCAGAATCCAGATTCCTGTTAGCAAGAACAGAGTTCAATTTCACTTGAATTCCTCAAACAAACCCTTTAACTCCCCCAGTACTTTTGGGAACAAGTCTCAGAGTAAACTATTATTCCACAGAATAAAACAGACCTTTGGGAAAGTCTGCAGGCGTCTTTAAGACAAGATGCACCAAAGCATCAGCTAGATGGGAGACTGTAGATTAGACACGATGTTCATTAAAAATTGAGACTTTTACTGGTTCTGTTTCACATCAACATTCTATTTCATGCCAAAACTGTTTACTAATGTTTACTAAACAGCCAGTGAAGAAAATCGAGACAGACTGTCAGGCCTCGCACATCCTCAAGCAGGTTGCTACACGGAGGCAGAAAAAGCTCTGGTTTCAAAAGGAATTATTTTTGAAGGATAAAAGTGACATTTTTCTTCAGGTTTTAGGGGGAAAAAAATTTGAAATGTGTGATCTGCATGCACCTTCTCAGACAGTTATTCAGCTTACCTGCATTCCGTATCCTCTCTTTGTACTGCTGGTCCAGTTTCTTCATCCTTTTCTGATATTCCTGCAGAGTACCTAGTTAAAACAGATGGATTCCCACTGAGGTTTTATTTTTCCATTGTATTATATTCTCGGATATCCATACACTACTCGAAAGAGCTCAAAAATCAGGAAAATGCAGCTCTGGTTTCCCTGGCTTGGTAAAAGCATTCCCTGTTTTTTTTTCTCCCCTCTAGAAAGCATGCAGACTACTCGTTTTAAGTGCTTATTTAAGTACACAGAGACTTACCTACAAGTCTGCAAGGTAGGCAAAATTGATCAAAAGTGACTGACATTCTTCAGGGAGGGGAGTGTGATTGAGAGGCAACCCTGCAACTGCTTTCACATCAGTCTTCAGTTTTGAAAAGGGCTAAAAGTTATTTAGAAAAAGAGCTATCCCTTTCAGAACTTACCTTCCTGAAGTTGTTGCAACTGCCTCTTAAGAGATGCCAGCTTGTCCTGATACATCCTATAAAGAGCACAAAAAATACATTAAAAATGAAAAACAAAGGACAGTTTATTTTGCCATTTTAGGTTATTATGTGCTTGCTTACACTGAATTAAGAACTTTTGAGAACTCCAGAAAACAAATAACTGAAAGAATATGATTCAGCTGAAAGAATATAATTCAATGTAAAAATCCTACATCCCCTTTTATGATATCAAATCCATTATTTTGGGGATAGTCACTGCAGAATTATCTTTTGTACGTCGAAACATAGCACCAGGTACTCAAACAGAAATGTTCCACCACTTTATCAAATCCTAATATTTGTGTATTAGTTCTCTGCTCAGAAAACATCTCCTCAGCTTACCGAGGACTTGAAGTTATAAACAACCTTCCTCAACACCCCCATCATAAAAGCTGAAGACACTAGGAGCAGATTTTGTACTTCCCTTCTCACTTATCTACAACTTAACACAAGCTGCATCTTCATGACCCATACATAAAATTTTGCTGCCAGCAAACAAGAGCACAAAATGATACCAATACGCTTAAATGTCAAGAGAAATTATTTCAAGTCTCCAGAAAGTCCATCTTCTTGGGCACTGCTGGCATCCTATTACGTGATTTTAATAGATAACATCTGGCTTGAATCTCATAGATCATTTGATTTGAGATCTTTCTTTAGAGAGAATAATTTGCAGCAAAATTTTCCTGTTCCCAGAAACATTGACCTATTTTGTTGTTCAGAACTTAAAAAAAAAAAATCTCTAACCCAGGTCTAAAACTTTATGCAAAGAAAACAAGCTATCGACCTACTTTTATTAGAAGAGATTACTTACTGTTCTTTCATTTCCACAAAGTCCTCTTCTTCATGCTTTGCCAAGTCAGTCTCACTAGCATCCTCAGTATCTAAAAGAGGTAAAAATGGGTTTGTTAAGACTAAAGTAATGTTCAAAACCAAAGTCATCAAATCTTTATTACAGAGACCAGGCAGTTGAGCTCCAGGCACAAAACACAACTCTGGAAAGATTCATTCAGCAGCAGATTGAACCATCCCATCTGTTCCTGCAAGGGCAGCTTGTCCCTGCTAGAGCCACAACGCAGCTTATACTCAGTTTGAAAAACTTCAGCTTAGGAAAACCAGCAAGAAACTGCCCGGGTAAAGACAGCTGAGTCTGCGTTGGTGCCTACAAATATGAAGGTGGGATGGCAACACAATCAAAACACCCTAAAATTTGCTTCCCAGAGAAATCACTATCACCAAGCATCATTATGGCTTCCCAAGCTAACAAGTAAAGCTACTAACACCTCAGCTACACGCTAAGGGCTTCAGCATTTACCCACAATAAAGACTACCTCAAGCACATAAGCACAGCCCCAGCCTCAAGTATAAATAAACTAACACGACACTGCGAGTTTTCCATTATTTCATCTGTAAGGTTTCTATTTCTGAGAGAATCAATTATCCTTCCTCTTCGAGCATATTTCTCTGGGGGGGGGGGCGGGGGGGGGAGCTCAGACCTAAAGGCTGCAACTGCAAGCCCTAAACCGCTGTGATACCCGCCATAACGGAGGAAGATGCAACCGGTCCTTTAAACCGAGACTCTTTTTCTTATNTAAGCACAGCCCCAGCCTCAAGTATAAATAAACTAACACGACACTGCGAGTTTTCCATTATTTCATCTGTAAGGTTTCTATTTCTGAGAGAATCAATTATCCTTCCTCTTCGAGCATATTTCTCTAGGGGGGGAGGCTCAGACCTAAGTGCTGCAACTGCAAGCCCCAAACCGCTGTGATACCCCCCATAACGGAGGAAGATGCAACTGGTCCTTTAAACCGAGACTCTTTTCTTATCTTTCTCCCTCCCGGTCCCCGCCGCCCCGGGAACCGACCCTCGTCGGAGTCTCGGGCGCGGGCGCTGCGCTCGCCGTCCTCCTCCTCGGCGCTCTCCAGCTCCTCCTCCTCGTAGTACTCGGGGCCGGGGGGCATGG
>VWPW01002712.1:595472-646214 GCA_013389825.1 Crypturellus undulatus | reverse complement strand
GAGATCTTCAAGACCCGCTTGGACATAATCCAGTGACACGTGCTCTAGGTGACCCTGTGTTTGCAGGGGGGTTGGACTAGATGACCTCTAGAGGTCCCTTTATTACCTTAAGGATTCTATGATTCCGTAATAGCAGACAAGAATTAGAGGTGGGATTTTATTTTTGGTTAGAGGAAAAGGATAGGAAAGGATTCACCTGTCCTATTAGAATTTCTCAGGCAGACATGAACAGACAAAAGACATAGGATTTTAGCCATGGAAAGCTCGGAAGACTCATTTAGGTATGAAATACAAAATCAGATTTCACAATAGGGAAGTCTAAATCTAGGCTTCAGAAAACAAGCATTTCACCCAAAGCAGCCATCCATTTTAATGGGAATTAGCTTTTTCTCTCCAAGCATCATTGTTAAACCAGGGATCATTTACAGCATCGCTCACCCCAGTAGGCCTAGACATGAGCAGCCATAGAGATCATGCACAAGACTAGATTTGCTAAAGGTTAGTGACTGAAGGTACTAGTATGACTTGACTGAGTTTTATCACAGAAAGGAGCACTGCAGTCCCCTCATCACCCACATCCTTGGGCTACTGCCTACTACCATCAGCCTGAAATTTTCCATGCAAGAACATGGGAGTGTAAATAACGAGATGCATCACAGAAAAGCAGAAGAGTATGAAAAATAAAACAAACAAGCAATTAACAAGAAGGCTGACAAAGAAAGAAGGCTGCTAAAAGCAGCTCATCTTATTCAGCTCCATTATTATTATTATTATTAGAATGCTCTGTGCAAGTAATATCACCTTGAAGGCTGTAAACTGGTGTTGCTTGAGTTTCAACTGTGGTTGATGTGTAGTCCTGTAAAAATTTACTCGATATAACATCTTTTTTTTTTTTTTTTNTTTTTTTTTTTTTTTTTAAAGGATGGCCATGTATGCTAAAGGAAAAACCAACAATGAAAATGAGACATAATTAGCTGTACAACTGTAAGACCAGAAAAAAAAAACAAAGCAATGGACAAGAACACACAAAAATTTAAGAGAGTACAGATGTAATGACATTTATTGAAAGGCATGCTACAACAACTAGAGTTGTTAGGAGAAGAGTCTGGTATAGATACCAAGCAATCAGTAAGTGTACTAACTTAAAAGAAACAGAATACATTGCAGCATTCACAAGTTCAAATTAACTATGCACTACGCAGTTGAAAAATAGGTTTCTTTAATATTCCATCTTCTTTGCATTATATTATAAGTCATTTCAACAGACATGGAATCTTTTCTTTCCAGTGCCACAAGCTGCTTTACAAATGAAAGCTGGTTCTGTTGTTTATCAAAATATACAGGACAATGGATGTTTTTATATATATAAAAATTTACACTTTAACACATTCTCCCAACCTATTTTTTCCAGGTTAAAAAAAAAAAGTTACAAATATCTACAGCATTTTCTTGTGCTAGATGAATGGACTGAGTGATAGATGAAAACAGACTTTTATGAACAGATTATGTAACATGAGAAAATGTCACTAATTCATAGCTGTGCTACATGTCTTGAATACAGTACTAAGAGCAGTCCATTTACACCTTGCCTTTATCCTGCACTATTTGCTTCACATTAAAATCCTATTTTTCACTAAGTGGTCCATTCACCATTAGTAGACTCAAATAAAGGCAACTTTGCATTTTCAAGCATCTCTTCTAAAAGAAGCTTGAGAGAAAGCAAATTTTTATGCCTCAGATCAGAATAGACAGTCTTTGGTCAGAACAAGGTGAGTTTCTAATGCAAAGATCAGCTTGGTCAGTAATCTTCAACTTGTGCTGCTGCAGTTCTGGGGTAAACTTTTGCAGAAAGTGGATAACATCCCAAAACAATGTGCTTAAAACTGACTTAGCACATAGTGGCTATATTCCCACTCATCATAAATTACACAGTTTCCAAGAAAAACTGTTTGAAGTGATGACATTAGTCTGTTAAGAACTTTCTTTATCTTCTATGGACTTTCACCTACAAAAATATTTCATTTATCACTGTCCTAAACTGGCAATCTTGATTATTCTTGAATTCCTGCGTATTGCAATATAAAGCTATCTTGTAATAAAGGCATGAGGGCTAATTAAAATTGTACAAAAACAAATGCAATTCACTGTATATATCATCAACTAGTGGGAGAACATTCACTTTTAACAATATCAGTGTACAATTTCCAGAAAGAAAGGACTATTTATTATACATAAGACATTGCTAGATATGAAAAAAATACATTAAGACACATAAGGCACATAAACTTTGGTCCAATTTTGTCCTTAATCCCTCTAGTAAAGCCCTGATTTTTTATTTTTTTTTTTTATTATTTTTTTATTTTTTTATTTTTTTTTAAGTAGTTGCCCTGGCTTTAAAAAATCAGCAGTACATGCTAATAATATCACAATGGTGAGCAATAGTCTACATCCTTCAAGGAAAGAGAATACAGTTTATCTGATCCCACAAGCTCCACACTGGTACAATTCTTCCAACAATTTCTCAGTGTACAAACACAGGCTTGCCATCTAAGCTCAGAAAATGCCACTAAAAGGATCCCCTTATCTGTGCAGAGAAAACACTGCGGTCGCTGGCCAGCGGTTAAGGCAAAATTACAAACTAACATTCCTGGAAAAAAATTGAAAGAAGCAAACACTTTACATTATGCAACAGATCACAACTCATTTGAAAAGGCACTAAGTTATTCCTGGGTTGTTAAGAGAGCCTTAGAACATTCTGAACCAAGGAGAGGATGGGGATGGAGATGACCCAGAGCTGATGTGGCCTTCCCAACACACAAACAGGTATTCAAGCAAGCAAGCTCATTCAAGACCAGGTAGAGTGAATAGGGGGAAGAGGGGGATTTTGTTCACTTGTCAATAATACAGCTAATTAGGACTTCCTCCCCTACTCTTAGATCAAAATGGGAAGAATTCTGCACTCAAGCATTTTGGGTACCTGTAGTGAGGATTTAAGCACTGAGAACATCAGTGTTTTACAGTAAAATTCCTGGGTCAAAATACACATTTTACCAGGTACCGCATAAAAATGATTTAAAACGAAGTTAAGAATCTGTATTAAAGAAATACAGAGAAAGGTAGATACGCTTTGGGAGCTGCAAATTAATATAACAGAATTACACATTTCATGAGAAAAAAATCTCAGTGGGGCACTTGAACATTGCAACAATTGCTAAGAGATACCATGAAATCTTCATTCTTGGATATACTCAAAACTTGACTGGGTGATTCTCCGCATAACTACTGTAAGGTTACTCCTTGGAGCAGGTGACTGGACTAAGAAATCAATAAGTTTCTTTCCAACCTACATCATTGTAACAGTCAAAAGAATACTCATGCAATAAACAAAGAGTTACCATTTTAAGTTACTCAAAGAGAGTTACTGAAAGAGATAAGTCAGCCTTGACCATGGCAACTGGTCTTTTAAGGAAACAATTAAGATGTACTCCTCTTTTTTTCAAGCTTGTCTGCAACTTTTGACAAACAGGTATATCTCTAAGAAATGGCATCACTCAGTTGTACACAAATCTAAAGATAAGAATAATTCAATTACAGAACTACAACAACAACAGAATTACAAGGAAACATAGGAATACAGGATAAATGTGTTACAGAAACCAAAAGCACTCAGAAGATCCATCACGCTGATTTTCCTTAAATTAGAAAGATATATATCTCTGCTAAGTTATACTGTAGGCCTCTACATTTCAAACTATAAACAGTTAAAAGCTAACATTATCAATAATCTAAAATTGAAAAATTACTCCCTTCTTTAGCAGACTGACAGATGCCTTCATCTTTTAGATTTGTTCAATTCCCATCTCCTGCTATGAAAATCAATAAATTAAAATGCATTTGATGTGTATGCTTGTATTCCAGTATGGCATCTTACACAGACAATATTACAGAGATAGACATTGATATAAGTATATGGGCCAAAAGTAATCCTCAACTTTAAGGCTGTTTTTACCTGCTTTACATTTACATTCAGATCCAACATAATTCCTCCTCTCTTTACCAGCAATTCCCTAAAAAAAAAACAGACCATGTTTTATGCTTTTCTTGCTTGAGCAAGAGGCTGGATTGTATGATCTCCAAAGGTCCCTCCACACTCCCTGTTCAGTGATTCTGCAATCATTCTGGGGTGCATTAAGAGGAGCGTCTCCAGCAGGTCGAGGGAGGTGATCCTGCCCCTCTACTCAGCCCTGCTGAGGCCACATCTGGAGCACTGTGTCCAGTTCTGGGCCCCCCAGTACAAGAGGGATGTGGAGCTGCTGGAGAGAGTCCAGCGCAGGGCCACGAGGATGATCAGGGGCCTGGAATATCTGCCCTGTGAGGAGAGGCTGAGGGAGCTGGGCCTGTTCAGCCTGGAGAAGAGAAGGCTGAGAGGGGACCTCATCAGTGTCTATAAGTGCCTCAAGGGAGGCAATGAGGAGGATGGGGCTGGCCTCTTTTCAGTGGTGGTCACTGACAGAACCAGAGGAAATGGCCATAAATTGAAGCATAAAAAGTTCCACGGGAACTTAAGGAAGAACTTCTTGACAGTGAGGGTGACAGAGCACTGGAACAGGCTGCCCAGAGAGGTTGTGGAGTCTCCTTCTCTGGAGATCTTCAAGACCCGCTTGGATGCAGCCCTGTGCCACGTGCTCTAGGTGGCGCTGCGTGTGCAGGGGGGTTGGACTAGATGACCTCTAGAGGCCCCTTCCAACCTTAGGCATTCTGTGATTCATTTTATGATTCTATGATTCATAAAGCCATTTTGAATGCACTAACAAGGGACATTCCCACTCAGAAGGATACTTAACCATTACGTACTGGCCACAATATGACTACTAACAGAGTTAGACACAAGCAAGAATTAAATATCTTGCTGAAAACAGGCCATTTGCAAATGAAAGAGTCCATTTACTGCTGCACTTGCTAAAATCATATTAAAATGCATTTTTTCTGAGAGTAATTTTTTCAGCCAGATACTAGTCTGGGACAACTGCAATTGAGTAAGTAACCTTGAAGAGGGCTGTAGAATCATGCAGAGTTAAACCTCACTCCCAATTCTACCATATTTCTATATGAAAGCAGCAGAGTTTGGAATTCAGAATACTATGTACTAAAAAAAATATTTCTGAAGTAGCAAGAGAAACACTACAAAAAAAGGAAAACTTTCACCAAGTACACAATTTCTTTCAAGATATTTTACGTAAAACTCTTAAGCTATTGTATCATAAGCACATAATAAGGCACGTAATAAGAAATTAAGTAAATACAACATAAAACGCTAAGCTATTGTATCATAAGCACATAATAAGGCACGTAATAAGAAATTAAGTAAATACACAGCAATTTGATTCAACTATCAGAGATTATAGTGGTACAAAAAGCCATCAGGTGCACTACTTTTCCCCTGAAGAAATTAGGAAAAATAACTTCTTAAAAAATTTGTCAAACCATGATAAGACCTCAGTATTTTCCTTATGACTGTAAACATTTTATTTTTAAAAGAAATGTATAAAGCTCTTCAAAATCGCGACTTTCTTCTCTCAATTTCTCAAGTCCTATCATAGGAAAAATAATATGAATTAATCAAACTAAACCTCTCATACCACATCTTCAAGAAACATGTCAAATGTCTTTGACCCCACAGAGAGAAGGCACTGCCTTTCCTCTAATAATTTAACCTTTGTGAATAACATGTACTTTTTTCAAAGCTATTTTTTAAAAGATATGCAGCAGTATAAACACTCCTGCAATAAGATAAATACTATTCAGTGGACACTCACAGTCAATGCTTGCTCTTCCTTAAGAAAACCAAGCACTATTTCACATTCAAATTAGTGTTTTATCTAAACAGATTTACTATTTCAATAGAAATATTATTTGTTTGGTATATTATAAAAATGCTGAAAGTGTTACATAAGGCTGACTTGGAACAAAAGTGAAAAGGATGTTCTCAAAATATAATTTTAATTAGGGAATTTGATGATAAATATTGTTGCTAAGGAAGTTTCATAGAAGAATCTTTTTATGGAGAAATATTAAAACTTTAACCACATCCTGGCAGCTGAAATTGGAAAATATCATCCTTTGATTCTTTACTGCATGTATAAATACGCAAACTCAGAATGAACTTTCTGTTTTAAGAATCAGAGTTGGTCACAGCTGCTACAGTCTGTCTGATGGTTTTACTAAAACTGTGATGCAGTCTTAAAAGGAAAGTTCACAGAAAAGTCAGATTGTAGATTTTGAGAAGGAAACTCTGAGGTGATGTTTTTCTCCAAGGTCATAATCGTGAAGTTCAATGAGAGCCTGGACTGCTTCCTCCACGGAACCCAGCTGGATGAGAGCCATTTTGTGATCTTTCCTTAAGTACAAAAAAAAAAAAAAAAAAAATTAATTCTAACTAAATTTTCACTGTTCTAATCCAACACAAAGTGATGCAAATATTTTTTTCCCTATACCTCACTCTCATATTGAGCACTTACATGACGAATCAGAATTAGCCAAGAATATACTAAAACAGACAAATGTATGAAAATGACTGACAGTATATAGCCATGGCTACATCTCAAAGGTAGGGCTGAAAGAAAGCTGAAAGAACTCTAGCAAACACTTGCATTCCACACAGATCTTGCATATAGGGATTATTCTAGCAGCCATAATCATGTTAGAATAATGCCACCAAGAAGCCCAAATGAACGACAGAACAGCTACACTGTCACCTTTTGCATGACATTTTATAGGTACTTTCTTTTCAAAAGCTATTATTATACTTACTTTCCTTAAGTTTACCTTCCTTTGAACAAATGGGGAATTTGTCAACAGACAAGATTATAAAAAATTTTAATTGATGTAATATATTTCATTTAATTATGCTAATATAGTATTACATTTAAAATTTAAAGATTAGGATTATCGTAAAAATTATTATAGTAGAACAGCTTTTGTCTATAGCTACAGGTTTGTACACAAATGGAATTTCTGCCTCTTTCCCCCTCCCCCAAATTAAAAGTTGAAAGGGTGTTCAGCATTTTTAAATGAGAACTTACTGGAAGAACTTGCAGGCTTTCACAGTAGATCCAGTACCTGCAAAAAGGTTCTTCAGATCATCAACAGTAATGGAAGGCCTAATTAAAAACAAGAACAGAAAAAAAGCTTTGTCAACTTGAAAAAGAGCACAGAATTCTGTAACAGTACTGAAGTTCCTGTTCTGGCTTCTACAATTAAATCAGACCATCAGACACTATCAACTTGACATCAAATAGCATTTTACCCCAAACATCTTGGCTTTGGTACCAAGATTTAGTATTGCAGTGCACTATAAAAATATTTCAAATACAGTCTTTTGTTTTGTCATCTGCCCTCATTCCTTCCTCTTTAAAATTCAGACTGCAGAAAAAAAAAAAAAAAAATCACTAAACAGATTAACTAGTAAGCTCAGAAATAGCTTTGATCTTGTACTTACTGACATGCTTCATACTTTTTTGTCTTTTAAAGACTCCCATTTTATTCAAAAAAAAGTAAACTTCTGAGTTTTCTATATTGATTTTTCTTATCTGGACAAAATTCCTTTTTTTTTTGCCTTATTTCCAAGTTCATCTCTGCACAGCTGCAGAACATGAAAAGCCTATGCAAATTTACAATGCTTGACTGTCACTTCACACTTTGCTGACAATATTCTCCATAGAAAAGTTTAAGTTTTAAACAAAACAATTCTTGATACTTTTTTTTAAAACAAACTTCACTCCAGATAAGAAATCCACATTCTCTTAAAATTGTCATTTAAAAAGTATTAAGTGATTAAAAATTGCATCTATATTACATCATAATGCCCGTAATAGATTCGATATAATGCAACTCTTGCACATTATCCACAAAATAATCTTCTGCAAAAAATATAGTACAAGACTTCGGAAATGAAAAATGAATGTATCTTCTCAAGAAAATATAAACTCTTATATAGTTCATCAAAAACACCTTCAATCTTTTATTGTTTTTGCTAATGATCGAAACTGTGTATCAGTAACTGTATAGGGATTTGCTTATTGTTAAATTATACAACAAAATAATACCAAAATAGTCAGGAAACTATGGAAGGCAAAGGAAATTCAGGGCTTATGCCAGACTTTGTATTTTAAAAACATAACCTAAAAGTGATCATTTCTCGAAGAGCTGCCCTCACTCACGGGATGTTGGAAAGATGCAGGGTGGCAGACGGAGGAAAGATATTTTGGAAGTTCTTGGAGCCAGGCTTCTTAAAGCGATGCAAAGGGCTGTTGCTATAGTCCTTAGTCAGACCTTGGTCCTCTTGTCCCTCACGAGGAAGCTGGACCATATGATGTTTTGAAAGAGTAGCACGGAGCAACTTTCCATACAGCTTCTGTCCATTCAAGTGGCTCATAGCTAATCAGTGCATTAGAAATATGATTTGAACAGGAAAACAGATGAGGGTANAAAAAAAAAAAAAAAAAAAAAGATTATTTGAATATTGCTGTCAGCCCGTCTTTAGCATCAGATTTCTATTTAAATAGCAACTTCAGACATTACCAGGTGGGCTAGGTATGCCTTCATAATAGCTAAAACAAGTATATAGATGCTAGATAACCCTGTTACAAAAATGCAACAAAAATGCAAATCATCTTTTCACAGAAGAACACTTCATTATTCTTAAAAAAAATATATTTTTAATAAAAAAACAGGAAAATTCTAAAATAAAAATCTCACAGCGCTTATTGTATGGAGACTTTGGGATTTTTTTGTCAAACCACTACAGATAAAAAAAATTCATTTACATGAAATCCAAGAATTCAATATCAATATATAAAAGTAAAAGTTTGTATGCAGTAAAACATCACAGATTTATGTTAGTCACTGACAGATTACAAATTCCTAGTCCATGCTATTTTCCTGCTAGACAGAAGCATAAATAAGCCTTAAAAATCCATACCTAGCTGAGCCTGGTTTGCATCTGCCATTTGAACCAAAGCATTTTCTTTTTTGTTAAACATGATCTTCACACGATGTACATCACCATACACACCTGTGGAAATCCAGAAAAGGATATTCGTGCAGAACATTTTCTATGAACAGCACATAGGGATTTCTATTTCTTGACGAAGAACAGTGTTCAAAAAATATTTTAAGTCAGCTTGCGTAGAATGAAGAGTGACATCAAGCCTGTATATTACTTTCTGCAGTTCAGAATTTTGAGCCTTCCCCTGCAATAGCGCCCCCCTCTGCCATAAAACTGCACATTCATTTTTAACTGCTAAATAGTGCAAAAATATGAAGATCTTCTCAGTAGATATACTTTGTAGCATGGTAATGTTTTAGCCAATTCCATCATTAGCCATTTCCTCTAACAGTTTTTGTTTTCCATCCTTTTTTACTTTCTAATTCTTTGCAACATAAAAACAGATGAGAACATGCACACTGAAATTCCACTGAAACTCTTAACAACTTTGACTTAAGTATCTATGCCCTATGACTATTTATACAGATTTTTGTCATTTTAAAACTAGCACATTCTCCTTTATGTTTTTTGCATAAGGAACAAAATGTGCAGTGGTAGCTAATCAGCCAGTTATGTATATAACTGACATACATTTTATACATGTAAGACCTTACCAAACAGGATGAAGAGTTCGTATGGTGTGATGACCTGTTAATGATAAAACAAGTATACTATTTTTAAAACAATGCAAATAAAATAGGAATGGAATCTCTAAGTACAACAAAAGAAACACAAGAAATACTGCACATAAATGCGTTTCTTCCATACAGAAGACAATGTTTTAAAAAATAAAAAGAGCTGCTTTGGAATGTATTTGTTTTTTCTTCAGTTTTGCCTTCGTCTCTGCATATGACCATGCTGTGTTAAAGTTGTGCATTTACTATGTAATTATTTGGATGTGAAGCACAGAGTAGTGTTTATATTGCGTCCAGTTAAAACTGCGAACAGAAGTATTGAATGAAATGGTTTTCATTCACTAAATGCTAGTGTAAAAAGTGCCACAACCACCTGAGAGGATAATCAGCACCTTAAAGTCAGTTTTTAATCCAACTGAGGCAAAGTTTTTGCCAGCCATAATTACTAACAAAACCTGGGGACCAGTAACAATACTCCACCCTAAAGCCCTATGCTTTCTCAATGTGAATTGAAATTGAAAAAGTAATTTTTGTTTTAAATTCACAAGAAACTTGTGAATAACAGACAAGGTTTTCAGAAAAACAGGATGCAAAATACTTTAATGTACTTTAAGCACAGATCGATGTGCAGTATTTGAGCTGCAGTATTGTGGTTATGTGCATCTGTGCCATTTCTACTACAGAGTATTACTATAAAAAATAAGTCCTTTCCTACAAAGTAATAAAAAAAATATTTGTGGACTTAACTGTGAACAAAAAAAACAAGTCTACACAGTTATCAGTATCAAAGGACACTTCTGTTCTTACTCCTTTCAAACCCAGGCAACGGTCTAGACAAAACAAATGGACTAGAAATGTCCTACCAATGCTTTGAAACCCATTTATCATGTTTTTAACTCCTTTTCTGCTCCCTTTAGTTTCTCTCTTCCTATTTGGTATCAAATGAAGAATTTTTCTGGCTTCTCTAATAATGAAAATGCTTCAGGAGGAGTCTTATTAGTGCAGATGCCAGTGAATTTATCAGTAGCGTAAGGTTGGCTACCTTCCAAAAACAGTTCCTATACTTCAGCATAAACTCTTCTCTGATTACTATGTTTACTTACACCACTATATATATCAGTAACTATTTCCCAAGTAAATTTATAGTGATTGTCAGCTTCCCACAGTTAACTGAAGTTTTTTACATCTCATCAATACTGCAAATTATCTCAATAACAGAGGAGCTGTCCTATTTCTGATACTATCAACAAAACAGTAACAACTTTTATTCCTACAGCTGATTTCTAATTTTGGTAAGGCTTTTGACAGTTAATATTATTTTAGTACATTCCTACTTGCAGTGATTCCACCAGCCAAATTTACCTCAGAGTTGAGGTTGCTGACCAGTAAAACAGAATTTCCTGGAACATCGGTAGCATTTGGAAGAGTCATCCGTCCAGACACTGTAGAATTGGGCATTCCAAGAGGACCAAGTGCTCCAGGAACAGATGGAACTGACAGATCTGGAAGGGAATTAAGAGCCATATGATACCTCAAATAAAGTGGAATAATATTAGAAAAAAAAATGAGGCGCGAACTTAGTTTTTCAAAAAAAAAAAAAAAATCATAATACTTTATAGAAACCATGCTGTCATGTACATCAGTTACTCCTAATAACCAACTAATAAACCAGGAAGTATATCTCACCAGGCAAAGAAATATTCAGTCATAGCAAGGGAGCAGAAAGGGTCACAAACTGCAACCCGGAAGAGATAGAAAATTTTTTACCACAAAATATTATCCTGTAGTAGAGAGGTAGAGAGTTTTACTGAGTTTGGAAAGTTGTTTATTTTTCATTTTCTACCCAGAAAAGGGGAGACTTACTGCTTTATGTTTGAATGTCAAAGAAGTGTTATGATCTTTAGAAAAAAAACAAGGAAGTTTGGTCTCTTGCAGATAATTTTTCAAGGTATTTAATTTCTTACAAGATGGAAGTCATATCAACTTATGTTCTTTATCATAAAAAATACTTTATTGAATAGTATGATGTGCAAAAAGAATTAGAATGCCTCAAATGAGTTTTGTATTTTGACTGCTGCATTTGAAAACAGGTCCTGTGTTTCGACAGGCACCAACCCCAAATGCTAAGGCATTTTTAAAGAAAGTAAGAACAACTTACTGGCAACTTGAGCAAAGCCAATGGATGGGGCAAATCCAACAGGTCCTGAATATGAGGAGGATATGATACCTGAAGTGCCTACAGATAGGAGACATGCCTAATTAAAACAGTTTCTAACATATTTATAAAATAGAAGAGACTTCAGGAATGAGATTCAGCAGTCAATATTGCTATTTCAACCAAGGTCAGGAACTAGATTGCTTATAAAATGTAAAATGATTGAAATCTCAAATTCTATATTCGAAAATAAAATTTTCAGACTTTTTTTAATGCAGTAATTCAGATTACTTTCAATGTTCCCTTCTAAATGAAGTCACACCAAAATGCAATGTAAACTAGTTTGATCAAGACAGTATAGCACAGATCAATATGCATTGAAGGTAAGCCATCTATGGGACAGTGTTCAGTAAAGAACTGCTTTTATTCATAAAATGAAAATGCATTTTAGAAATTTCCAGGAAGGAAATATACACATGAAGGACAGGTTTCAATGAGCATATACTTATTTTGGAATTTTTTTTTCCATGGTTTTCATGTTAATTGCTAGTCTTAAACAGATTTTGAATTGTTGCTCTTTGAAAATAGCAACATGTAGACAGCAGTAGCCCCAAAGACTGCTCAATTGCTTCAATATGTGAAATTAATTGCTGCCCTGTGCAACACATAAGCTTGTGTTCTGAGTGGCAATTAGATCCAAGCTTGAGCTGTAGATTCTTTTTTAAGTTAGCACACTGCATTTTTTTAAACTGTACTCATATAATCTGTAAATACATTCTAAGTGCCATAACATATAGAACATTCAAACTACCACCACAAACTGGAACAGCTACATTCTCTATCAGATGGTTACTGAGAGGAATGATACAATACCTTAAAACCAGTTTTTCATTTTAATAACTGATGAATGAACAATATACCATATATCCACTATTAATGAATATTGCATCACATTACATAGCCTCTTATCAGTAGTTACAAAATGTCTTTAAAACAATGTGATGCATTTATCAAATCAAAATAAATTGCTGTGTTCTTGTTATACATGCACTGGTATATTATACTGACAAATTCTGGCAATATAGGTATCAATCACTGTCCAAGGATGATAGCAGAAACATTACTGAAAAAACAGATAAATGGCTTTTGGTTTGCAAAATGAGGCGCACAGATACCAAAAACAGGCAGGCAAGAACAGTCAAATGGCGATAGAGCCAAAAAATCTGGATTTCTTTGAACACTTTTCATGGACAAAACAGTTTACTAGCTTTTAAAGCATGCTAATTCATATACTTTCTACCTGTGCTCACAGTACATGAGGAAAATCTTTAAATGTAAAATATATTTCAAACTCTTGAAGTAAACTGCATGCCAATAATTAAAATATCTTTCCACTACAAAATGAAATTTCAAAAACAGCTCAATTTAGCTAGTAAGATAACATTCAGCCTAATTGTAGAAACCAAATATAGCATTCCAATAGGGATACATGCTTTACCTTCTCTGCTCCACCAAAATAGGTTTCATAGAATAACAAAGGTTGGAAGGGACCTCTAGAGATCATCTAGTCCAACCGCCCTGCACATTCAGGGTCACCTAGAGCCTGTGGCACAGGACTGCACTGGGTTTTGAAGATCTCCACAAGAAATAAGATACGAAACCTAAGTCCAGCATCTTTGCTTTCTATCACCTAGCTCAGAACTGCTGGAACGTGTTATTGCAGCACATCCGCTTTTTCACCACCAACGGTAAAACTAGAACCATGCTTTTCTGAGGCCACAGGTGCATCTATAGTACTTTTTTTAAAAAATGTCTATGTAGCTAATTCACTGTAAATGCATTTTAGTCTATTCTCATGTTGGTACAGATGTCCAACTCCTACTTAAACAAACACCTCCACTGTTTTTACAATTTGTTTTTCAATCTATGCCTCTATTACAACAGTCATCTTAAGACAGATTTACAAGAGTGAAGGAGATGAGGAAATGCATGTGTTCAGGTATCATTCCCCAAGCATGTGTACATGTGTACACTTTATCTACTATAATTGTATTTCCTCTTTTTACTGACATGCCAATTACAGAACTTAATTCACCAAAACCTATCAGATTTAAAAAAGACACAGTTTTCTGTTTTCATGATGCACATGTTTTCAAGATGCACATATCATGTGTGTTGAAAACAACATCATTGTTGTTTTCATCATCTCCATTGTCATTTTCATGATGCACATGCATTTTCACAGTTACTGTTCTCATGATGCTGCAAGTAAACTTCAAAAAAATTCAAATAATTGCCCATGACATAAACATCCAAAACCCAGCCTTTCTATAAGGGAACCCACAGAATTCATCAAGAAAGAGAAGTACAATTTACCTTCTGTCTAGCTAGGATTATCAGAGTCAGCTGCCAGGAAAGCAAGCCTAAACTAGTATCTGATATAAGTATCTCAAAGTTGAAGGAAAAACAAAAGGGAACTCTTCCCTCACCTACTTCCCTGCTATTACTCTGACAAAAAGAATCATCCTTTGATAGTTATTCAGTAGCAGGCAATTCTTAGTTGTGTATTACTGCTAATGGATATCATTAGAGAAAAACTGTTAAAATTGCTCAGATTTTATTTTGAACGCTTCTTCCAAATAATCAGATTAATTTTTGATGATTTACATTATTGCCATAGTTAAGTGAGTATGCATGAGCATTTCCAACAAAAAGGCTTCTCTAGTGCAGTTTCAAGTAGACATCGTCATCTCGATACTATGAGCAGTGAGTTCTAAAATTTTAAAAGAGTTTCTAAACTATAATCTTTTAAAAGATGATTCTAAAGTATACATTAATAAATAAAACTATTTAAAATATTTAAAAAGTAAATATTAATATATATTGTTCTTCAAAATAGCCAGCTGTCCTTAGACTCTGAACAAATAAGAGGAATCAGGCTTTAAAGCACTTATTTTCAATCAGCTTTAGAGAACCAGGGTCAATTCTGGATGAGTGTGTCACTGACCCTATCTATGCAGTAGATACTATCTTACCATATAATTTCACACAATTATACAAAAGTACTTTTTAAGGTCCTTTGAATTTGCCCAACAGCATTTTTCATGTCACGGTTTCAAGATATTCATTCATACCGAATGGGACCTTTATCTTCCAAACAAATTTTACTGGAATCTAATAATCAGAAATGATTCTTTCAACATGGCCACTAGGGAGCCAGAACACAAATCCATCAAGGGCAGTGCAAAAAACATAATGGTCTGACTGTGTGTGTTTATCATTAGTAGGGAAGATTTCTTACCAAAGGCGGTGGCTACGCTGGGTTCCGGGGAGGGCTGGCCATTGCCAGAAGGAAGGTCAAGGCGAGTGAAATCTCTACTTTTGTCATTGTTGTACCTTACATTAAGGCTGGTTAACTTGGAGAAATCAATACGCAGAGTGCAGCATGCACTGTAGACATTCTGGCCATCCAGAGCCTGAAGAATAGTTACGGTTTCAGAAACAAAGCCCTCATTTCAAATTTATATTTTCACCTCAACTGCATCTAAACAGGAACAATTCTTTTCTATTTAAGGTGCTGCTTTCAAATGCCAGGTGGAAAATTATGCTGTCACTATCCTTTCCAAAACATGCTCCGTAGAATATTTGTGTAGTCCAATAGCTAGTAAGAATTATGTTGCTTTGTGACAATGTAGAATACAAAGTTTCAAGGATAACTTGCATTCCTAGATGTGCTTGTCTTACTTGTCTTCCACTGAACGCATGCTGCTGGTAGTGACACTAATTTCGATATTTTTATGGTGTGCCAGAAGCAACGAATTACGCATTTTCATAATTCTCTCTCTTATATTACGAAAATGAAAATTCATCTTTTTAATTGCGATTTTACTCCAAGAAATCATTGAAGTATTTTCTCCATTTTTTCAACATTAAAAAATAGTAATAGAGAAAGGGAAAAAAGCCAGTCAGAAGCTACTGTTTTGTCATAAATTATAGAATTTCAGTTTAGTATATATTCATAGTAGTAATAATATACATTGCCTTGAAGTTTTTAATCAGGTATCATTCATTATTAATACTATTCTTTAAGAAAAAATGGTAGTAAACAGGTTATAGACCAACAACCTTTATTAATTCATGATATATACTTAATCTTGAAAACACAAAGAGAATTTACCTACCAGGCAACTAATGGAAAACTAGACAAACAGAACAAACACGTATCAGCTGTATACACTTCGCTTACCATTTTGGCATAGTGTGCATTCACTGGATCAGCATACTGAAGCAAAACTTGAAATTGACTGTTCTTTGTGAAGGTGATAATCTTCAAGACAGTTCCAAATTTAGAAAAAATCTGAGAAGGAAGATACATGGAAAGTTTTGAAAAACATAAAGAATCCATCAACAGTAAAACTAACAATTTAGTAGTTTGTATAATTTTGTGAAGAGTGATTTTTGCTCTGAGAGCTGAACAGAAATCGTTTTCTGGCAGAATTTTGCTTCAGAAAATGTCAGAAAACATCAGGAAGGAAGGGAAGAGGAATAAAATTCCCAGAAGAACTAGCAATCTACATTCAACAAAAAGGGTCCAAGTCCAACCTAGGTAGGCCTTTATCCAGTGTCTGTAGATTCTGTTGATAATGAAAGTGAATCCTTGAAAAATGGGATGTCATGAGCTAATTGAAACAGGGACAGCAAACTGCCTTTGGAGAAATCAATATTTAAAATTCTATATGTCAAACAAGTTCTGCAAATTTAGTGGCTTTAGTCTAAAGAGTTCTTGTCTCCATAGATTAGTTGTGCAAAAGTAGAACTAGAGGAACTAAAAGTTCAGGAAGAAAGAAAAAAAATCCAGTCTTTTGGGACCTCTGATTTTCAACTGAATGCTGTTTATCAGACGTGCAAATTCTATAGAAGATTTTTAAATGCTGAAATTATATACAAAGTTTAAAAACTGGAGTGTTCCATATACAGGTATACAAAAGAATACTCTTAAAAAAATAAGGAATAAAGCATTATTAATCTACATCATGCAAAAGCAAAAACATGTCTATGTAATAGTGGGAAAACAACAAGAAGAACAAGACTTTGGGAAGGAAGCACAGACAACAAATTTAAGCCAGATGTACAGTGCCAGGAAAACAGTAATTGAAAACGTAATGCAGTAAGGAAAGCAGAAGTCCCATCTTGCTCCAGGCAAGTGTTAACCCTGGAACAGACAATGACCTCAGATACACTCAGGCACCTCTTACCAACCTACATAGCCTAGAACCATGGATACAAGACACACGGTCCTAAACCTTTGTGTTTAGGTTTCTGTTCTCTCTCCCTCATTTTTTATGCCAGTTTAAAACTAGAACTGGAGTTCATAAAGCACTTCTCCTTAATAGCCAAATTATAAACTCTGAGCCTGAGCTCTTGCTTGTATATTTTTACATAAGCAAATAAACCTTTTTAAGGTAATGAAATTCAAGGTATACCAATTTATTTTTAAACCTAAAATCCATTCAATATGTATCAATATTATTTCTACAAACATAACACTGAATATTCTCTTTCTTGTAATAAATATTTTAAAATGAAGTTGGTAAAAAAAGTGAAAATGTTCCTGACAGCAGTTATAATCCACAATTTTTGGATGACAGTTCACAGTATTCTATATCCTGCTATAATCGTCAAGGAAGTTTTGTATTTTCAGTAACCTTATCGCACGGTTAAAAAATGTGACCTTGTACCTATCTACCATGCACAAAATACTATTCTAATTAGAAGAAAGTAACCCTTGTTAAGAATTCCAAACAAGATTCCTTTTCAAACATCACTCAGTATTCTAGATCTACTACAAAAGTAGTTGAGTGAGGGTTGCTGAGCAGTTTTGCTGCAATGAAGTATTAATTTTATTAAAGTAACTGAGCATAATCTCCACTTTCTAATGCCTGTTTGGTAAAAATAGCATCCACGGTTAGGTCCAGGAACTGCTTTTACACTGTTAAACTAGTAGAGCTCCTATAATCATATAAGTTAGTATACTTAGAATAATCTGAGAACAATAATACTAAAATGTTAACATATTAACATGTTTACACAAGTAATGAATGAACAGTACTCATTCAAACAAAATTTTTGACCGTGCTGTCTGGCACCCCAAAGTCAGAGCATAAGTGTGTTAGCTAATTGGTCTCATGGGGGAATACAGGTGAAAAAAGAGTAAATATAAAAAAGAAGAGGAGAAAATAGACTGTATTTTACAAGCATTTATTCTTTGAAATGCTTAAGGGAAGCTCCAGTGAGAAGAGCTGCAAAAATCTCCTTACAGACTGTGTATCTTTGTTAGAGATTCCCAATCATTTTAAATTACATTAATAGAGCAATCCCATGTATTTGGTGTGTGTTCTCTGTTGTCCAAACTTACTCGTTATTTCAAAAACTTTGCATACAAAATTCTTATGTGGTATCTGAAGTAAGTACTGTCAAAGTTTTCAGGCACTTAGAAATGGTCTCCGAGAACTACTGCTTTTAAGCATTTCGATCTCGACAGCCCAGCAAAACTCCCTTGCAGGAGTTACAGTGAAGTCTTTCACTGTATAATCCCAAATTAGCTCAGGGAAAAGTAGCTGACATTCTACCAGTTGAAGAAAAATTGAATATATTTGTCCAAATAAATATATTCATACGGAATATTGCCTACGGAAAGAAAAATTATATCCTCAAACATAATGCAAACTATAACATTTACTTAGTATGAAGAGTGCTAAAGTATTTGCTGCTTAAATTCATATGAATCATTATTTCACTTCCCTGTAATACATTAAAAGTAATAACACCCCATGTTAGTTGCTGCTGGGTCACAGTTTTGTTTTTTATCTTAATCAACAAAGAAGTTGAAGACAACATGAAAAACTGATTACAGAATGATTCAAGTCTAGATCCATAAATTACAACACGTAACTTTCGAAGTGACATTTTTCACTCAAACTGAGAAACCAAAATAAGGACCCAACAAAAAGTTAATAGATTTACACTATCAGTATTTAACAGATTAGTCCTCATTACCTGATACAGCACTTCCAAAGTGACAGGATATAACAGATTTTCAACAATGATTCGAAGGACAGAACTTTGACCTGGAAGGAGCCTAAATTCAGTAGCAAGAGCACCTGTAAAAGCCAGGCTTCCAGACTGCACAGCATTCACAGCTTGTAACGCAGCTTGAGTTCTCTGAAATGGTAACACATGGGAGAATTAAACCACACATGCACAAGTTACACGTATGTAAACAAAGTTTTCTGTCAAATAAAACATACAATTTTAAAACTATTTCCCCTACTGACTACTTACTGAAATTCCAGGTGAGTTGTAGGTAGGTCATCGTCCCTCCTTTGCCTCCCCCAGCCCCTAAAGAAAGTCATATCACACTTGCACAGAATACAAGTATGACCTTCTTAAAATCTACATTATTATTTGAGGAAGGAAAAGCTTTTTAAGTTTATGCTTACCACTTTACTATTGTAATAAATGCAATTTTACACTCTTTCTGTATGTTTTTGTCATTGAATAGATATATATTCTAAGAAATCATTATCACAACTACATGTCAGTGGATACTCAACCAGTGAGCACATCAAGAACCATTTGCTCAGCTTCATTAGGATTTCTTTCTCCTCACAAGCTACGTTTTGCTTATAAGAAGCTTGAAGGTGCTTACCATGCTCTTTTTTTCCTAGTAAAGCTTCTCCCCATAGAAGAAATCTCCTTAGATCTTACTCTTCAAACTGCTGATTTGGGACTTGAGTGTCTCTACAGGCATTTTTGATGGGCTTTTCTCCAAAAGGTTTTTCAGACTACCTTTGAGAGCACTATGGAGTCTCCATTAGATTACTGCCTTGGAAGATAGACTAAACATGGCATAGATACAATTGTTATCTACTTTTGTAAACATTCAGTTCTGCAAAAACTGTCCCTCAGTCCTGAGCTGCTGCTGTAAAAGGTCTGTAACACAGTGCTCAGCTGGTCTGCTAAAGATATCTAAAATTTTAAACAGAATGCAAATGCAAGAGATATAAGTGCAAAGAAAAAAAACCACATATATTTAAAGGAAATGACATTAATAGAAGCACAAAACAGAGGCTGAGTTTCACATTAAGTTGAAAATTCTGTGAGATACAGATATAAGGTGTCTTATTTTCAAAAATAAGTATAGTTTTCCATTTTATTAAGAATGTGTTATTTCTTTTTATATTAAGACAAACCAATCCAGCAACCTTGGATAAGAAAAAATGCAAATAACCTTTGGAAGATGAAGAAACCAGACATCAGTGACTTTCATATCAGCATAAATTAAAAATAAACAATGTTTGTTCAAATCACAATTTGCAAATTTCCTGTAGAAGACAAAATTGATATGCAAGTGGCACATTCTGTCTACACAGGTAAAGGACAGGCCAAATGCATTTCATTCTGGAATCCAAAAATTCAAGTGGGTTTCAACTGCACTATGATGGTTTGTATATTTTGATCTTATTATGAGAAAAGCTTATTTCCTTATTTGGAAATTAGAATTAAAATTATTTATCTGCAGGGCTCAATTTACATTCTGAAGAAATCAATTTTAAATGCTTTAAAAGAACAAGGTGTTCAGTTTTTTATACAACTTTAGTGCTTGGCTTATGCAATATCAACTATGTATCATTGAAAATATTGATTTCATTGGCTATAGATAGAATAAAGTTAACATTAAAAAACTACAACTGAAAGAATGAGATTTCTTGTTTGCGATTTTTGTCAGTCCTTGGAAATACATTAACAGTCAATACAAATCATATGAAAGCAGTTTATAAGCCCCCTTGCAAAAATATCCACATCTAATTAACTACAAAGATGTGCTTTCTGGGCAAAATAAAAATAATAATAATAATAAAAAAATAACGCTAATAGTGCTTCAGGTGGGCTTTCTCTTTCTTGTGTAGATAACATCTACAGGTAGAAGATAAGAATTTTACTTTAAGAAAATGAAATAATGCATTCTTGTGATATACGTGCTACTGTTACACTGTTACAGAAGCAGGAAAAAAATCCTCGTTACTTAGTGAAAATAATTTATTGGAGAAAGCTTTCTCTCCATATTTTGAAGCTATTGAGAGCTGTTACTTAACATTAAAACCTAAGAATGAGAAAAGTTCTTTCAAAACATACTGTAGCCACTTACTAACTGTAATATCAGTAACTAGTTATGCTAAGAACATAGAATATAACAAAACCTACATAAAATTAAATCTAGAAATATAACTATGCCAAGATAACTTAGGTCAGAGGCTGAGAAAAGATTAAAACAGTAAAAACATTGCACAAGCATTGCACTAAAGCAAAATAAGCCTCCAGAAGAGCGATTTCATAGCATATAGAAAAATGTAATCAGGCAAACTGTTTTGACTTCTTTAAATAATCTAGCCTATTTGTCTCTAGTACCTGGCAGTGCTAAATGGAATATTTTCCACATAGATCAGTATTAGACTGTCCCAAGAAAAACTGCATTGTAAATTACTGTTAACAGTGAAGTTTTCATAGAACTATAGCTTCTTAGTGATCATAAAAGCAAGTCCTTTTCCAACTGCAGTGTGTTGGAAACACCTTGATAAGAAAATAAAATAACCGCACCTATGACAAAAGTAGCAGTATTTTGAGAAAGCTATCACTTTTTGAACATATTCAAGTATTCAAAAATACCTATGACATAAATATTTGCCGTCTGATGTAATTTTCAGTCCTGAGTCAGTCTTATATTTGAAAACAGCTGCATAATGAAATGACTGGGGAAGAAATGAGCCATAATACTGTTAAGCTTTTTGATCTACAAAAGTACAGATGAACAGATGATTGCCTAAACCCTACACTTGAGAAACTGAAGTTGGTGGAGTAGAAAGATATTTGGGAGAAGAGCCTTGTCTATTCAGGTCAGAGTGGGATTTGCACTATGCTGTAAATACTGCTTCACAGAAAGCAAATGTTATTCCAAAGAGGGTATAGTACTGGGTCTTGCAGTTTACACATTTAAAAAAAAAAAAAAAAAGAAGAAGTTTTTTTTTGAAAACTTCAATACTACAGAGTTTAAAAAAGTGATGAAAATTCTTTGATGTAAATAAATATTACAAAATCAAATACTGAACTGCAACTGCTTTAAGTGTTATCATTATCACCCAGACTTCCTAATTTCAAAATAGGACATTGCTGAAACACAGCATAAGTAGTAGTCATGAGAATGACCAGGGAATTCTACCATCAAATTGTATAATTAGACTCTATGTTCAGAAGTAATAAAAACACTTTCTACCTCAGGGGAAAAAAAAAAAAAAAAAAAAAAAAGAGAGAAAAGTTTTCTGCTTTGAAAGACATAAAAATGTGGAAATCACAGTACCATGGTTACTTGGAAATAATGAAATAGATGACACATTTCTAGGATAACTGAGCTTCTGGGTATAATTCCTTAAAAATATAATAATCTAAGAGATCATGTACTGAGATTCAGAGATTCTGCTGTACTCTTCCCTTCATAACAAGCCAATTCAAAGCATTAACTACTATCCCCAACCAACCAACAACAAAACAACAAAATACTTTTCCTGTTGCCAAGTTATGGACAGAATCACTTAGGAGAATCCAGGAAGCACCAGACACAGTACAGACCAGACAAAGAAGAGAGAAGAGTCACAAAGCTGGAAACAGGAAGAAGGACGGGCCAGACCTTCTCCCTTTTGCTCGCTGTTAGGCAAGCTCAATTACTCATAGAACTACTGCCTCAGGAATTCCTCAAGCTTTTCTAGTTTTAATATTGTTATATTTAATGACAAGTGAAGTATTATTAGTGTCAAGTTTCTGTCAAAAACCTCATCCAGAAAGCAAATTACAGAGCAATAAGTCTTCAGAGTAACTCCCACTGGAAATATTCCTCAGTTTGTATCTTCCCAAATTGTTTAATACTGAATGGAACAATGATCAGACTAGTGCTATAATACACAAATAAAACATTAAACTTAATCTGTAATAATGGAGCTGGCCATCTCTTAGTAAGTTGGGACTAGAAAACAATTTGCAAATACATTATCACAACCATGAGAAATCTCTTCACAAAGACAAACTTGTCTACCTCCTTCCTTGGAGGAAGCTCATCTCTAAGTAAAAGTCACCACATGAAAAAAGCTCTTTCACACTGTTTCCTCCAGAATCCCTGTGGCACAGTACTGCCAAAATTTTACACACTATAGAATGATTTAAAAAGCTGTATTTCAAAAACACCAAAAACACTAAAAACACAGAAAGCTACCTAGAAAAGTTGTGTAGAGTTGACTTGACTTCTTTACATAGAAATAATTCCCTCAGAGTGAACCCAAGCAAACGAAAAATACCTAAAAACTCCAAAGACAAATACTATATTTTTCCATAAGTCTATGATTATTTATTTTTTTGTAAGAAAAATAACATCAGGAAGGATAACATTTTTGACTATGTAACTATTTAATTCAACATTTATAAGACATGACATGCCATTTAGGAAAGTGAAAAACAACTGTTTACTGCAAAATTGAATGTAGGAAGAAAAGATACAAGAAATATTTTAAAGATGTCATTATCCATAGCCTCTTGGCACTACAATCTTGGAACTACTGAAAGATGGAAACAATTTTGTAGCAGTATTTTTCATTTGTTAACTGATAGGAGGAGAGATCCTTGAGCAGTTCTTTAATTCTATCTATTAACTCCTAGGAAAAGCATAAGATTGTTAGTATCTACAGAGGCACAGAACCTGAAACACCTGTTCCCTCACACTTGGATTCACACATTTCATGTCCGGGCAGCAAAGAGGATGGCTGTCCTCAAATGTCCTGGCATCAGCATTCATACAGAACCTTCTGGAAGATGTGGTTACTTTTTCCACAAGAAAAAAAAATTGTGCTTAACGCTTAGGTTTCTAGAGCAGAATATGGCAAAAAAAAAAAGGTCAACCGTGCAAGAACACAATGGGGTAGGTTTTCTTTTTGCAATAATGTCCATCCATCATTGTTAGCAGAACTTATTTTCCCTACTTATGAAGCTGCTTCTTTCTAGCTGGATCACAGGTTCCACACTCTGCGGAAGCAAGGTAGCTGCACCTTGAGCCTCTGATCAGCTAAAACAGAATGACTGGTAAAGCTGGAAGGAAACTCTGAAGACTGTTTAGTCCAACTCCCCTGCTTAAAGCAAAGTCAATTACAGCAGGATGCTCAAGGGCTTGTCCCATCAGATTCTGAGCATCTCCAAGGCTGGCTACTCCATAGCCTCTCCAGCCAATATGTTCTACTGTTGGATAAACCTCTGAACAAAGCTCACCATAAAACCCATTTTTAAAAAATGGGTAAGTCAAATTTTCTCTATTTTGTACTCACTGCCTATCATCTTGTCACTGGACGCTACTATCTTCCACACTTCCTTCCATCGGCTGTGTGTACACATTGCCAAGGTCTCCCTCAGTTTTCTTCTCCATGTGCCAGTGCAGCGCAGGGTATTGTATGCTTGCTCTGCTGCAAGGGCTCACTGCTGGCTCACGGCCAATGCTGTATACATCAGCACCTCTGGGTCCTTATCTGCAAAGCTGCTTACTAGCCTGTACTTTGCCAGTCTGTCTAGGAAGATATTAAGTGAGACAGAGCCAAAAGCTCCAGTCAAGATAGCATGCCATGCTCACCCTCATCCACTGAGCCAGTCATTGTAGAAAGCTGTCAGATTGGTCAGGAGGACCCTTTCAAAGATAACCCATGACACAGGCCAGCTCACATCCACATCCTCCCACCAGGTGGTCACAGTTTCTGACCTTCTCTTTGGTCTCACGGACATTGGATTCTTGAGAGCAGCTCCTACCAATAAAGGTACAAAGAAGGGACCTGGTACCTCAGCCTTGTCCGTGTCGTTCATCAGCATTGCCCTGACTATTTAGCAGTGGGGCCAATATTTTTGTTTGCCTTCCCTTTGCTGCTGACAAAACTGTAGAAGCTCTTCCTGCTGCTCTTCACATCCTCTCTAGAGGCTTTGGTTTTCCCTGCATGTGCAGGCAGTGCCTGTATATGTCTCCTGGGTCACCTGTCACTGCTTCCATCTCTTTTATGGTTCCTTTTTATGTTTCAGTTTTGTCAGAAGCTCCTTGTTTGTCCATGCAGGCCTCCTACTACCTTTGCTTGATTTCCTTTCATCAAGATGGACCACTCTTCAGCTTGAGCTCCTTCATAGCACTTCTACTCTTTGCCTAGAATGAAGGGAAAGCTTACAGCCTAGATTGCAACTAAGAAAAGCAATACCTTTTAGAAGTTGATTTCAGATGTAGTATTAGCAGAAAGAAGTTTACTTATTTGTTAGTAATGCAAGTCATGTGCAATTCTGTCCTCTTAAATTGAAATATTATACTTACAGCCTGATTAGGTAGATTTTCAGTCTTAAGTTCTCTGTGACTGGAAAACTGAATATAAACAGGCTGACTGCGGAGGTGAGGTGCAACAGGAGTATAGTAGTTCACCATAGTAACAGCAGCTTCTTCAGAAGCCATTTCCAAAAAAGCCTGGAATGAATATATAGCAGTTTTCAATGATTTCTGTTTACATGAGAGAAGAAAGCATTATTCCCAATTCCATTCTCACTAAAACAAACTCATGTTAAAGTACAGCAGTGTTTTAGCTCAGTATTAAAATACATGTGCGCTTGTGTGTGGGAGTAGTTATGGGGCTATTTGATTTGTGGGGTGTTTGTAAAAATGATTTAAGTACAATAAATTATTAAAGAAGAGATGGAATAAATATTACAGTAGCTATGCTACTAAAATTTCACACAAAGATTAAAAAACCTTATTATTTCACTTAAAAGTGAACTCAGGTGAGACATTTCAATACAGCTGTCAATATCAATAACGGCAATGAAGTTCTTGATCTCTGTATTCTCATGTAAGAGAGATGTAATGTTGTTATTAACTTGTTAATAGATAATTATTTAACCCCAAATTATATTATATTATAAACTATTACTATAAATATCAATATATTCTATATTTGAAATAAGAATATATTTGAAATATCTTATATTTGATATAAGAATATACTATATTTGAAATATGGAAATATATTCTATATTTGAATAAGTGAAATATTTAGACATTACTGCAATTCTTTTAAATCAAACACAATATACCAAAATGGTCATATAGCACAAGTCACATTTCTTCAGCCTTGCTCTTATACTGAAATGCTAAAAATAGCATACCTGACGTTTTCCTTTTAGCATCAAGAGGTTGGTTACTTTGCCAAAAGGGAGACCTAAAGAAATGACTTCTGCTTCAGTGACATCACTTGGAATTTTACGAAGATGGAGGACCCGAGAAGGGGAGCATGGAGATCTGTTTCCTTTAAATTTCTTGCCTTCATTCCCATTTGCTAAAAAAATTTAGGGAAAGGGACAAGAAAACAAGACAAACAACAAGACAAGTTATACAAAACCTAAAAGCGAGAGATTGCTCTCTCAAGACTGACACTGACTGCTATCAAGAGTTATCTGAATTCTAAGAATGGACAGTTTATATACACTCAAAGGAGAGTTTAAAGACCCCCTACAATTCTTCCAGATTTCCAATACATTTTTTTGAAGCCTCACAGCCAGAGAGGCCAATATTTTTTCCTAAATCCTCCATAACCTATTTACATGCTACCTACAGAGAAAGGGGAAAATCTGTAGTAACTAGGGAAGGAATACATTCATTTTTTATTACTATCTTCTTATCTTCCTACATTGTCAGTTTCTTAACCAGATTTAGTTACTACCTTAAGTGTTTCTTATTAAAGAATGCTTAGTATTCTGCGTGCTTTTAAATATTCTTAAATGCGATACACAGCAGTGAGCCATGGCACCCATAAAAATTCTAACACCTGCCACTTCATTAAGCAGCTTTTTTAAAACATACATTTATTTGGACCCTGTAACAGATAAATGATTGACAGTTACACCTTAATGAGCTGTGTCAGAGCCCTGGAGAGCACCATTAGACAGAACAACACACCTGAAACAGGCACATGTTCTAGAAGTTATCACAGTGCAGCAATCATTGTCACAGTAATAAAAATTAAATGAATTAGTCTAACTCTAAATCCAGTAATAGACTATCTAAAAGAAGTTACAGAGGCTTATGAGACCTAAAGAAAATAAAGTGTACTAAATTGAGTGGAAAGATGCCATATTCAATGCAAAGGAAACTACACTGAAATCTAACTGCACATCACCCAAGTTATGAGAAAAAACAGTATTCTCTTTTGGTTTATATGCTGCAGAAAGCTTTACTCTAGCAAGACAAATGGCCTTCACACCTCATGCACAAAGTTGAACTTTTCCAGAAGAATCTCAAAACATTAGGAAGAAATATTTGTATGCACTAAGTAATTTCAGATTTTTCTGTAAGTTATGAATAAGGCCTAAAGCTGAGAGGCAATTCACAGAAGTCATTCTGTATGAGGAACTTTACTTATTTTTTTTTAAACTGTTAGAAGTCTTATATACCTTAAAATAGAATGATCTAAAAATCTGCAACAGTTATACTCTTTGGTAACACAGATGATTCCTTCCCTGTCTCCCTTACAGAAAAATTGCTGTGCCTGGCTTTCCCACCAGAAGTTTCAAATAGTAACATGTGCTCCTTTTCTATTCTGAAAAATGTGAACAAATAGCATACTGGCTGGGGATGAGATACATACTCAAGGTGTATCACTTGCAAGTTAAAACAGGATATATTACCACAGAAAGCTAATGACTTGTCCCATTTTATATAGTCAACTTTTCAAGCTCAAAAGAGATATGATAAAGTCCTTTACTCTAAAGGATGTAGCAAATTAAACTTACCAATAATTTTGGCCTTAGTTTAAGCACGAGGGTTTCTCTTGGAAGCAACACCTTCCAGGTTCTGACTCACTATCACAAGGGACAAGATAATTGGGTAGCAGCTAGACCATTTTCTTCCTAGGTGTTTACTGGGAGCTGAGAAAGTTTGTAGCTGGGCTATTCAGCCAAAGTGGAAAGCACTTACTGAACAACTCTGTCTTGTGTACACAGAATGAAAACTGTTATTCAGCTCACTAAGATCTACCCACTAGCAAACATATATGCTACTTTTAGGTGATTTAGATCAGAATCTGACCTAAGGTCTTAGATGCTGTTAAAATACTATTCTATATAAATTACTAAGTCACTAGTAAAAGCTGGCACTCGCTTTCATTCCAAGTATAAAAGTCTGAGCTTCTGTTAAAACATTCTTTCTCTAGCTATAATCTGATACAAACCTGGAGGCAGAGAATTAATACATACTTTCTCTAGTACTAGAGTTTCAAAATGGTTTCAATCATTTCTTAAAGACTGCCTGCTGTTATCATCGCTTCAGAATTTTATGCTAAAATGGATGAAAGCAAAAAATATAAATATAAAGCTAAGAGAAGCCTTATAAACAAGGAAAAAAATTACGGTCTGGCCTGGCCTGTATTATTATAATTAATACACTGTATCAATCAATATTAAAGTATTCAACAGTGAATGTATAATAGATTCATAATTATACAAACATACTTTCCAAATTGGTAATTTCAGATTAAGCAGGCCAAATGCATTTTAAATATATGACCCAAGATTAAAAAAAAAAAAAAAAAAAGCCTCAATTATATTAGTTGAACAGCTGCATCTCAATAAAGATTATGTAATATCAAAATGAAGTATATTTGTCAGTTATAGTTATCAAATCACTAGACTTATTAGAAGCCGGACACCTCTATCTTATTTTAAAGTTTAATATTATTTAGACCCTCTGGAAGTCACTACGCATTATCAGTTGATATACTGGTAATTAACACAAGCCATGTGGATTCAGTACAGATTTACATTTCTTGACAGATGGCTTCTCTTCACACAAACAACATCTACAAAGGTCTGAAATATACTTACGCTACCGAATTACTAAATTATAAGCAAATGCTGCTCCTAGTCAAGCAGAGGTCTCTGGACTTCGTACTGAATCAACTAGACAAAGTAGGAGCAGTCTGAGATGTGTAAGTCAAAGAAGTGCAAATTTTAAAAACGTAAGACCTTAAGTTAGTTTCTCAATCTCTTCCTCCTGCTTATTCCCCACTGGAGGTAGAAAATTGCCTTTATGATGACCAAGTTTATGCAGCTATGAGCCACAAGCACCTTAAGCCCATATGAGCTGTGCACGTCTCTAAAGGAAACAATCCCAGATTTCTCTCAGTATTAATTAATTCAGCACGTAACCACAAAGATCTTCGACAATCTGTAAGAGTGGGGCACAGCCTAGTTTTTGAGCTGGTAGTACCGCTAACATGTTTGGGGGAAAAAAAAAAAAAAAGAACATGGCAGAGTTTACACATTAAGTCTCCATATTGTGTAAACAGTCGCAGTTTCCTTACTCTGCTTCTGTCCGCTAATTCTGCCACCTCCCGAAAACCACTGTGCTGAAGAATAATATTTTCACCTGTGTGGTGGACCAAATCAACAAACCCATCTGATGAAAAAAATTTCATTTCTCCTACTGCTTCCCTTGCCAAAACTGCCAGTCATGTAACTCCACAGAGAAGTGGTTTGGCGACAAATTAGCAGAAAAGCACCTACAAAATAAATCACACAATAAATTTGCTGCTTAAGAGACTTTCGGAGCAGGGCAGGAAACAGTAAGAACACCCCTTACAGCAGGGAATCACCTTAGCTCTTTATCAGGAAAGCAAACAATGTGTCTTTCGTTCCACCAAACTAAGACTCGTATAGGATATTCACCTTTGACTCTGTGTTTTCAGTAATCACGATAAAGCAGGTAACTCTTGAAGATTACAATTTGGCCTATTTTAACTTGTCAACTTTAAAGTTTCTTAATACTGACACTGAATGAGACTTCTGCAGAATCTGGTGAGACTTAAGGATCTGGTGACGCTGCTCTTGGATATAGTAGAGAAAAAATATATATATTTTTTTTATATATACCTGTAGCAGGAGTTGAATTGTTCATGGTAAAAGGCCTGTTAGTCACACCGAAAGAAAGAACTTGTCAGGTCCACGCTAAAAAACAAAAGACAAGATTAACAGTAAATGTTGTTATAAAGAAAGTAGCTTAATATAAAAGCTAAACAGCTCTTGTCATTTATTCTTCCCAAGAACATTCCCTTTATATACTCACAATCCACTACTTAGCATGCAGGTAGCTTGTTAAAAATTTACGTTTTGACAAGAACATAAAAGCAAACCTCAAGCACACAACTGTTTGTTCTGTCTCAAGAGGCTGTTATATGTTCATCTATGTTACATTGACTATTTCTCATATTGCTTATGCTACTTCAAACACTGTGTGTTTCAAAAGACCAAATCTAACAAGCGGTGAGGAGCTCCGGGACTGCAATTTAGCAGTGCTTCCAGGTATGAGTAAATACATAATCCTAATGATCAGGCCAGTGTTTGTGCCTCGTCATGATAGCGCCTGAGCAAAACTTTAGCTCAGCACATTTTCAATTATTATCTATTATTACACATTTTTAATCTAATCCTTATTCTAAAAATCAGTTGGTAGATAACAGCGTACATAAAATGATATTGAAAATCAAAGATTTTATAACACTGATGGTCTGGGGTTCTAGCCTACTAGTAAAAAAGAGCACTAAGTTCTCCATCCAAAAATCAGTGCCTAGATGCCTGTTAAGTTTATTTAGTTATTGAATTCTGTTCTCACATGCCTGTCAAGCATCATCATCTCCATATCACAGTTTGCCAAATTGCCAACACATCACATATCCTCTAAAAGGCAGCTGAGGTTCCTGAAACTTTTACCATATTCACTCATAAAATTATTCAAAGGAAATATCCATTGCTTTGGAGGAAGGGAAGACTGCCATTCCCCTGGCTCCAGTATTCATCACCCGTGGTCACAGGATGTTCACCTCGCACCACCTCTGGTAGTGCTGTGAGATGGTGGAGCTCCTCAAACCGACATAAAAACCCACTGATTTAGGTTATCCAAGTCACCAACTGAAAGACAGTTTAATTACTTTGTAAGAAGTGCGCGTTGCTACTAAGGGGGCAGTTTTGTCCTTTTACTTGTTACAATTAACTGTATGTTCCTGTTGCTTTACTCTTGCTGGTAAAGTTATTCACCAATCAAGGTTATGACCAGGTTAAAAAACTGAAAACTTCTGTCAGCCCACAAAGAAGTACAAGAAATAATGTGGGAAGCCAGGAAACATGAATGTATTCATTCCCTTCCCAGCTATCCTGCAGTATGACTGGTAAAAACTTTCTTAGACATTGACTAAAAACAAAGCTAATGCAAAAATGTTTTACAAGAACACACAGATAAATGACCACAGTAACAGTTCTTCCTTAAATGAAAATACAATGCGTATATAGTGAGCGAGGAGACTGAATAAGTTAAGAAGATAAACTCGGAAGAGATGACAGAATTCGAGTTTCTGAAGCAAGTCAACGTCTCATTTCATAACAGGAAGAAATGGGAGAATTAACTTTCAAAAACTCTGGGACATGATGAAGTATCTAATGTCATGACAAAGATCTACCATATAGCAGACTTGGCAAGGTCTTAGGTATTCAAAAAGTCCAGAGAAGAAGTTCATACAGTCCAGCTAGTACACTAAGAAAGTCTTACTAAACCTTACTAAATTTTACTAAAAAGGCTATAGAGCCTTACAATGCCTCTGCTTTCTGCATACAGGTTTTTACTGGCTACTTTTTAGTTGTCCACTCTTTTAAAAGAATAGCTGGGAAACTTGTTGGAGCAATCAAATCTTACCCACAAAATGCAGCTTGACAAAACCTGACAAGCACTTTTCCAGCAGTAATGTCAACCTTTTTTTTTTTTTCCTCGTTTTAACCCGCATACGTGTCTGTGATGAGAGGCTGTTTAATACAAGTCGGCATGGAAGTGCAGGTGCCAAACCCATCTCCAGTAGATGTTTCCTCTGGCACAACTACTACTACACTCACTGAAGGCAGCACTGCAGCTCTAGCTGCATGCTAAGACGACTGCACCAATTATATGGTGAATCTTCCTTCTTTCAGATTACAACAAAAGCTTTTTTTTGAAATTAAATTACTCTGAGTTATATTTATTTATAGTAATAGGTGTGTTATGATTCTGAACGTCAAGTGTAAATAAGGCTGTACTCAGCAAAAACATATAGCACCCATCTGAAAATCAATCAGGATTCATAACAACTTTGTAAGTGAAATATTAATTAACAAATCTAAATTAATGAAATATATAAACAACACTAAAAATACTGAAAAAAACGATATATGGAAATAAAATCGCACTCCCCCCTTCCCTCCAAATTTCATTTGTAATATTTTCCTCCCATCTTTCTTCATGCTTATAAATTTGCTAGTACAGTTAAATTAATGAAAAATGGGATATTCTCATCTACAAAAATATATTTTTTCCTTTCCCTGACCGTTCTTTCTGGACTATTATTTTTTAGTTGAATAATAAGATTGTAATAGTTTATTATGAGATAGCTACAACAACTAAGAAGGTGGTCCAATTTTAAGGAAGAATAATTCTTCTTTCATGAAAAAGCTTTCTCTTTGCATATATACTAAATTTTAGCAATCTTTTCTAGGAGAATCTATATGAAAATATAAGAACTACTGTAGCAAAGCACATACAATTTGAAAAATGACATTTTCAATTTCATACTGGTAACAAACAGCTATTAAATATTCAGGAAAAAATAACCTAGATCTAAGGAATATTCCATTAAATTTTGTTTTTTACTTCTTCAGTAAGTTATCTAAATATCTGTCATATTGCTTGTTTTCCTATAGGCCCATTTGGCAATAGCAAGATGCAAAACCTACTTCCAGAATGAGGATTTAATAGGAAGGTTCCATTTTAATAATTTTTGTGCCATACTTGTATAAACGTACCAAGGCAGAAAAAGCTGCCACTTCAATAGGTGGAAACAGGAATAAATTATAGGCAATTATCAGAAACAAGGAAATCTCCCTGCCTCTGCTCCAAAGACCCCCAAACACATTGTCTTGACAAGCTGACCATGAGCCACCCTGTAAAGACACCAGTTACTTTAGCAGACAGCTGCTCTTCAGCAGCCTTCAACACTCATTGGAACTGTGAGCTCTGTTGTCTCTGCTATTAATTATTGAAGCTCCCTGCTAGACCTGTAACACGATGCTACAGACTTCTTAGAAGCCGTGCAACAATAATTAAAAAAAAGTGGAAAGGAAAAAAAAAAAAAAGTATTAGGCCTGTGATTTCATTAACGCAAAGGTATAGGAGTTTTTTAGAACACCAAATTAGGATCAAATAATTAAAGCACAGAAGGACAGACATGCATTACTCAATCTACTCACAAGTTTTAAAATTTACACTTTTATACCATAAAGATAGATTACACAAATGCTTCCTTACTGACAAATGCCCTGTTGAAATTGGAACTACAAAAAAATACTCATAACAAAAAAATACTCATAAAACTCCAAAACATACCAGCAGGGTTTAACACCAACTTCAAAGCCATCAGTTTCAACAACTACATTCAAAATAGCATTCAGTCATCCTTTCTTAAATTTTCTAATAGAAAATAAGTAAATAAACCATATAATCATTTCCCCATTTTTCTACTGAAGACCCGAATAAAAAGATTAACAATAAAAATAACTACCCATACAGATGCATTTTGCCTGTTACTTTCTTCTAAACAAGTATTTCTCAATTTATCACCATAAATTGCTTTTCAAGACAGATGCAGCATTTTTAAATAGGGAAATACTTTTCAAAACTATGCAAATGATAATAATGTTGGTTCAAATTACACCCAGGAGCTATGTAAATTGCAAAGAAGTCCTTTCCAGCTCCTCTGTGATGGCTCCTCCTATCAAGAGCAGAAGGCTGAAAACAGAGATGAGTTTTACCAAGCTATAGTGTTAATGCTTTACTGGAGTGGAAAGCAGCATGAGACAAGGGCTAGGCAGCACCCTTCCTCTGTCATTCACCATACCAGCAAACACATACATGTAAAGAACAATGTATGATACCCAGCTAGACCATTTATCTTCTCTGCAACGCCAGCAATTCACGTTATAATATCTACATGTATGACCAATGTACAAAATACACTGCAAACTTCCTCAGGACTGAAAGTAATTGTTTTCAAGAGATCACAGAGAATGCATCGAAATGGAGTTTAAAATTTTGGGTTTACAACCACTGCTTCAGCTAGCAGCAGTCCACAAAAAGAAAGCAGCAAGTTGCTCATTCCAGAACCTAGGGGGTGCGGAAGGCTCAGATAAGCACTCCCATTTTGAACAAATGAGCATCAGATAGTTGTGTGGTTGCTGTGTAGGCATTTAGTCCTTTACTACAATAAAACTCTCAATGAGAAAAGCAATTTGATCAAAGCTTGTTCTACCCTCTATACCTAGAAAATACACGCATTATTTCAAGTAGCAGTGACCTAGTTAATTACTTTCAGCCTTTCAAAGCTGGCAAAAGACCTTCTGAGAGAGAAAAGGCACAACAGTGAGGCATGCTTGACCAATGCTCTCAACAAGCCTGTTAGCCGCTATGATCAGTTCAGGCAACTGCGCTGACAACATCCCCAGTTCTATCCCAGACAACATTCCACGCAGCGGGAGGCAGCTTCATTGACATGGGTATTTGTTGGTTCACAGAGAGCGCAGTGTTAGTACTTTAAAACTTGAAGTTTACTTAACTTCAGTTACTTTGATCTCACATAAATTGGCCAAGTATTTTCCTTTTTATAGCATATGACCAAAAATATATTAAAAAAATTCATTTTTAACAATATCAGAACCATATACTTGTTTTTATTCCATTAAAGCATTCAATCTAAAGCAGTGTAACTTAAGATAGACTGCTGCACATTCACGTATATGAAACTGTTGCTGTAAGGTATCAGCCTTCCATAAATCTTTTATCCATAAATCAGATATTTTATAAAGTTACATATAGACAACAGTACGAACTCAATTTACATTTTACAGACTACATTTTATGCCTTTAGAAGGATTTATGCTCATTTTAGTAATAAAATTGTTTAAAGAATTTGAAAATTTAATAGGCAGGTATAAGATTTTTAAATGTGTATTCAAGAACCTTATTTTTAAAATCTTTAAAAGTTTAAGTTGACTTAACATTTGCAGCGTGACTAGATTTGTCATGGGTTTGAGATTTGTTGAAAAAAGTTCAACTGTGAAAATGTCATAGCTACAAATCATTTCATCTTGAAACTCTTTAAGGACATATCTGAAAGTCAAACACACACAAAAATCCTAATATTGCATGAGTATCAAAACAAAAACATGTAAATGGCACTATTTTAAATTAAGTATTTATGTACTTAGCTTAAGTATTCTCTTGTTTTAGCTAAGAAAGTTGAACAAATTGCAAGACTTTTACAAACGGTTATTTTTTTAATGAGTCCTGAACACAAGTGAACAAAAGCTCACTTTGAAAATTATTTGGGAAGTACAGACAACTAGATCAACTAGATCAACTGTTCCTGAGACAAAGCAAGCAATCTGCAACAAGCCTTCATCTGGCTGCCTACTTTTCCTGTCATCTAACTTCTGCTCCATGAGGCAACAAAATAATTTCAACTTTAAACAAAATATGCTGATTCCACAATCAAGAGTAAGAGTCCTGCCTTTCTCCAGGTACACCAAATAAATTTAGTCTTCTCAAGGCTGACAATTTTGGAACTTCTCTTACATTTGGCATTTTTGCTTCAGTTTGCCAGGCTACCTAACATCCCTGGTCTGAGTTTGTATCTGCCAACATGGCATTTTAGAATGCCTGGAAGGTTTGCAGAAGTTAATTCCTCAAATACTTTTTACTAATTTCTATAACACCAATGAGTCAAAATCTGTCTTATCATTTAAAGACACGAATTTTGCAATGCGTTTTCACATGTACATGCTAAACAAAACCAATATACTATGAAAATCACAGCATGGATGTAATACTGCCAAAGCTGTACTCATGGAACTGACAAGATAATTGCTAATAAAAGCACTATGAAGTAAAGAACCCTGACTTGTCAAATCTGCAGTAATTCCCTAAGCATCAAGATGAATTAATACAACTCAGGAAGTAAAAGACCCATCCTACAAACTTTGCCACCCTACCCTAACTCTATTTTTAACAGAGGAATCGCAAACGGAATGCATTAGTTAAATTACTAGCAGCTTCTGTACTAATCAGAGAAACTTCATCCAGTCTGAACTCAGAGAAGGATGCATCTAAGCAAAGGAAAAAGAAAATAATTTTAAATGAGTCATCTAATTTCACTGCATTTCCAAGATCATAACTGATTAACACAAGAACCAAAAATTACACTTCACATACTTTAATTGACATTCTCATTTAAGATATATCACTAGAGAAACCAGATGCTGCAGAGAAATGGCTAAATCAAATCATTTGAAATTATTAAGATATATTTAATACACAAAAGTACATTGAGAGACCTGAAAATATATTAGAGTAGTCAATGACAAACATCCACAATAGCAACTTCTGCTTCCATAGCTACCTGGCAAAGTAGGTCATGATCTTCCCATTTTAAATATTTGCCTTGCCACTATTGATAGATGGTCTGAAAATATAAAACAGACCAATTGCATACTGTTTTGAATTGCACTATATTGGGTTCTAAAGCAAACCCATCTTTTCCTCTCTAGAATGCAAAATCATTTGAGGCATAAAACCTTGTCAGACTTGGACTATAAGTTAATTAAGAAACATCAAACTCAAAAGAACAGCTAGTACAATTTAATATACATAGAGGGGAAAAAAAAAAAGCAGCACTGGCGCAAATGAAGTAACTTGAAGCATTTTTCAACATTTTGCATATAGTCAGTTTCACTATAGCTAGAAAATCAGAAATCAGAGACCACAGACCTTCTCATTTCTCAATTACAATCACAGCATTCCTTCCCTACTTTCCATCTTACGACACATTTTGTTAATTCTATTCCTGTCTCCTCTCCAAAATAAAAAGGCAACTAAAGATATCCCAGACTAAAGTAGTATGAGTTTTCATTAAGCAAGGAGCTAAAGAAGAATACAAGAGCCATTTTCCTACAAGGTTTAGTGACAAAAGTGCTTCTTTAACTGGATGGTAACTCAATCCAGCTTTCAATTATTTAAATCAATTAATTTTACATAACATAACCAAAATGGCACATGCTTTTTCTCTCAAAGACAAGTTGCATATATCCTTATCAACATTAAGGCTATAATTAAGCTACTTGTTAATTATTTTCCCAAGAAACTGAATGACTACATTCAATTTTTAGGGAGGGAAAGTAGAAGAAAGAAAAAAAAAAAAAAAAAAAAAAGAATGCTCTTTTAANAAAAAAAAAAAAAAAAAAAGCATGCTCTTGTAATTGCAGAATATGATCTTCAAAAGATGTGGTAAATACTACTTAAATGTACCAGGAAAATCCATATCCTACAACGTTATCCAATGTTACATTGGGTTATACTATCCAATAATTCCATATATTATAAAGACTCATAGGATTTAATATGACTAAATTAGTAAATAATTGAAGTAAGTAACAGCCATCTGCATCTCAAATAACAAACTTTTCCTGTTTGCTTGACACTGATGCTGAATTTTCTGATGCCATTCTTCCAACATCAATACCAACTCAGGCTGTTCCAATGGATTTCTACCCCACTTTCCCATTTTGAACCAAATAGGAGCACAAATTGTCCAAAAATAATCCATGTCATGTTTGTAACAGAGTCACTGATTGTCTGCAAAGCTGAGGCCATGGCTTCTCAGCACATCCCAGGTGAATTACAAGTTTATTGTCACAGAAGAACTGAATCAATGCTTCATGGCATCATTCGCTTTCCCTATATTTCACTAACTCACTGAAAACTAACCATTTTCAACTTGCCAAAAAACACCTTCACTCTTTTTTTTTTTTTTTCTTAAGTAGGGAGGACGAGCTTGGTTAAGCAACCATCAGCTTATTTTGCATTCAGACAAACTGGATCTGGAGCTCAGAGTAAAACAGAGGAGATCAAAAGACGACTACATTCTTTCAGCATCAATAAAATGATGCGTTTCCTTCATGAAAACATACCCTGACTCGTGATAAGTTGCAAATACTAGAATAAGCCACAAGATAAAATGTGAAACAGTCTTGTCAAGATTCCTAGCATTTTAATAACAGTAACAAAAATCACACCATATATATATATTCTGTATCTGGGACTGCAAGCAGCTATTTATTAAAAATCAATAACTAACGACACTCATATTCACTGAGAAAAAGGCATTTAAAGTCAACCAGTATCTTTCCTCTATAAAGAGAATTTAACAACTGCACTGATTGCATCACTTGCCTACTTCTAACCATTTTTTAAAGATACAGACACTTTTTCTCCTGCCAAAGCAGTACATTTTTATTTGCAACTAAACTAGCTCCAACAACCGATAAAAGTTGGGTGGAGACAAGACACAATATTACTGTACTATAACCAAAAGACTTTATACTGTCTTCAGCACTTTATGGTCTACCTTACTGTAATACTACAAAAAGGGTCTTTTTTCCACTGTGAATTTCACAGGAGAATAATCATGTCATAGATACAGACTTTCAAGCCAGGATCATGAAAACTAGCTTAGACTTGGGAGCCTGATTTGGGATGAGATATCTTGATTTGACTGACTTTTGCTCAAATAGCAAAGTGGGAGATTTCTGTACATGTATCTATCCTACACTGGTTTACTTCTAGCATCTTACAGTTACATCTATCGCTTTCTTAAATTTCATGTAAAAATAATATTCTCTCAGCCTTGAACTGCTTAAAGACAGGCATAACAACTACTTGATATATCCATAAGTTTCAAATAATTTACCTTCTTGACACTCTTAGACTTCCTTTGTCATAATTTCTTAAAAGAGTATTACTGAAATCAACAATTTAATAACTAGGCTTGGCCTTTCCTTTCAGAATTGCTGCTCTTCAGAGGATCATCCTGCAAAAATATAAAAAAAAACCTACTGGGTCTAACTAAGACCTAACAGTTTGGTTGTAACTGTCACTGCTGAAACTGGTTCATTTAATATTACCTAGAGGTTCATCCATCCATTCTCTTTTGAGATATGGGCATCAACAAGACACAGCTACATGCTGAGTTTTTCCAAATTACTTGACACATTTTTCTTGCAAGTCAGTCATCCAGATCAGCTTTCCTCATGTCTGTTAAATGCAATTTTCACTACATGACCCATTTCCAGAGGGTGATTGTCACTATTCAAGAACTAATCAGAATATAGGTATAACCTGGGCCATTTCATCTGTAATGCTACATCAACGACCACTATTTTGCTTTTGGACTCAGTTGTCTTTTACCTTCACCTGCCTTTATCATCTGCTGGATGGGACTTCAAATTGCAGCTTTTCTTCTCTCCCAAATAATAATAATTTTAAAAGATCCATTACTAAGCAAGACACATTGTCAGCCATCTTCAGATAGTTTGTCATGTTCACAGGCTTAATGTGTGACAATATGCGAGGTTCCCCTTCAGCTCATGGGCAGAGCATGTGGATGGAAGCTTCTCAAGGATTGCCCTTTCCCTGCCCTAGAGTTCACCAAGAGGCTTCTTAAGACCTATTAGTGAACTCAAGGTCCTGCCAACATCCTTTCTTGCTGCCTAAGTTCACACACCACAGTGCCCAACTCCTCGGCGTCTGCACTATCTCACCAGACAGAGCTCCCAGCCACTGAGCCCCGAAGGTACTGGTAACCACATTCCAGCATCATAAAATCAGATTAGTAGGTTCTTCCCTCTGCTTTTATAAACAGACACTCTTCAAGGATCAGTATTCAAGGGTCATATGATTTCAGTGTCCTGCATCACTACTATGTTTTTCTCAGTCCTTCTCGCAGCCTTGCAGAATCCATTGCAAAATGTAATCTCTCCCACATGGATGGTGGCAGAGGAAGAGATAGATACATTGCTTAGAGCACAGCCACACAACCTTGAGAATCAGGGGGAAGAAACAGTAGTCAAGGAGCATACAATCTATCAGCCTTCCCCTGTCGCCCACTACAAAGAAGTTTGTTCCTTTACCAAGGCTGTCCCAGGCAATGTTAGGAGTATTCGCTAGACTATACAATGAGAGCTGCCAAGTGATTACACAAAATGCAGCAGGGAAGGCATAAAAGTGGCATTCCATTTATTACTGCTCCTGGCTTAAAAAAAAAAAAAAAAAATCCCTCACAATGTTAGCGCTGTTTTATACATAAAATTAACACTAGTAACGTAATATCCCTAATAGTAGTACTAAGTGCACTTCTCACCAGACCCTTGCCTACAAAAACCCATGTCCTGGCCTCATGTAATTCGGCAAACTAACTTGGCAGCTGCAGGCACAGTTAGCTTGAAGATGTTCATCAGTCAGTACTTCAACACTACAATCCTCTCTTCACACTCCAAAATCTCCCTTAGAACACAATTCTGACCTTTTATTTAAAATTAAAGCCGTGTTTAAGGTCAAGACAGAAACATTAATTACTACACAAATCTGGATTTGTGTGAAGGAGTTTGTCTGTTTCCCCCATGAAAGAACAGTTATTACTGCAAACGACAGCAAAGTTACAGAAAGGCAGTTGTCTTCGCTTCCCCTTTCCTTGCTGAGGCAGATGCAGTTTATGAGGGGGAGAGCACCTTGCAGACTGTCACGCTGTCTGATCTCTACTGGCTAGAGGGCTGCTCTGAGCTTTTGCTCACTGATTAGCAAAGTGAGTTGCTGAGCAAATAAGCTTTTACAAATTTAATGCTGCTGTTTTTTCCAACTACACCTTTTTCCCCATCTCAACAACTACACTCCAGGTAGTTAAATTTCAGAACTGCTTTAGATTTATCACATTTTTAAGTTTGTATAAGAAAATTCTTGGTATTCCTTCATGACAAATATGATAAAGCATAAACAAACCACCCCAAATTTCCTAAGCATTTCCATGACTTTAGATTGCTTAAAAAGAACCAACTAAGCTTTTTGCACAATGTTGATGTGGCTAAGTTTCAAATGGAGAATAAATAACCCCAACATTCATAAAACCCTCTTCTACAAGCACTACCAAGCTTTAACAGTTGTAAACTATCAATGATTACTCTCACACACAGAACTCCTAGAAATTATATTCTTGTCAAGCACTCTAAATCCAATTTAAAAGGCTCCTTTTAAAGTATCCAATAAATGAAAACATCTGCTTACTACATGAGTTAAAATGAGCGTCTGTCAAACAGGAGGTCAGAGAAATATCCTCCTCAGGAAAGGAATTAGGATCCATGAGGCAAATGATGGAATTCATGGAGACAGCCCTGGGAGACTTCTTGTGTGGTCAAACACCATGAGATGGAAAGACATTTAGAGAACACAAATTCTGCCTCTTCTACCTCCTGTTATAGAGCTTATACACATTAGGAACAGGCTGTTTGGTATCCCGAGCTTACTGATGACAAACTAATCCTCTTCCCCTCCCACCTGAAAGGAAGTCATGCTGCAGTTGTCTTTATAAATTTAACCATGAGGTTTGATGTCTTTCCCTTCAGAGGTACATTACAAATAACAGAAGGCCTTAATTTCATCTATGTTCTTACGTATTAAAAAACATTTCAGAAATATTGCCAGAGAGTGATAGACATGCAGAGTTATATGCAGTGCAATTAATTTAAAGGCCACTATACAAGCAATATTTTAAAACATTAAGGGCACCATTCTTTTTTTGTAACACAGAAAGCAACTGATAAAAAATTTAAAATGGTACTTCTGAATTATTCAAGTTTTTAGCTGAAATTACTTCTCCACACAAAATACACAGTAAAATAATTACGTGTTAAAATATGAAGAGTAGAACAGAATTTTCTACATTTGAGCTCAAACCAACACACTGAGTCAGCTTACCAGCAAGAGGAATTTCATTATTTCTAATACACTTGCACAAAGATCCTTGTTTTTTTAAATAGGGACTCGGAGTAAGTATCATACAGTCCACATCTACGTTCTATAGGATGATGGAGACACTGAGTTCACTACCACTTAATCTCTGCAAAATTGTATGAGACCAGTAACAATAGGCTATTCCACAGTATTGTTTTTCATTTCTTTCCTCTCCTTTAAGGTAAATATTAATTTAATTTTTATTCAGAATCTTATGTTGAGGATATCACAGTAGCAATTATTGGTTTTCCACTGCTTTCCCTTTCTAATCCTCTAATAACTCCTCACAGGGGAAGCACAATATCTGCTCTTGCTTTATGTTTTAGTGCCTTTAATAGAATTATACATACTTTCTCTTTCCCACAGATTTTGGAACTACAGATTATAGAAGTAGACCATTTTAATGGCATCAAATATTTTTACCCTTTTGATATGAACTTTAAAGGGACATCTTAGCTCATACCAATTTACTTAAACCTATTAAAGAGAGTAGCGATCAGTAACCTTCTATCCCTGCTATTGATCTGAATGACAAGGAAATAAAGGAAATAAATACTACCTATTCTTTCTACAGAACAGCACCACACAACCTCAGTAACTCCTTTATGACCTTGTACCATCCTTAATAGAAACATTACTACCTCTTTCAAACAATCAACAGCACACTAAACAAAAGGCTTACTAAAATTTTCTTTTAAATTCTTGATGAGCAAGAGTGTATATCTGTAAATAAATGCTACATAGAATGAAATCCTGTGAAAAATGATAGAACAGTATTTGCCTCTAACTTAAGTTCTTTCACTTGGAATCAAAAATCTAAGTACAGTGTGATATTATATACTGTTCTGCATCATTTTATACTTTGCTGTACAAGGGTTAAAACAGTTTTTATGACAACACTTGCAGGCTTAAAAAACACTTTAAAATTAAAAAGTGTTTATGAAGCGATAAATTTAGTTGGATTAATGTCATGTATGCAACAGAACTTTTATACAACTCCAACCCAACTGTTCTGTTAGTGCTACCACTAAAAATAATCTCAAAAACATCATTTAGCTTTTCAAAATACATTTGAAATACTAGCTTTGAAATAAAGCCTGTAAAAGCTTTTGACATCACATGGACTTTAGTACTAGTATCTTAAGTACAAACATTATATATAATGAAAGAAATACACCTATCATACAAGTTTTTATGCATTTAATATATTTATACATGTATTTTACTTTATTTCTCTGCTCTAGATCCCCAAATACAAGTTTCTTATGGGAAGTATATCTAAAGTAACCTTGTCCATAACCAGGACATTTTGTGCTCAGTTTAGTTAGAAAAATATTTAAACGGACTGAAGAATAAAAAAGGGTCTTTGTGGACAAACCGGTTGATAAAGTTATTATTAAGAAAGAAATGATAGAGAGAGGAGAAAAATCAGAACAACTACATACGAAAGACAACAAAAGAAATCCTGCATCTAAATTGACCACTGTTATAAAGCCTGTAACAATACTGTAAAAAAAAGATGAGAAAGTAGAAGAAATGAGAGCAAGATATTGCAATCTAAAAAGTTAACATGGCTGGCAGGACCACAGAAGTAATCAATAAAATTTCTCTTCAGTTTCTATATAAAACACTCAATTTTTAACCCATTTTCCTCTGAAGACAGAAAAATGAATAAGCAGATTCTGCTATCTACTATTTCTCAGAAATTTTTAGGAGGAAGAAAATCTCCTTTTGCTATTTCAAATTCCATTGTTCTGCAAAATTATATTCTGCACATTTCATTTTAAAAATATATAGTTTTTCAAAAACTTTCACTTCATTCTTATCCAGAAAATAACAAGTATGAGGCTCAAAACTTGTCTCTCAATCGATAGTTCAATGTAAAAGCATTAAATGACTTTCTACTTATTTAAGATACTGATAAAGGGTGCATGACACAAACCAAGTACTTAAACGAGACCTTATTATTTGCATCAAGACCCATAATTTAGTATGCTGTTTCTAACCATGAGCTGAAATCATAATTATTGCTCAATACTTTTTTGGAGATTAGTGCTGTGTGACAGAAAAAAAAATCCCATCTCCATTTCCCATAGTTTTTACCCGTTTTGGCTTGTGTTTTGCTTCCTGCCTTAGCTGTGTTTCATATCAGTTTCTTACTGTATGAGATTCTCTCATCCAACGGTTTTTACTCCTCAGCGCAACCTCGCTTCATCTGTTGGAATGAGTAGTAATAAAAGTCACTGTTAGCATCATCATTAGAATAAAGCTTCAGAGTTATTAACACACTAGTTACATACATGAATTCATTATCTCAGATGATCTGGAGACACAAGACAGCATTAATAAACATCTGTTTTGTTCTATTTTTAACTTAGCTTCTATTTTTACTGGTATTTATACTGGTTAGTACCTTCGTATTGTCTATATTACTTAATTAGATTGCTCTCGTTAAATATCAAACTTATGTCATTCACTGATCTGGATGACAGTCTAAGCTACAATTAGTCTATGACTTGCAAGTCTTGATAAGCATGGATCCTCCTAAAACTCTGCTTGTTTCTTGTATTGTGTTATTTGAGCCCTATTACACATCTTTTGCAGTACATACTGAAACAGCAACTAGTACAATAAGAAAGAGCTCCTTAAAGAGAACACCGCAGCCAGCACTCTAAGCTACACTTGTCACAGGTGTGCACTAAACATGTCCTATGACTGCAAAATAGAGTTCACAAAGTCAAAAAAAATCTCAAGGAACCTTAATCTTGTTTCTCAATGATTCTACAAAGATGTTATTTATATCATTATAGTCCAGCCCCAGATGCACTCCCTACAAACAGCAACTATTATGCAGTGAAGATAGGCAACAGGGCAACACAGCATAGTCTTAGCGCTCTCTGCATTTACACACGTCAAATTAGGAAGTCCATTAATTTACATAGATTTGAGACCTACTTTACATGGCACCAAGATAAAAATTAGTAAATGACACAAGCCTATGATTTCCTTACAGAAAAAGGGTTGAGGGATGTTGTAGGTAAGACTTAACAACAAAGTTGTTTTAATGTTACTTTCGCATTTTAAAGCACTTAATTTTACATTTATACATATTTTTTTCTATTTTTAAGGCAACAAATCTGGTGCAATTGCACAAATTATTCCCATACATCGCATTACCAAATAAAACAGTATTATATATTAAAAAGAAGGAAATCATAAATAAACACGTCCTTTTTCAACAACAAATCTACATGACTTTCAGTCTGCTACCATTTAAAATAACTTATTTTTTTGAGGAATAGATATCTGCTTTTCATCTTAAAAAGCAAGGACTACACAGAATTATAAAAATGAATGCATTTTACTTATCAGGAAGTGACGTTTATCCTCACTGACCTTTCTATTATAGAATGAACTCCAACTTATTTAAGTTGACATCGTAAGACTGGATAATGTTTTTCTTTTATCTACACAGGCTCCACTTTACACTATCCATTTCCTTTAAATACTTGGTTGTCCAGAAGAAAAAGACTAAGCAAAAACACTGTAAAAAAACCTAAACACTGCAAGTGATTGTGCATGCCTGTATCTTACACTCATTTTCTGAAACTGACCAGTATTATATGGTAAACATGCATTTATATGCCTCTAGGAAGTTTTATTACACAGAAATAAGACTGATAGCAGAGAGAAAAAAAAATAATAGTCCTCTGATTTTGAGCTCAAGAGGTTCTGTGCATATGAGTTTTGTACAATGCATTCAATATCACGCATTAACTTTAAAAACCAGCAAACCAGCACTGCAGATTTCAAGCAGACAGTGTTCTGGGAAAGGATAGCGGAGGGAGAAGATACAAAGTTAAGTATAATTTTTCTGGTAAGACAAGGCCTAAATGAAAGCGCATCTGTCTACAGGGAGCTTGTAGAAGCTGGTTAGAAGACAAAATTGGAGAGACTAAAAAATAGGAACTAGCGAATTGATAGGGAAAGAAAAAAAAAAAAGAGTATGAGAAAAGAACATGCTATTCTAGATAGTAAAATGAGAAAATTAACAATAAAAAATACACAGAAACAGCACTTAAAACAGTAAGAAAAACCTCGTAAGCTGAGTGAGACCAGATAGAAAAAGAAAGTCTAACAAAATCAATTGGATTATGTATAATTTAATGAATTAAACTAAATACGCTGTCAATATAACAAGGAGTAGTATATGAAAAATGCTCTATTCTTTTAATTTGCAAAGCACTTTGGGTCACAGGTCACACTCATGCCAATGGGCAAAAAGTATTACATGTTTTCAGCCTAGAAGATGATACTGGTTAAAGGTTGAAGACTTATAGGAGTCTGCATCTAGGAAACAGTTGAAATTCATTTCTTGTACCCAAGAGTCACCCCAAAAGGATGCTCTCTCCATAAATCCAATACGTATTCACTAAGCAAGCAAGAATCAAAGTTGGAGTGATACTACTAGCCAAGTACTGTAAGTGCAGTAGAACAAGTCTGCACTGGCCTGTTCTTCAACTAAGTGAAGTTATTTAATGTCCTCCTCAAGCCCCACTGCACATTTAACTACCATGCCATTTGAAGATAAAAAAAAAGGGTTACCAATCCCCAGTCTCTACATATGGTCCATTCCCAAACCAGAAGGCTTCAAAATATTTCATTTTTGCCCATACCCAATTGAGGTGTTTTTGGATCATCCTCATTTTAAGGCCACACGGGTCTCAATATTTAGTAATCACAGAATGTTTTGAGTTTGTAAGGGACCTCTAGCCAAGCCCCCTGCTCCAGCAGGAACACTTACTGCACGTGGCACAGGGTCACATCCAGGTGGATTTTGAAGATCTCCAAAGAAGGAGACTCTACGGCCTTTCTGGGAAGCCTGTTCCAAGGCTCGACCTGCTGGCAACACTCCTCCTGATGCAGGCTGGGATCCCACTGGCCTTCACAGTGCTACCTCCTGGTCAACCTTTTGTCAACCAGGACTCCCAAATTGCTCTCCACAGAGCTGCTTTCCAGCAGGTCAACCCCTAATCTGTTCTGGTGCCTGGGATTCCTCCTCCCCAGGTGCAGGACCCTGCACTTCTCGTTGAACCTCATAAGGTTCCTCTCCGCCCAACTCTCCAACCTGTTCAGGTCCCTGTCCAGGGCAGCATAGCCCTCGGGAGTGTGTTGACCACTTCACCCAGTTTTGTATCATCTGCAAACTGGCCTCTGTGCCCTCATCCAAGTCACTGATGAACAAGTTGAACAGCACTGGGCCCAGTACTGACCTCTGGGGCCATCACTAGCCACAGGCATTGACTGTATAATGTTTGGGTTAAATGGTAAAATCCTAGTAGGGATTGCTGACCCCACCATATGCTTGTGGATTTATGTGAACAGAGGGTAAGAAAGAAATCATTATTTTGATTTCTTTACTTCTAGTATTCACTACTGAGAGAGGATGACCTGTCTTCTCGATTTTAAGCTCTAATGCATCAGGTCTTTCTACGAATAAGAATGTCAGCAAGTTAAATTATACGTAGCACAGTGTGATTAAGTAAATGAATTGCACGAAAGGTTACAGATCAATGGTTGGACTACTGACTCATGGGAGCACTCATTCCATTGGCTTTCACAGGAAATTAAGGGTGCGGTTTCCTTCACCAGTTTAAGCTGATCTAAGGCTGCTGTGAGAAGTGCCAATCACTCCCCTGCCATGGGCTCTCACTGCTCCTCCCGTGTTGATTAACAACTGCCAGGCAGCTCAGTGCCAGAGTAACTACTTCAAAGCACCAGGAATTCACTACAGCACACCAATATGCCACAGCTGCTACAAATGTAAGGAAGGATCACACCTTTGGCCACAGCATGAGTCTGAAGAACTCTAGCTAATGGGGAAATAGCCAAGCCAGAAGAGTGGTATCAACAGGAACAGTTTTAATCTTTTTACCTGCACAACTCTACACACAACAGTGTCAAACACACCTCTTGCTCCAGGGCAAAATTTATTTTCACAGTTCACTTGCTGAAATGGTGAGGGAAAGAGGGAGCCCACTTCTCTCAAGCATCTCTATAAATGTTTGGGGCACAAAAAGAAATTCAAAGCACAAGTCACAGCATGGTTCAAATGATTCACAGTGCTGAAAACAGAAAGCAGAAAAAGTGAAAGCAAGAGTGCAGTTGCATACAACAAAAATATTGGCTGAATATAAAAGAAAGAATTAAGAAATGTACCTTGAAAGAAACTGTCAAAATCACAATGTCCTATGGAAGAGAAAAAAAAAAAAAAAAAAAAAAAGAGATTTAAACATACACGTTTACCACTTATCACCTCTACAAGTGCTTCAGCTTGCACAGCATTTGTGCAGCAGGAAGCTCAATGAACACTTCCTCATAAGACTCTGCACATGTAAACAGCATCTCCCCCCACAGAGTATCTTAGCGCATTTGTCTTTCTTGACCATAGACTATTACAACCAACCACTGATAACTGCTAAGGAAGCAACAGAAGTGACTCGTAGTTTGTTACTTTTGTATTTTGGACAAAATCAGATGATTCTCATTTCTGATGACACTGGATGTTATTAGCTAGAAAACCTCTACGTTTGTTCTGGAAATAGCAAGCTCATAGGTAGGGATGCTTAAATTCTTAGTGGACCTGCAACAGCTATTTTTCATAGCCACATAAGTCACAGCGACTTATAAACAGTACTGATGGAAGGAACTATATGTAGGAAGCTGGGCCGTATAACACAAATTCAAAGAGAATTATGAGCCAGAGACCTAAGTGTAAGTAATTAGTATTCTTAAGAGCTCAGACATAGTCTTGTCACAGCTGAAAATTTAATCTGGAAATGGGATGTCTTAATTTAACTTTGAAATATAAGTTCAGCTACCAATTTTTTTACTGTTTCTCTTGAATTTTGTCTTCTAATTGACAATAACTCACTAACATCAGTTAAAGAAAAAAAGAAATACATATTTGGCGTGTGCTTGGCAATTGACAGAAAATTGTAGTTCATACCATTAGCAATTTATTTCAGCGTAATCAGTTTAATTTGAACCATGTTCTCCTCCAAATGCAATCATCTTAAATAAAGGAGAAAGTCAGTTTCTCTGCCATAAGTATGGGGAAATGTCTTACAGCTTTCTAGAGAATCTTCCTGATTATAAGAAAAATGTTTTCTATTAATTTAGCTTTTTTGTATCCTTGCCCACACTAAATTTAAGTTTTGGATCTAAATGAGGCTCTCAATTCTCTGTCCCATAGAAATAAATTAATCCCTGTTTATAACTGCATAGTTCTGGTTCTAACAAAGTGTCATTTTAGTTCTTATATTTTTTCTATTTTGAAAGCTGTTTAATTACACGTATTTTCACAAGATGGAACATTACAAAGTTATCTTCTTTACAGTAAATATCTCATTATGGCAATTTTGACATACTAATGCTCCTGATCGCTTGCAGTTTCAACTGCCTAAAAATTTGGAGATCCTGCGACCAGTCCGGTATTCAGAAGGTACTTAGCTGCCCTTAACAAAAGAACGAAATCCCCAAACACCTCCCAAAACAGGCCTTCATTAGCGAGTGTCACAGGAGGCATTTAGCAACTCAAAGCATACTCAGAGATGCAGCAACCCCCCAAAACCTGCATCTTCATTACAGACACACAAAAGCTCTACTAAGGAGGACTTCTTCAAAACATATCAGTCATATTCACTTTTCATTTACCTTTAGTTTCTGCCTTACTTGTCCACTAAGTTTACTATGTGAGCTCTAGTTTAGTGTTACATTTGTACAATTCAAGAACTGTGCACAGTTTGCATTTCCTGTTCATACTGGACACAGAAAGACTATTATCAACTTTAAATTATCTTTAGCACTAATGCTCAGGGCTCTACACCAACAAATCAAATATAAGAAACCCCCTGAAATATTAGAAACTAAGTTAAGTAAAAGAAAAGACTGCACAAGAAAGTCAAGAAAGTCATCGTACAATTGAAAAATTGTTAGGAAAGCTACAGAGCCCATATATTACAAAAAGAAAATTCTATCCTCAAATGGTTTCAATAAAAAAAGAAGTCCCTCCTAAGCACATTTTATAATTAAAATGAGCTTTAGCCCAATGTCAACTTCCTTATGCTCCTTTTGAAGTTTTCTTAATAGTACTTTCAGAGCAAATATGGCAAACATACACATATATATATATTCCCTGTATCCGCATTATCCCTTCTATTTCTAAACGAGTCTCTCCAAAGCGACACTTCCCAACACTGCGCTATTTCCCTTTAATCAGCACTTCCACAGGAGCGCGTTGGCCAATCAGCCTCGCCAGCAGCGATGAAAGCTCCCCGAAAAGTTTCGCTGCTGTGAGTCATCGGGAGGGGGAAAAAAAGAATAAATAAAAAAGAGAAAAGAAAAGAAGAGAAAAAGGACGAAAAAAAATAAATAAAAGATAAATGAGAAGAGGAGCACAGAGGAGGCCAGGAGGGCGCCGCTGGCTCCTGCCCGCGCGCGGGGGAGCCCGGAGGCAGGAAGGGCCTCCCGGCCGCGGCCGGGGACGGCACGAACGGCACAGAGCGGCGAGAACGGACGGTTGGCCCGCAGGGGGAGACCAAAAAATAAAATAAAGCAAAACAACAAGAACAAAAAAAAAATACTGATAGGAAAGGAAAAGAAAGAAACAGGAAAGAAAACAAAACATCACCAGCAATCACACTTTTTCCTTGACAAACACCCGGTCGCTCCTGCCCGGGAGCCGCCGCCCCGCGGCCGCCCGCGCCGCCGCAGCCGTTACCGTTACCGTTACCGCCGCCCGGAGCCGCCGGCCGCGAGCACCTGGCGGGGCAGC
>VWPW01002712.1:569366-595339 GCA_013389825.1 Crypturellus undulatus | reverse complement strand
GCAGGCGCGCCAAGGGCGCGGCCGTTGGGGCCGTTAGGGCCGTTGGCGCCCAGGCGCCGCGCGGCGGTTGCTCAGGGGGGAGGTGCGGATCCCGCGCTCGTGCGCCCCGCGGGGTCTTGTGCAGCGCGGCTGCGGGGGCTTCCTGGGGCGCCGGCCTAAGGGAAGAGGCGGCCTGAGCAGAAGGGATCGGTCACGAGGCGAGAGCTGAGGTTACGCGAAGTCCTTCCACTGCGGTGGGAAGCGGAGACCCGCGCAGTGCTGTGGACACAGCAGATCTACTGCGGGCCCGAGAGCAGGGGCATGGCCGGGGGTTCGGAGTGCGGCGTGAATGGTTAGTGCAAACGTGATGTGGAACCACCTGCATGTGACAGAGACAGTTTCCACGTAGGGGGACAGTGCACAGAGACCCCCTTGACCCTCTGCGAAATCCCACCTGGAAGGTGAGGCCTGGAGCAGCGTGTGGAAGGGGATGTCTTTGTTTGAGGTATGGCAGACTGCCAGAGCTGCTTGTCGCAGCGGTGCCCACAGTCACCTCACAGGGCAGGCCACGGGCTAGTGAGATGCAAATACACAGGCTTTTCAAAAGCCACTTGCAGGGTTGGTTTGCCTGAAACGTGAGTGCTTTCGTACAAACCGGGAGCCTGCCTTCGTTTGCATTCGTTCAGGGTCCTGCACAGTAACATGTTACCAGAGAGCAGGGCAACAGCCTCTTCAGGAAACCGTAGATGTGTTGTACACTTGAATCACCCTAAGTTCATGGGGTGCAGGATTCAGCCTGCTGCAGAGGCTTCTGACAGTTATAATCTTGGATCCTGTCTCCGTCAGGTGTTCCCAATATGACTAAGCTGCAAACCCTGCCAAACACTGCATGTTCTGTCACCTACTGGCAGCCCCTTTCCATTGAACACCTTGGGAAATCTTTTCTCTAGGGGGAATAAGTACAACGGCAGGGGTGGAGGAGAGCGGGCAGTGAGTTCACCAAACTGAGTGATACAAATTTGGGCATTTTCCCCAGGGAAATGTGTGGTTTGGGAGTCCTGGAACACGTACCCTAGCCTGGCAGCAGGGGTTTGAACAGGGGCTGAAAGCTGAGGGTCCTACATAGTACCTGGAAAGTGGAACAAAGTCTTTTCCACTGAAGTAGTTTATGGAGGCTGTAGTTGCAAGTCACTGCTGTCCTTCATCGCCCTCCTGCTTTTTCTTTAGTCCAACTTGTGACCTATCAATCTATCTTTGCTAGCACAGCTGTTCACATGGTCAGCCAATAAAATGGATTGAGGAATTTATTTGACATCAATTTTTTTTTTTGTTACTAGGTTATTTTTCAACTAGCTTTGTTCTGTGCTTCAAGTCAGAAAGCATTTATCAGTTGGTGACAAGGAACAGCCTGTTGCAGCATGAGGTGTAATGTTACAGCATTAGGTGCACAAAAGCATCAGGGATGCTTAACTTGCACGTGCAATGTAATTTAGAAATAATGGCAAGCTTCTCTTGTGACAGTGTGTATACTATAGAAATAGATGTGTTTCACCAGCAGTAATCTTAAGTTGTGCTGCCATTCAAGAAGGTTAAATTAAGTTCCTGTTGGAATTCACAAGGCCAGGAGAAATGTTAGTAGATTGTATGGCAGGAAAAGAAAATAAATACATTATGATAGGGCTTTATCACACTAGTAGGGAACAGCAGAAGGAAAGAAAAAAAATAAGTATTTCCTTCCTGAGAGTTAGGGAGAGAAAGAGTTTTAAAGAGGACATGACAGAAAACACTACTACAAGACAAACTTGGTCTTGCAGTTGAATTCCTACTTTCTCAATTTTTATTGTTTTCTTTTTTTTTCATTATTAATTGTTCACTTTATTTTTTTTCTGTTTGTTCTCTGGTGGTTTCATCTGTTCCTTGTTCTCCCTTTCCACTTCCTTTAAATTGCTCTCTTCCTATTTGATGTCAGATTTATGTCTGCAGCAACTTTAGTGAAGTCATGGCAAGGTGCTGTCTGTAGACTAGGTGCCAATGACTGTGTTGAATGGTTGTATTTTGTTTTACAAGACTCTTTTGTAAGGACTGGAAGGTGCTTAGTTTGTTTTCAAGAGATGTATGGTGTAATTTAATTAAACAGAACCTCACTCAAGAACAAAGGGCTGCATGTGCAGATCCAGTTATAAGGTCGGGTGGTGGGTATATAATAATTAGCCTGTTCAGTATGAAAAATAGGATTAAAGAGACATGATCAGTCAATGTGATCTATTCTGAATAAAGTCTGTTTACCTGTTTTCAGCTGCATGGTACAGTACCATACCTAGTAGAATTTTATGATTCATATTTTGTTAATATTCCAATTGTCTATACTAATAATACTTTCATACCATGAAAAAATCTGGCTGTTTTTCTGTTAAGTAATTTTATCCCATCAGACTAATGGCACAAAACCGTTTAGGGATTTAACTGGTCTGCTTATCAGAACTAAACTCCTACAGTGTCTGTGAATGAAAAACTTTTCTTTTATTAGATCAGTTTTTGTTTACCACAAAATTAATATATAAAACTCAAGCCAGATTATTTTAATAAACTATAACTAAGAATCTGACATTCTGTTTACACTGATTCAATACCAAAGTGAAACAGAAACAACCCTTAGGTTCCAAAACTTGATCTTAATTGACCATGTCTGATCTTCCATGATTACTTATCTTTGTGTTTTAATTTATCCATCCATAAAATGTAAACAGTACTCACTATGACACTTGGAGTTTCTCTAAGACTGTGTTTTATCTTTTCAGTGAGCAATTTAGCCTAACCTTTGCTCTTTTCTTGCCAGCTTTACTAATAAAAGATAATGACAATGACTTTTGATCTGTTTCCCAATATGTTCTTTACTGTGAAGTCAATGCAAATCATCATATTTTACACATTAAAATTACTTCTTATTTTTGCTGTCCAGATAGATCAAGTGATTGCTGTATCCATGCTAACTCGTTGTTTCAAACTCATTTCCGTATAGTTTTAAGAAACAGATTTTAATGTCATTTAATAGGCAGAAGTTTACAGTGGTTTTATTAAATGGGAAAATATTCTTTTCTCAATTTTACTTATCTCTAGAATAATTAGATATTTAATTTTCACTTATGTTATTCTACTACTAAAATTTTACCAATCTTTGAAAAATGCTGTGTGGTCAGATGTACTTTATTTTCCGGAGTACAGTGCAACTCCTAGTGCTAATCTCTTTACATGCGTAGCTCACTAGAACAAACAGCAAATTCCAGGCTGGAGCTGACATCTGTGGAGTGTAACTGTTGGCTTCCGTGGGCAATGTCAGTCAGCTGTTGGGGCTGTTGATGCAGCTGGCAGCGCGTGGCAAGGGGCAATGCGCAGCTCTGTGACTTGGCAAGTAAGAGTTACACCTTCCAACCTAGCGCCGACCTGTGAGACAGGCTGAGCAAGAGCCTTCATCCAGCAGGATGGGTATCATGTAAAGTGGCAGTCAGATATGGCAGCTCATATCTCCAGTTGCCATTTCTTTCATGAAGTTGCAGTGGCGATGATGCAGCGCAGAGGCTTTGTGCAAAACCTTATGAGAGTTGTCATTCCAGGAAAGAACGGGAAAAAATGTTTTGCCAAGTTATAAAGGACTGTGCTTATTAAACCGCTAAGTTAATTTCAGGCTGAAATGACTATTCTTGGCCACAGTTCAATAGTTTTGTTTTGTTTGTTTGTTTGTTTCTTTGTTGTTTGTTTTGTCTTCTCCAAGAGCAAACTTCTGGACAGGTAGTAAGTGTGAAGAACATACTAAAATACTGTTGTATTGTATGCCACTACAATACTGGCACATTAGGTTCTCACTAAAGAATTTAATTATAACTGCGGTACTGTACAGTCTGAAATACTGGGTGAAGTGCTCTTTTAGTAGAGATTCAGCTACATTCAGGGTTTTGGTTCATATCTTGATTTTAATGCAGAATCATTCTGAGACCATCATAAACCTGCACAGCATTTATCAAAGAAAAGTTGACAAGCAAGATCCAAGGTGAATCCAGAAAAGGTCTTCAGCTTAATATTTATCTGTCTCATGGAATAGCTGAAAGGATAAATTAACCAAATCATCAGTGATGGAAGCAACATAGCAAACCAATTAGCTATGGCTGTAATTGGAGAGCAGTGCATTAGTCTAGTGTTGGGCTGATACATTTATGAATGCTTTTGGGAAATCTGAATGAACAAAGAAGACAAAAATTCAGGTGAAAGCAGAAGGTTGCTTTGGTGGAGTCTATATGGGGCTTGGTGCATGGTATTTAGGTATAGCAAAAGCAGAAAGAAATTTGATTTTTACTTGATGTTACCAAAGTTTATTTTGATACTTAAAGCAAAATCCAGCAAGCTTGAACAAGAGAAATTTTTTATGTTATGTATTTGTGTGTTCAATCAAGATTCTGAACATCGCATGAGTTAGGTAACTTCTGCTTTTACGATAAATACTGGATATTGGAGAATTCAGAGGATGCTCTTGGAATGCCTCCCCAAATCCGATTTAAAAAAAAAAGAATTGGCTAGGATCCATCAAATGTTTATGGCAGTAAATATCTAATTCTTAGTCTTTTCATGTGGCCTTGTCCCAAGAGTCAGTAGAACAAAGCTTGGGTGTGTATCTAATAAACTGAGTTACGAGCAGGTATGTAGGAAGCAAAGTCTAGCGGGCCATTTTCCAGGGGATTGTCAGGGAGCAGCAGGAGCCGGCAGCTGCCCTGAGCAGTGTGAGCCAGGTGTGACCACCACACAGTGCAGGCAGCAGCCACAGCATGTCCGAGCGCCAGCCCTGGGAGCTCCAGGCACATCAAGGCGTGTGCAGGAAGCCAAACAGCTCGGGAGCCCATGAGGAGCCGGCGCAGCTCGGAAGGGCCTCACGCCAAGAGCGGAGGTGCATGCATGAGCTCACACGGCCCCCCAGTTGGCGGGTGAGGGTGGAGGCCACGCGTGGGGCTTCCCAGGCCACCCGAAGTGTCCGTGTGCTTTGGGCACTGACCCAGTGGGGTGCATTTGGTGTGGCCAATGACGCAGCCCCAGAACAGGTGAAAAGTAGGCAGGAACTGGGGTGTCAAGACAAGGAAGATACAGTGGAAAGATGAGAAAGGGATGGATGTGTCTTTGGAACAGAACCAAGAGGCAGAACTCCTTTTGAGCAGGATATCTGTTGGAAAAGCAGGTGGAGATTTTGCATGGTGACATCTCCCTCCCCGCTTTCCTCGCAGGGCACAGGGGTGTGGGGACTTCTTTTGTCAAAACACTCACAAGTGCGCACAAAACCACCCTCATGCAGGCAGCCTTCCCAGAGTGAAAGTCTGCCTTCATGATTAGCTCTGTATTTGAACAGTACGTGCTGTCAGGAGGTAACTAGGGTGAGTATCTTACTGTGCTAATGACACTAATATGACACTGAATTTTAGAGGTTATTTGTCTGAGAGTTTTTTAGTTGTTTTGCTTGCTGACTGAAGAGAAAGATGATTATTTTTTTCTACTTTTGATCATCCACTTCTTAGGACAAGATCTTACTGTACTAACCTCTTGACATTCTGTGCCCCAGATTTCGGGAACAGCATCTATTCAGTTCTATAACACTATAAAAAATTGTATAAAACTGGTAATTCACTGTGGAGGGGCCTGCCCTCTTTCTTTTGAGCTCTCTTTTTGTCAGAGTCATGACATCTGTTTCTTTCTAAGTTTTCTTATGTGTCAAGTTTTCTTCAACTAAGGCCACTTGTGCCCATAATAATGAGAAATGATCACATCTTCTCCTCAGACAAGCCTTGATAATTCTGCACCATAGGGTTGTAATAAATTTGTTACCTCCTCAGATGTTTATTACAGCTTGACTTGTACCCTCTAGTGGTAATATTTTTAATGTGTTGCGAGTGCAAGGGAAAAGCAAACTTACAAGATGGCCAAGTATCTGGCAAATGTTTATAACAGTGAAATATCATTATCATGCAACATGTTTGCTTTTTTTTTGCTTTTTTTTTCACTCCATAATAAATTCCCTAGACATTATTCCAGTGTTAAAGGTGGATTTATAGTCCATGAGTTTCAGTATTGGAACCAATTTCCCATCAGTACATCTCTCTAGTAAATTTAAACACATTTATTTTTCAGCTACAGCTCAAACTTAGCTTTTCTTTTTATTTTTTCAAAATTTCTTAATTATCTCTACTTGTGGTTTTTTTTTTTTTTAGGTAACATCCTCCTATTTCCCTTCTTAGTTCAAGGTTCTTTTACAACCATATCATCCCCTTGCAGCTTTGATTAATCTTGCATAACATCATATTTATAGCTTGTTCCTTCTACATTTGTTATTCATTTGACTTTACCCATTGTCTTTTAGGATGCTGCAGTTTAATTTGAGAGTTTACTCCCACACTGTTTTACAAATCACTATTCCCAATTCCAAAATATTTGTTTCACAACAGATGCAGAAAAATCTCACATGAACTTTGGTAATTGTAACTAACCAAATGTAGCAATATACTCTGTTCTGGGTCATTGGTCTCAGCCATGAAAACATCTGCTGTGTGCTTGATTTCTGAACATCTGGAAAAAGGATCATTTGTAACTGCACACTGCTGTTAATTACATGCAAAATCTTAATGTCTTACATGCCAACAGTTCTGTTCCACAAGCATTTGGGATTATTTGGAACCACCATCTGCTTTTGTGGCTGCTGCAGAGTTCACACTGACGCTTGTGTATCTTGATCCTATCTGGTGACTAAGAGCGCTCAGTTTCCCAGATTGCCTTCGTGAAGATCCACCTTTCCACTTGCACTTCTCGGGGACCAAATGAACTTTAGATTCTAGCCTAGACAGTTCAAAAACTAGTTACAGACTGTGACATAGTGTAGTTTGGGGTATTTGTATTTTTCAGCAGTCACACTGCAAATCTCTGGAAAAGTATTCAAAGGCTGGGACCCCAGCCAATGAATTTGTGCCCAACCTCATTCCTGTTCCGCCGAAAGACCTTTCAATTGCTGCTCTTAGCAGTCTATACCTCAGAGTTGAATGCGAGATTTCCCCTATACACTAAATTGTTCTTGGGCTTTCCTGAAAGACCTTATCCTAACACTTCTTCCCTCTGCTCAGCAAAATTTCCACCATGTATATACTGACTGTAGTTTACCAAGCTACAGCTGTCTGCATTAAGATGTAGTATTTCCATTTCTAGCTCCTTCCTTCCTTCCTTCCTTCCTGCCTGCCTGCCTGCTTCCCTCCCTCCCTCTCTCCCTCACTCCCTCCCTCTCGCTTCCTCTCTCTCTCCCACTTTCTTGCGTATTTACTTGCCAGGAAAAAATACAAGATGAACGACAGAAATGGGCAGTTTTGCCTCGTAGGCCCAACTAGAAAATGAAATGAAAATGGTCTCCCTATTTTTTAAAGATGATTGGTTTTACCAAATCATTTGGAGTCCAGTCTGAGAAACAACCAAATGGGTCCCAGCTAAAAAGATGGTTGTGTGCAGTGTGCACAGGGAGTGGGAACTATCCAACACAGACCTGGTGCAACTTTAGCAGAATGTCTTTTTTTTTTTTTTTTTTCAATCTTTTATTTTTTTCCAAACCCTCCTTCTCCCCCACCAACTTGTGAGGAAAGACAAGTAACTCTGTGTTTGGTTGTACTTCAGGAAAGGTCAGAGAAGCTTCTTATGGGGAATAAGGTGCTGAAGGAGGGAGCTTGGGTGTTGGGAATGTTATCAAAATGCTTGCAAAAATCTGCATAACAATTGCCATTTAATGGCTCTGTTGTTAATGACTGCATCGCTGGTGAGCTCTCTCACACCCATGCCTGCCCCCTTGCTCATCCTGTCTTCAAAACTGCAGTTCTTCTGGGCAGGGACAGGCGGCCCCTTTTTGTGCAGCAGCCAGCCCAGTGGGACCAGGCTTTAGCTCGTGATGGGTAAACAACAGCCCCCGTTCCTGAGGGAGGTGAGTGGAATGGTCTGACATCCTCCTCTGAGGATTATGTTCCTGTTTCTGCCAGAGAACACCACGAAGACTCTGAGAAACAGAGTCAGGCGATTGACTTCACTATAATGCACTGGATGGTAGGCTTTTTTGCCCAGCCAGCTTAGAACAGTCATGTTTTAAGCACCGAAGGCCAGTCCTAGAAAACTAGGAGATCCATGAGGTTTGTTTAGTTTCTCTGAGACACTGCACCTAAGTTACAGAGTTCAGAGCTGAGCTAGGAGCAGCGGATCAGGTCCTCACAGATCTGCCTGGACCTTCTTCCTGGTTTCGAGCAATGATCTCGGAGCGTGAGTCATGCAACATATGGTCAGTTGTAGTAGTGTTGAATCATCCTTGTTTTGAAAAGGCCCTAAGGGGCACTGGGTTGGAAGTGCGTTAATTATCCAGGGGGGGTTCTTGTTTTGTTAATGTAAATGTGCCCCCAAAATACTGGTGTATTGAAAAGAAAAAAAGCAAAAGCAAAGGTAGCCTACAGTTGTTATCTAGGAGAAGGGAGGGGAACATATTGTCTACTTAAGCTTCTCATGTTCAGGACAGGGGACACCTGGGAGCCGTGCGATACTATTTCAGGTGGTTACTCACATCTTCTGTTCTTTGTTGCCAGAAAGAACAGTGTCTGTGTGTGATTCATCTGTTATGCCCAATGGAAATGAAAAGTACATGTCGAAAATGTAAATAAAAAGGAATTAAAGCACTGGAATTTGTCCATTTTACTGGCTGTGCAAGTTCCCCAAAGCACACTATGCAAATATGCCTTCTTCAGGAATTGCATTGGACCTTTGAATTTGACCATTTGTGTTGCAACACAGGATTATAGTATTTGTCTAAATATAGTCACTCTGGAAAAGGATAATTTGTGATTGTTCTAATCATTTCAAATATACTCAGAAATGCCACTTTTCATGGGAATGTAAGAGGGAATGCCTTTTGAAGAGTTCCAGCTAGAAGTCATAAGATGAGACTACTGAAAGCTTTTTTAACAGAAATAGAGTTTTGAGAAATGTTAAATACAGTGTATGGGTTTTGAGAGAATCCCTACTCCTGCCATTCACTCAGCTTATGTTTAAGAAGTTACTAAATGTTAAATACAGTAAGTCCATATTCAGAAACAGGGCTTGGAAGAAATATTGGTAAGCGTAGATGCAATAGAGCAAATCATACAGGCCAGAAGCAGATGCATTCTTCATCCAAAGTCAATTCACTACTCACTCAAGCCTGTCATTTTAAACCCCAAAAGACTAATGTGCACTCCCAAAAATATGTTGTAAAAAGTTTTTATTTTAATTTCGTGTACCCTGGCTGTGTACTAAGCCAAAGAGCCTCACTGAAGTGAGGACCCCCAGCGTGTGTTACACGACCAGGACTGAACACATAACCATCCTTTGTTTCTTCATTTCCAAGAGGCAGGAGCATCACGGAATTCTCTGTGTTTAACCACCCCACAGAAAACGTGTGAGCAGAAGCTGACCTTACGTGTGGTTAGCGCCCTTGGAAATTCTGTCTGACACAAGCTTGAGCAGGTACTGAAATGCCCTGTGCATACTCTTACTTCTGCTGTTTCCCTAATTCTTGCCAGGTGTCCAGAAGGGAGCTAGACCAGTCTATCAATGCCATGAAGCAGACCAACCTTGACAGGTGTATACACAAGAACCATCCAGGACAGTTCCAGCTCTGTTGCAGGGTTTTGAGGCTTTCTTACAGCCATGAAAAGCACCATCAGTAAAACTGTCGGAGCTCAGGTGTCTGCATGAAAATGCTAGAGACAGGATCTTGTCTCATGACCTCCCTTCATGACACTGAAGGCACGGTCAGACATGCATACCTCTGTAAAAATCATGGTAGTTGAAGTATGGAAGGAGGGAACTTCAGCTTCTCCCCTGGCCTTCAGCCTTCTCTTTCTTCTTTCAATGTAAAACAGAGTATCTTACAATCAAAAACCCAAAGGGGAAAGAGAAAATGAGGATTTGAATAACAGATCTGTGTGTAAAATCAAAGCCTAAATGGGGCCTCAAAGCATAATTTTCAAGCATAGATTTAGAAAAATTTGGGGCCAAATGTTATTGAAGATATCACTGGAATTAGGCGAGGAGCCTTACTAAACCCTGATATGTTAATGCGTAGCTTAAGCATACAAAATGCTCATTGTATAGAGGTCTATAGTACCTTTTATCTACTCAAGCAAAAACGTATCCCAACTTTAAAGCACTGCAAACAGTGTATTATGTATAGATACACTGCATGACTCTCCCTGCTGTCAGATGCCAGCAAAAAGTTACAGAACATGAAGTGTGAATTGAGAGATCCTTTTTGTGGTGACAGTGAAACGCAGGAGGATGCACATTTATGCTGAGGATGCTCCTCAGGTTTTTCGCAGACAGCTGGAGGTGTCTTCAGCCTGCAGCACCTTCCCTGGCACTGCACCGAACGTGGGCACCAAGAGCTGCCTGACGCGCACCCAACTGCTGTTTGCTCCTGTAATCAGCGGTGTGGAGCAGCAGGCACAGGAGAGCAGAGGCAGTCCTGTCAGCTGTTATTAATAATTGAGTAGAGTCCTGAGTCCTGTCAGCTGTTATTAATAATTGAGTAGATTTCCTTGACTATGCATGTTATTGGAAGCTATAAACTTTCTTTTAAAGCTTGAGGAAGCTTGTTTTTGTAACACATGATACCTGTTTTGTTTGTTTGTTTGTTTTGTTTTTTATGCAAAGAACCGTTGTTTCTGGCATTGTACCAAGATTTAGGTCCTTGTCCTGTAGATGAAAAAGCTTGTGTGTCAGATGATCATTTTTTTCTTTAGAATCTTTGTACCCTTCACTAGCAATCAGAGCTGTGTTCACAGATAGCTCCCCTAAAACCAGTGCGGAAAGATGTCAACCCTAGAGAGTTCACAGTATAGAGAGATAAAATAGGGTAGAGGAATAAGTGTAGAAAGACACAACAGAACTAGAACTGAAACCCAATAGTGTTGTCTCAATCTTCTATGCTTTCAAGCTATCTTTGCAATCTTTGCCTGCTTTGACATAACTAATCAAGAAATGCATGGTGATAGCACAACTCCCCTTTTCTGCTGTACTGACACGAAGCAGATATTGAAATTTGTCTCTCTCTTCTGTCCTCTCTTCCAATCCCTTTAAATGTTTTTCTATTAAATTCTTCCCCTGATGTATTGTCAATATCGGTATTAATTAATATAATGGCTATGTGGAGTTTTTTGAAGTGACACACAATAAGGTTCAGCACAGTATGTTTAAAGGAGATATATTTTTTTCCTGCATAGACAGCTGTAATCCCATGTTTCTGATGTATTCAAAGATAGAAAGCTGTAAAGAGCAATTTTAGAACAAATAACAAGAATGTGTTTTTAAAGACATTGGGAAATCAGAATAGTAAGTTCTCTGCTTGGCACAAGTGATCTGGCCTTGTCTGCTTTAGACCTATTGTATTGAATGAAGGATGCAGCAAAAGGAGTCTTTCTAATTAATCTTCATGTTTATATTGGCACTTCAGCTCTTTGTAGGCCTGGGTATGTGAATATAAAAGGGGGAGGTTGTACCTTAGTTAATATGTTATTTAGTAAGGTTTAGCCTGATTTTTTTTTCTTTTTTTTTTCTTTTGGCAGCTACTTTTTATGGTAGTTGCATTCACTGGTAATTTATTACAGTATTATTAAAAAACTTCACTTTGAAGAGTAAGATAATGGTTTCCTGGAGGCTTTTTTTTAAGCAAAATCTTCTAAAAGCTCCATCAGCAAGACATCAAACAGCAGTAAGAAATTACACTTGACACTTGGCTTAGTCGCACATTTTTCTAACCATCTGCATATACAATCAGTTTTCTCCACTCACAATTTTTGAGATATAGTAAAATGAAAATAGCTAGCTGTTGCTTTGACCTTTTTTCCAGTATTTTTATGTATGATAAAATCAGCAATTTGCATACAAGTCGCAGTCCTCACCACTGCTTCAACATGGGAGTCCAGCTGAAACAAGAGGAGACACAAAATGACGCTGCTTGTTATTTGAGTGTGATCAGCACTGAAAGTGTTTTGCTGATGTGAATTGTGCAGGTTAGGAAGTCTGAAAAGTTTCCTCACCTCTACCACTGAACATAGCTCGGTTAACTGTAGCTATACAGGCCAAAAAAACAATAAAACCAACAAAACCAAAAAACACACCATCTTTTGCCAATATAGGAAACTGACTTGGACTAACAGAAGAGTTATCACTGGCATCCCTTACCTACAAGCAGGAGGAGAGTCTTGCTTTCCTAGCTCTATCAGCAGAGACCTTTGCTGCCCTTAGATAGACAGCTGTAGCACACTAAAGTACCACTAAAGTTGTTTTTCAGATGCAGCTGTTAAAATAACAGAGCTGAGTGCGCAGTACAGGTCCACACTTCATGTTCCTGTTCAAGAGCAGCTTTGTCTCTAGCCACAGGTTAGAAATGCACGTGGGAGGCCTAGGAAGGATCCCAGGAGTCTGTTTGCAGACTCCACAGGTTCTGGCTCCGAGTGGGGACTCTGGAGGTAGTTTTCAGATTGCTGGCCCCATTTCAACTACTTTGTCTTCGCTTTGTGATTTTAGAGTAAAATGCCTCAGAGTTGATGGTGTGAGACTGGCAGCAAAGACCCACTGTCTCCTGTTCTCTATCAGGAAACCTATGAGCTGGAAAAATAGGAGTTACCTTTTCCTGGATAAAACAGACTTGCTTGCAGAGAATCACTGAAGAGGTCTGTAAACATCCTGTATCACCTGACAGGGGAAGTAAGTGCTGGGTTACAAAAAGAAAGGAGCCAAACAAATTACTTTCTTGAACTATTTTTAGGCGCTCAGGAAGAGTGGTGAGGAAAGGTTTGTGCTTTCTAGAACTAGACGGGCGCATTCCCATCTGCCAGTGAGCTGGAACGGAGGATGCTGCAGTCGAATACAGTTTGGGCTTATTTTGGACACCGCTGGTGTTCACCATTCAAGTGAACGTGTCTAGAAACACTGTGCAGGCTCTGCCAGGTTGTTTGCCTGGGTGGGCTGTAGCGTTCTCACAGGCTTCAGGTTCAGGGTGAACCTGAAGGCTGAATCCGTTTCCTGGGATTTCAGGATTCCAGCTTGTCTCCAGGAGGGACGGGCACTGGAGGAGCTCCGGCAGAGCCGGACTCGGGAGAAAGACAGATGAAATTTAGAATCCTACTTCTAGAAAAGATTTAAAGACAAAACAAAGCCATATCTGTAACTGCGGCGGGGGCCAGAGGGTGTCCAGAAACCTGAACCCTCGCGCTGAAATCGCCGCTTAGGCTGCGCCGGGCTTGTGTTACAGGAGCAGGCCCTGCAGCCAGGGCATGCAGCCTCCTTTGCCTTAGTGAGGAGTAATATTTTATAATCCTGTAGTGCACGCGAGGTAACAAAGGAAACTCGTACCAGCTTCTCCTGGGTTTGGCGTTTTTTTGCCCTTTTTTTTTTCCCTTGGATTATTCTTAACACCATTTTATTACCTGTGTGTGCAGACTGTTTTTTCTCAGCCAAAGCATGCCCAGAAAGGCTATGCTAGTATATCAAAGCATCGCTTTTGAAATATCCGTATGGATCAGGCCTTGTTTTTATTTTAATGAGGGTAGTTATTATCATTTGTTCTCCTTCTGTATTCCAGTTCTGTGCATCTGTCAAATGCTTGTATGTCAGTTCTATTTCTAGTGCCCCAAGCCAGTAATAACATATACATGTAGATTTTATTCACAGGCTTAAGACCTTGTTCCAAGCACTAGCATCAGGGCTTCTTCTTTTGCTGTATTTCATTATTAACAATGACTGACTGACTTTCCCAAAAATGTTTGATTTTCTTGTATATTTGACATTGTCCTGCTGGTGCTTGGTATTCTTTCACTGCCCTTACATTTATTCTAACAAGCAAGTCTCTTATTTTCCTTTCAATTTGTTTTCCTGAATTTCTAATCAAATCTGTTTTTTTTTTCAGCTTTCTTGGCTTACATTCCTGTTTTGAAAACCTTGATTTTGTGTGTGTGTTTTTTTGTTTTCTTTTTTTTTGGTTGGCTCATTGGTTGCTCTTTTTTGTTTTGTTTTGTTTTGTTTTGTTTTTGTTTCTGTTTTTAATAACATGCAGATATTCATTGCAATCAGCTTAGGACCTGTTTTCTCAATTTTGCTTTGACCTGTTTATTAGGATGCCACATAATTCAGAGGAAAGTTGTTCTGATTGCTGGCTCATTTCCCTTCTCTTCCCTTTGATCTGTAAAATAACTGCTTTGCAAGCTGACCTTTCAGGCAGTTCTTGGTAAATAAAAATGAACTTTTCCCCAGTGAGGTTCTTGCATGGACCAGAAGGCCGAAGCTGTTGGCCTCACCTCGTCAGAGTGTTCACAGTCTGGGTTTCCTATGGAGCTGAAGCTGGAGAAGCTGATAGGTGTGTGGATGTGCAGCAGCAGGAGGCATTTGACTGTGCAGCATTTTGCAGTGCACTTTGAAGAAGTTTGTCTACTATTAAGAAGTTCATTAAATCTGCTTATTTTTGCAGGCCTCTGCAGGAGTGTCACATTGTCTTTTGGACCATTGACATTTCAAACAGAACTGTTGATTGGGGAGGAAAGAGAGGGAAGGCTGTTCTCCTTTGCAGTTACTTGTTCTCACTTCTTTCTATGAAAAAATGGAACTGGTCACCTCTTTCACTCTTCTGCCAGAACCCTTACCACACAAGATCATTAGTTTATTTGGAAGTTTATTTGCTTCAGCTTTGCATGCTCAGAGTGAAATTCAGCAAATTATTTCTGTAATAAATGTCAGGATAAGTTCTCTGCTGATCTGTACTTCTTTGAAGGCAGTTATTAATGGAGTCACAGATTGATCTACGCAGTAATAGGATTACTTAGGATGACTCTTCTGTACAAAGTATTACTCCAAATCTTTACAAAGTGAGTAGGACAAAAAGAAGAAAGATCTGATAATGAGAATATGTAAGAATGCTAACATTAAAAAACAATAGTGAGAATTATGTTAAAGATTGACTAGTTCACTCATCCTTCAACCTTTGTTTTAGACTAGCATTAGTTATAGTTATATCACTGAGCAGTGTGGCATGTGGCCTGCTCTTTAATTTTGATCAATAGAGAAGCTCTGTGATCAATATTTGTAAATGGTTCATTTTAAAATATAATTTTAAATGGGCCAAGGAAGTGTTATGAGAAATCTTTTTCATGTTCTACTTTACTACTACATTTTCTTGTGTGGCATATTGTGGCACAATGAAAGACTGGCTGTGTGTGATCTTAATTTTCAGAAAAGGAAGCAAGTAGATTCCTTTAAGTACCTGTGTTTGTATTCTCGTTTGTGATTTGGAAGATTATAACAACTTTCCTCTTTTTTAAATGAAAGAGAAGATTAACCCTTGCACAGCACCAAGCCAAAGTTTACTTTTCCTGACTGAGTTTGATACATTATTTAAGCCTGTGATGAACTGTGTCCTCCAAAATTCCAAGCAACATTTCCAGTGAGGGATTCTGAACATCTTCCAGGACCAGATCTGCACGAGGCTGAACGGCAAAGATTGCCGTTGGCAAAGACTGAATGGCAAAGATTGGCAAAGCTGGGAAAGACTGAAGCAAGAGGAATACATGCCCTGGAAAGGTAGTTTTCATTGTAAAGTTCCTTTTGAAGCAACATGAACAACAACAAAGCTCTACCAGTATAAGCTGATTATTTGATTTCTGCTTCAGTTGTGTAAGGCTTTCAACAAATAATAAATTAAAGCCTTTGCAACAACATCCTTAAGAAAGTGGCTGACAGCACCTGCATTTTGGTGGTACCAACGATACTACCACCAGGTGCGAGGAGACATGAGACTTGCCAAAATGATAGACTGGGTTGTAGAAGCTCAGCCTCAAGGTGCTAGTGGTCCCACTGCGGAGCAGTGGCTTAGGATTGATTGAGCCTCCTCCTCGCCTTCCTGGTCTATCCCTGCAAAAGAGTCTGTAGCTATCCATTACTATTCCACGTAAACTATCCCATCAAGTCTCCATAATCACAGTCAGATCATGCCTCTGTAACTGCAAACAGGTATCTAATTCCTCCTGTTTATTTCCTGTGCTGTGACAAGGTACTTCAGAGAGGCATCCAAGCATGCTATTTTCAGGAGTGAAAGAGGTTCCCCCAGTGTTGTCCTGAAAGAACATGCTTGAGGTACCCACACTTAATCTCTTCTTTGTTGACTGTGTGGTCTCTTCCCTCATTCCGTCTTTCCTAGTTTAAAGTCATGCTCACCAGGCTGGCCAGCCTCTTGGCAAAGATGCTTGTGCTCTGTTTGGTAAGGTGATTCCTATTCCTTCCAAGCAGATGTACTAGCTTACAGTTCATTATTCAAGTGTTTGAATTAATTAGAAACTTGAGATCATTTAAGATATTTCCTGTTAAAGATGTTTCCTATTAAAGGTAAATGTTCACACGGAAGATTTTTATATGAATCCTCAGTGTGTGAATACAAGTAAATGAGCACCCTTCTAGGAAGCTTCTAGGAAGCAACCTTTCTGATGTGAAGGCTATATTTACCCTCAGCAAAATATGTGCAAAGTTTGTCTTTATAATCTCTTTCAGCCTTTTTTCCATATTTCAGTACAAACAACGCCTCTGACAATAATACCTTTTGCTTGCTCTCCCTTGCCCCCAGTCAAGAGATTTGTTGCCTGTGAAGGTGTTCTGGCCTGAGATCCTAGACTCCTCTGCTCTGGGAACATGAGCAGGTGCTCAGATATGAAGCACAAGAGACGTCTCAGCCCCATATGTTGCCACTTCTCTGCCAGGGCAATGATAATCTTTTGATGAAAGGGATACATAGAGTTGAGTTACAACTTTCAGTACCATAGTGCAGCTCTTAGCTGAAACATTGATTTCTAACTCCTCATAAAATGATACTTGTAGTTTAACTTTAGGGCTAAACTTGGACATAATTCTCAGTTATCTTTCAAAGACAGGGCAGCCTAAGGTATTAGTAAAACAAACATTGAATACACTCAGAAAATAATATAATTAGTAGTATTATTGAATGGTAGACATTTTTATAAGCAATTAGTAAATCTAGCAATATTTCGATTACATGACATCTCAAGAATTACACTCTTTTTTTTTTCCTTTTATGTCTGTAAAATTGGAATCATTTTATTTAGGGACATGAGCCAAAGTTTCAGGTCAGCAATTAGAATGTGTCTGATTTTGCTGCTAAAAAGGAGCAGAGGATTTTGCTTTCAGTATCCATGCTTAATAGCTTGTAACTTGTCACAGCATCACTGCAGAAATAAACCACCTGCTACCAAAGGATACGGTGGTTAAAGTATTGTGTTTCTCCTTTACTCTTTTAACTGTCTACAGAAGTTCTTCTTTTACAGTCTGATTATTACACTCGTTTTATTTTAAGTGAATGAAATATGTTCCCCCCCCCCTTCCCTTTTCTTCCTTCCCCTCCCCTCTCCTCTCCTTTCTTTTCCTCATTCCAAAAAGAAGTTTTGATTTTAGGATGGAGAGTTGGGCAGAGAGGAACCTCATGAGGTTCAACAAGGACTAGTGCAAAGTGGGAAGGAATAACCCCAGGCACTAGGACAGATTAAAGGTTGATCAGCTGGAAAGCAGCTCTGCGGAGAGGGATTTGGGAGTTCTGGTTGACAACAGGTTGACCATGAGGCAGCAATGTGCCCTCGTGGCCAAGGCCAATGGGATCCTGGCTGCATGAGGAGGAGCGTTGCCAGCAGGTCGAGGGAGGGGATCCTGCCCCTCTGCTCAGCTCTGGTGAGGCTGCACCTGGAGTATTGGGGGCAGTTCTGGGCTCTCCAGTACAAGAGGGACGTGGAGCTGCTGGAGAGCATCCAGCATAGAGCCACAAAGATGATTAAGTGACTGGAGCGCCTATTGTATGAGGAAAGACTAAGCGAGCTGGGCCTGTTTTGTCTGGAGAAGAGAAGGCTGAGAGGAGATTTGATCAACATGTCGAAGTACCTGAGGGATGACTGTAGAGAGGCTCTTCTCTGTTGTGGCCCATGATAGGATGAGGGGTAATGGGTGTAAGTTGAAACACAGGAAGTTCCATCTCCATGAGGAAGAACTTCTTTCCTGTGAGGGTGACAGAGCCCTGGCACAGGCTGCCCAGAGAGGCTCCTTGTGGAGTCTCCTTCTCTGGAGATCTTCCCAACCCGCCTGAATGCTCCGTGCCCCGTGCTCTCGGTGTCCCTGCTGGAGCAGGGGGTTGGACTGGATGATCTCTAGAGGTCCCTTCCAACCTCAGCCATTCTGCGATTCCTTGTGGGGGGCTCCCCAGCAGCAGAGGGACAGGGAGCTACTAGACAGGGTCCAGCATAGGGCTGCGAAGCTGGTGATGGGACTGGAGCATCTCTCGTGTGAGGAGAGGCTGAGGGAGCTGGGCCTGTTCAGCCTGGAGAAGATAAGGCTGAGGAGGATCTTATAAGGGAGGGTGTCAGGGTAGGTGGCCCTGCTATTTTCAGTGGTGGTCAGTGATAGGACAAGAGCCAACAGCCACAAAGTGAACATCTGAACATGAGGAAGAACTTCTTTCCTGTGGGGGTGACAGAGCCCTGGAACAGGCTGCCCAGAGAGGTTGTGCAGTCTCCTTCTCTGGAGATCTTCCAAACCCGCCTGGACGTGATCCTGTGCCACCTGCTCTAGGGACCCTGTTTGTGCAGAACGGTTTGACTAGATATCCAGAAGTCCCTTCCAACCTCAACTGCTCTGTGATTCTGTGCTTTTTACATCTGTTACATACTCAACGGATAGTCTCAATCCTTTTGCCAAGGAACGTGGGATGAAAGCACTGTGCCCTCCTCCTTGCACACCTGCCTTAAGACTAAGGACACGGTAACCTTACTCATGTTACACTGATGATTCATTCCAAGATGTCAACAAAAGAGTTTTTTTTTAGATAGACTCTAATTTTAAAATGTTTCTGAAGTGTTCTGAAGAAAGCGAGCAGCCCCCGTTGACTCTTTCACTCCCCTGTTTGGATTTGCTACGTGACTCAGCTGACAGCTATGCTTTTGTATGAAAACCAAGGAAGCTTTCATACCAGCTGAAGTAGGAAACTCAAACTTGTCCAAGTATCAGAGCAACTTGCTGCAGTGCTACCCTTAAAAGTGTCACCTTTTACAGCTAATATGAATGACAAAAGAAGGCCTCCACCATTAACCTTAGCTCAAACTGTGTATTCTTTAACCAAACTAGAGGCTCTTGGGGATCACAGTAGCAGAGTCTGTGCTGCTGTTCTCTTTAATGACTAAAATGCCTTAAGGATGGTTACAGGTTGCAGCAACCAGAACAAAGTCAGTTATGGCCAAGTGTAAACTTTGTTGTGTGGTTGTTATTTCTCTGAAGATTCTTGATAAATATGTAAAACCCAAACATTCTGCCACGCAGCACATTGTTCTCACAGTCCCTTTACCTGGTGGAACTGCTATAGTCTTACAAAAGAGCCTTATTGAATTGGCAAGTGTAAATATAGAGATGGCAAATGTAAATATAACAGAAGTATATCATGCATACTGAGGCATTTAATGTACAAAGGTTGTAATTGTCAAGCTTTTAAGTTTTAGATCTGATAGCTGTCTGACTCCAGCTCTTTGACTACAATTTCTGGGAACTGTAGCATTTTATCATATTTGTGAGGTCTTTATTCATATTATTCAAAAGGAAAACCCTCAATTTTATGAATATTTTCAGTGTATCTGAAATTTTTGAAAACACTGGAAGCAAAGATACACTTAATTGTTTGCAGAACTGGACACCACCCAAGTCTTAAACAATTTGTACAGCTATCAAAATCCAAGATATAAGTTTAATTCTTTTCATTTGAAAGAGTCTTGGATGCCTCTCTTCCTATGGAGCTTCACAGTTTTTAATATTAAAATAAGTTTTAGAACTCAAGAAGAAAGGATTTAGCAGTAATTTTTGCTGAGACAAATATTTTCTTGGCTTCAAACCTGCCTTTGAATACCTTCTGAATGGTTATAACGAGATGCAGCAGAAAAGAAAAACACATCTTATTGATTCAGTGTTGTTTCAGATATCAAAATCATACTCAATAATATATGATTGAAATATCATCTCCCTGTCTTCAGATTAATAAACTTCACCACTAATTTTGAAATAAGGGAAGGTTCTCCTTTATCTACTGATCAGTAAGCAGCAAGAAAGAGACTTTGATGTCCTCCCCTTGAAACTATTTAAATATTTTAGCTTAAGCCTCCTGACCTGATTTGTAAGGGTTCAAGTCAGGAGGATTAAAATTTTCTCCTATCTGAAAACCACTTCTCTACTGCTAGCTGCTTTTCAGATTCTTCCCTTATCTGCAAGGTCAGGTGAAGATATCAAGGGACTAGAATTATGCTTCGTCTGTGAAATTGCTCAAGAAGACCTTGTGGTGCTCTCTCACATTAAAAAATGTTCATTTCTTTTATCTTAATTTGAGCAGTGTGCTCAGGCTTAGAAGAACACAGCAAGGCAACAGACTTCAGCAGCTTTAAAACTGGTTGACCTTACCTAGTTTTCTAGTTGTTTGATTAGTTTTAACAATTAGTATTTTCACAGGATGACACTGTTCCAAAGCAGCTTCCTTTCCAATTATAACCTTTTTTTTCCCCATATTTTCAAGCCCAGTGAACTACTTGCAAGATGCATTTTATGTTTTCTTTAAGGAATCCAGGAGGATATCTTCTTCAGATTAATTCTCTGCTATTGTGGTGTTCTCATCATACTATCTGTTAGGGGAACATTTCCTTTCTGCAGCTGATATACACAGGAAGATTAGCTCTTTGGGATATCTTTCAGTGCTATGTCAGCTTATTATGAATCATGGATTTAAATGTTTAACTTAGCTTCAAAAAAAAAAAAAGAAAAAGAAAAAACAGGCTGTAAATTCTATTCCTCCTGTGTTGTGCTCCTTTTTTTTTCTTTTAGTCATTACATTTGTAGGTACAAAAATACAAAAAATATTTTGGTCAAACACAGTGCTTTTAGTGCTTGCCTTTTGAGCTTTCAGTTATGTGTGCTATATTTATAATGTATATAGACAGACATAACATGAAATTTATTCTCATCAACTAATAAGTGAAGGCAGTGGAAACCCTTGCACAATTTTCAGTGCTGTGCAAGTGCACATTGTATTTTGCTCCCTGAAATGTTTTAGCAATGACCTGATCCTTTACTACTCACTAGCTCCCCCATGCTGGCAAATTCTGCATTGTTATTCCTTTCCTCTGATTTTGCACAGTGAATTGTCACTCAGAGGAGAAGTGCTTTGCAGTCCCACTGCTATATCCTCAAAAGCACGGAGAGAATCCTTGATGAGGAAAAGAATATTTAACTAGTGTCAGTCTCTGGGTACAAATGCTTCCCTTCTCCAGACTATTAATGAGATTCTAAGGTATTTTAAATTAATGTAACTACTTTGACTTGTGCAGCATGACTGAATTAGATACAGGAATATGAACAAAAAGAGCTTGCCTACAAAACCCTGCATTCATGCTTTGAACAGGGAAACCAGAGTAGATCCTAAAGAGACAGGAATTCCAAACTCATTTGAGACAGGATTCTTTGCAAAGCTATATTATCAAAGTATCACAGTGACCAAAAACATTTCATGTCAGGACTTGATTATACACTTTACTTATGGGTATTAAGGCCTTTACACTTTGAAGAGATGAAGCCACTGGAATGCTAGGAAAAGCTTAGACAGGGTTAGGTAAAGTTTCTTAAAAACTTAAAGCTCTTTCTTAGGTCTTCTGAAACTTTTACACATAAATGTGAAACCTTCCTCTGATTTACAATCAATTTAATTTAAAAGCCTAAAACTTTTTTTAGGATATGGAACAAGTATGAAGATATGTTTCCATTCTGCCAAGTTATTATAGTCACTTTTATGATAGCAGCTGGGAAGAGTGCTTACAACTGGCAGTAATGTTTCACTTGCAGTGGAAAATGTTGTTCCTAACTAGATAACGAATTCTTACCTAATTCCGTGTTTCACCTGTACTTATCTCAGGATTCCACATTTTCACATGTGCAATAATAATCAAGTAACAATCAAAAATACCTATTTCAGCTGAGCACGAAGTGAGACGTTATTAGAAGGGTCGTTCAGAGCTATACAGTGCAAACCTATCTAGCTGAAGTGGGAATCAGAGAGAATTTTTAAGGGCCATCAGTGGCAAGAATGGTTCTGTAAAATGACACTATGCAGCATATTTTTTTTCTAGAATGACATTAGAAATTACATAAAGTGAAACACTGTACATTGTCCATTGGAGATGTGTCTTAGCCAGGAAGAAACAAGGACTGCTCTGCTCATTTCAGATAAATTATGATCCCAAACTGTAGGAAAAACATAAAATCATGTAGCATAGTTGGTGTTAAAGGGGTGTGAATTACCACTGTCTCATCTGTTCTGCATGACACTTGGACCAGCTTAGGATATTCTCTTCCACTGTTTAATTTGTTCTGTTATGAGACAATGGGACAACAATAAAATGTGTTTCTATACTTTATTAATTTTTTTTTAACTGTGAACAAAATTTTACTGTGCTGAATTGATACAGCTTAATTTGAAGAGAAAGGAGACCCTTTAGCCCATTCAATATCCCTTTCTAGTCCAAAGCATGGCCGTGTGGTTTTAGGCCAACACAACAGGCTCCCTGCAGCACACAGAACAAAAGATGGGAGAGCCCTGGAACCACTTCAGCTGGCAACGTTTTTGTCTTTTGTGATTTCCCTATTAACCTTAACTCTGGGGAGAGGAGTTTGGGGCAGAGGATCGTGGGGGGAAGTCTAGTAAACAAAATCACACCAAGTGCAATCCTGACACATGAGGGCATAGACTTTAACTGCCCCAATCTTTTGTCTCACCTGATCAGCATAGACAATAGCATCCTGGGCCATATTCTCCAGGAGCATCTTCAGAATTCCGTGCATCAGCCCATAAAAACGCTTGTGATGATGTAAAGTTGCATGTAACGCTGTGAGTGCTATCACAAGAGCACCTCACAGTGGTGCTTAGTTCCCTTAGCTCCCTCAGCCTCCTCCTGTGCTCACCTCTGTGCAACATGATATGCTGGCCAACACTGCTGGAGGGTTTGTTTGCCTGTGTGCAAAGAGGATTATTTTGTGAGAGCACCGAATTGCTGCGCTTTGCCCCAAGAGCAAGCATGGGCAAAGATCATGTGAAGTAGCTGATGCGATGGGATAGTTTGGGGATAGTTTGGACTATGCCTTGACTATATCATAAACATGTTCAGCTGAACCTTTGTCACTTCAGGGTTTGGAGGGGCATTGTGACTCCACACCAAACACTCACAGGTTCCTTGCTACATTTCTTCTGAAACGCTAAAATTGAAGTTACAATAGACATAGAAACAAGTAATGCAGACTTCTTACTGAGGAAGAGTATGTGATCTTATTTGAACACTCAATAAAATTCAACTTCAGTAAACCAGCCTGATCTGAAGTACTTGTGAATATAATTGACCTGACTTCACATGCATATGGATAAAACTTGTCTATATTATCTAATATCTGCATTGTAGGAATGCTCTGATCTGTTAGAAAATATAAAAATACATAGAACAGTCTTTTCCTCCCTTCTCCAGTTTACCTTTTCAAACATCTAATCCCATAAAGTATAGCTTCCAAAAGAACAGCTGACATGGAAGTTGATATCACTACAAACTGAATTAAATTTAACTGCTAACTGCAAAGCTAGCTTTTCATGTAAGACGGACTGAAACATACTTATGCATATTGACTTTTCTCTTTTTCTTCTTTCATTTGGGTCAGACAAGAAAATCTAAATATCATAGGCTTTCTAGGAAATGGTTGCATACAGTTTATAGACAAAAGAATATTAGAGCGATTAGTCAATGGTTAGTTGACTAATACTGGGTGCAAGATGTGAAAAAAAAAGAACAAAAATCAAGGGAAGGGAGATGAGTTATTTGATTCATTTCGCACTCATTAAAAAAAAAAATCAAACATTCTTGATCAAAGTGGAGTATTTACAATTAAACATGCTTATGTAGGCTTACTCCACCAGAAAACACTGTTATAGGGAAATAAATGAACGTGTGGAAATCCTCCTTCCTGTCCTGAAAGCACGTGCACTTCAGAGGCAGCAATTGCTATGGCAAGAAGGATTTCTGTGAAGCAGTGACCCACCACTCCTTCAATATGCAATCTGAACAGTCTAAAAGGCAGTGACGCATTTTTTCCTATTAAAAAAAAAAAAAAAGAAATGGAATTGATAAAAGGCAGATGTGGGAATTTAACAAACACACCATATAAATAACCATGCTGGTGTCGGTGCCACGGAGTTTGGAAGGGCAAGAAGTCTGCTGGCACTGCTGGCGGGATGAGGCAGTTCTGGGCGCAGAGGACTGGTAGGAGGACGAGTCCTTGAGGCCGTGCGACGGCGCTCTGCTCCCTGCACGGGGCCGGCGGCGGCAGCGCTGCCCCGCGCCCGGGCCCTGCCGCACGCCGTGCCGACCTTCACCCCCGCCTCCACGTGGAGGGGCACGGGCTCCCGGGCGCCCTGCCGCGCACACCGCTCCGCTCGGCCTCTGCCCTGCATCTCCCTGACCGCAGCGGGGCCCGGCCTCTGCCCTGCATCCCCCGGACTCACCCTGACCGCAGCGGGGCCCGGCCTCTGCCCTGCATCCCCTGGACTTTCCTTCACTGGAGAGGAGCCCTGCACTCAGGTTGCCTGACTACATATCACAGGCCAAAGGAAAAATAAGGCAGAAAAAAATTAAAAAGTTTAAGGGGAGCATGGCCCAATGGACCGTGCGCAGTTCTGGGCTTCTGTGTACAAGAGGGACGTGCAGCTTCTAGGGAGAGTCAAGAGCAGCGACAACGACAGAACCATGGAATCACAGAACCATCATGGTTGGAAAACATCTGGAAGATCGTGGAGTCCAACTGTAAGGCCGTCACTGCCATGCTGGCTCCAATGCCTCACCACTCTCTCTGTGCAGAAATTCATCCTAATGTCCAACCTGAAGCTCCCCTGGCACAGCTTGAGGCCATTTCCTCTTGCCCTATATGCAGTTCTTCTGGAGAAGAGATTGACCCTCGCCTCCCTGCAACCTCCTTTCAGGTAGTTGTAGAGAGCGATAAGGTTCCCGAGTCTCCTCTTCCCCAGACTAACCCCGGCTCCCTCGGCTGCTCCTCAGAAGGTCTCTGCTGCAGCCCCTTCACTGCCCTTCTCTGGACGCGCTCCGAATGCCTCTGCTGTAGCGCGGGGCCCAAACCGGCACACAGTGTTCGAGGGGCGGCCTCAGCAGTGCTGCCTACAGGGGCACTGCCGCTTCCCTGGCCCTGCTGGCTGCACCGCTCCCCATACAAGCCAGGATGCCCTGTGGTTAAGGGACAGGAGCATCTATCTTATGAGGAAAGACTAAGCGAGCTGGGCCTGTTTAGCCTGGAGAAGACGGAGAGGGGGTCTTACTAACATGTGTAAGCATCTGCGGGGAGAATGCAGGGAGGATGTGGCCAAACTCTTCCCTGTGGTGGCCAGTGACAGGACAAGGAGTAATGGGGACAAACTGAAACCCAGACAGTTCCATCTCCATGTGAGGAAAAGCTTCTTTCCTGTGAGGGTGGCAGAGCCCTGGCACAGGCTGCCCAGAGAGGCTCCTTGTGGAGTCTCCTTCTACGGGGATCTTCCCAACCCGCCTGGATGCCGCCCTGTGCCACGTGCTCTGGGTGTCCCTGCTGGAGCAGGGGGCTGGACTGGATCATCTCGAGGTCCCTTCCAGCCTCAATCGCTCTGTGGTTCTGAGATTCCCGGCGATCCCAGCTCGGGGCGACGAGGCGCTGCCCGCCCGAAGAAGGCGCTGCCGCCCACACGGGCCCGGCCCGCCCCGCTCTGACCCGCCGCGGCGCCCCGCGCGCCTCGCGCCCTTTGCCCCAGTTCCGCCTCCCCCTCT
>VWPW01002712.1:538027-569163 GCA_013389825.1 Crypturellus undulatus | reverse complement strand
GTCGCCCGCGTCGCCATGCTGCCCAACACGGGGTAAGGCACCGGCACCGCAGGCACCGGCACCGCAGGCACCGGCACCGCAGGCACCGGCACCGCGGGCTGCGCGGGTCGGGGCTGGGGGCGGGCGCGGGCCGAGGAGCGGCAGTCGGGATGGACCGCGCGGCGCCTCGCCAGCGGTCGGGGTCGTATTCGAAACAAGCCTAACGTAGAGGCAGCGCAAGTGATTCGGAGTCGTTTAGTTTTCCTGCTGGCAGCCGGGAGCGCGGGCTGGCGTTCGGTCCCCGCAGGCTGCGGACAGGGCCGCTGGGTGAGCTGCTGCCCGCCGCGAGCCGTGCAGAGTGTCGCTGATGAGGCCTGCGGGAGCAGGTCTGCCTCGAGGCTCGGCCCCGGTCTCTTTCAGACCCCCGAGGCTGCAGAGCACAGGGGCGAGTTTGGCATTTTCTGCCGTGTTGCTAGAATTCAGCGAGTGAGACACGGCCTTCGCAGTGCGGTGCACGTGCGTTCCCCGACTCCGGCCTGCTTTGAAGCCCTGTCAGCGGGTGGACTGCCAGGTGCCTCAGGAAGCAGGTCCTGAATCTTGCAAGATTGCTGCCAAGCTTAACCTGGCGAAATTCCTTAAGTTTTGTGCAGGGCCTTGTTCCTTCGGTGACTCAATAAACATTTGCAAAGATTGGTGCTCCTGGCTTTGCAGATTCTGTCACATCAAGTGGAAGAGGGTAAATAGGACTTCAGTGATTAGAAGTAAAACTGAGCGGGAAGCAAGTGTTCTTTAAAAATAAGCAGGGGTGTGAGAGGGAGCATCAAGTCAGCTCTATATCTCAGAGAGGATGAGGAGGACTTTTCCTGATAGTATATCTTGGCTTATTTTGGTGAATGATACTTTTATGGGCTGTTGGACCAGAACTGGAGATAATGGAGTGAGAATATAGGGAAAGGACCTCCCGAGAGCAAATGCAGCCAGTGGTGATGTGTGAGTCAAGGAGAAGAGGCAGGTGAATGCAGAGGGAAGGCTGGTGTGGAGAGGGGTTGAACAGAAGGGCTGCAAGCAAGGGTCATGGCCCGCCCAAGACACCCGGGCTGTCTTGCAGGGTCTGTGGTCCAATATTGCTCCCAAAGCAGGGTCAGCTGTAACATTGGTCAAAGTTGCTCATGGCTTTTGCCAGTCAGGACTTGAAATCCACCAAAGCCAGAGATGGCACAAGCTCTCTGGGCTCCTGTTCTGCTGTTTCATTGCCTGATTGTTCTCGCCAATCAGAAACTGTCATCCTTCAGTTAGAAGGAGCCGTCTTGTCAGCCATCCTGTTACCATGCTCTGTTTCGAGGAGCCTGGCTCGGTCTCTTCAGTCACCTCTGCTGAGCTGTGTGGAGGTTGTGTTTGGTCCTTCCAAAGATGTCTCTCCCCCAGGTCTCTCCACTTCTCCTTACATGACAAGCCACTGTCCATCTCCGGCTGCTGAACTTGCTTTCATTTGTCATTGGCAGCCCTTATTGTTGAGCCCAGAGTTGCGGGCAGTATCTAGGTGAGACCTTAGCAGAGGCAGAGTGGAAGGGGCTAATCCCTTCACGTGACCTCCTGGCCATGCTTTTGCACAGCCCACGATGCTGCTACTATTGGCTCTGCTGCCAGAGCTCAGTGCTGACTCATACTCAACGTGATGCCTGCCAGGCTCCACAGGGTCTTTTTGGCTCCTGGCTGCTCGCTCCTGGATCCCTAACATTGCAGGGGTTCTCCAGGTGCAGGACTGTGTGTTTGTCCTTGATTTTCACGAGGTTCTTGTCAACATTCCCCTAGCCTGCTGAGGGCCCTCTGGATGGCAGCCCTGCCCTCAAACACATTGATTGTTTCACCCCGACAGTGCCTTTTACCTTGTCTAGGGCACTGATAAGATGTTGAGCAGAGCAACATAACCCACTTGTTACTGACCTCCAGGCAGAATATGACTCAGTAGCCATGGTGCTCTGAGTTCAACCATCTTGCTATTTTTTTTTAACCATCCATCAATCCAGATCATAGTATCCTAACTTGGATACAGAAATATTGTGAGAAATGGTGTTGAAAGCCTTGCTAAAGTAAATGATTTCTACCCCTTTACCACAAAACCTTTCATTTTATCGCAGAATGCAGTCAGGTGGGTCAAGCACGATTTATATATGATATATGCATGCTGACAGTTTCTTGTCATGTTGTTAAATATGCTGCATCCCTGATCCGTGATTTTCACAGGGACCGAAGTGAGGCTGGCAAGGCAGCTGTTCCCTGAGTTGTGCTTGGGACTTTTTTGAAGATGAGCTCAACATTTGTTTTCCTCTAGTTGTCACAGATTTCCCCAAAGACTTTTCAAAGAGTAGCCTGCAGGAACACAAGCCAACTCTTAGCACACTTGTTGGAGCCTGTCTGGTTCTGTGGGTGTGTAAGGATCTACTCCTTTCAAGCAACTCCTGGCTTGCTTGTCATCTGCTGCTAGTTGATCTCCTTCCCCATGACTCTTGTTCTTAAGCACAGAGGCCTGGGAGACTTGTCTTTTTTGCCTCAGTTTCCACCAACATTGAGCGCCTCAACACTACCTGTGTCCACTGTCACTAAATTGCTTGCTCCATTCAGCAACAGCCCTATTTTTTCCTAGTGAAGTCTTTTACTATCAGTATAGCATTAAGAGCACATGTTAACTATCAGTATAGCATTAGGAGCTCATGTTACCTTTGTCCTTACAAGCTGCAGCTGAACTTTGGCTTTTCTGATACTACGCCGAAACAGGTAGGCAATATTTCTAAGTCCTTCTTGTTAGCCTGCCCTTGCTTCTGCCCCATGTGTGCTATTTTTTGGCACAAGAGCTTCATATTTCTGCTTAGTCATGCCAGTCTCCTGGTGCATCTGCTTGTCTTCCCGGGTGTCAGGATTGGCTGTTCTAGTGATCGGGGTGAACAGCTTTCCAGCAATCTCTTGCCCTTCATGGATAAATACCTTAGGATCTCATTTCCCAGTTTCCTGAGAAGGTGGAGTCTGTCTGCCTCATGTTCAGGGTCTGTGGTCTACTATTGTCCTTCTTTGGTCCTCACAGGATCTTAAGCCCTTTCATGGTTATTACAAACTAAGGCTGCCACAAATTTCAGCTTCTCCAGCCAGATTTTCCTGGTTAGTGAGTAGCAGATCCAGTGTGTGTCACACTAACTTGGCCCATTCAGTACCTTTGTGCAAAAGTTCTTCCCAGCACAGCCCTGAAACCTTCCGGACTTGTTTGCATCCTGCTGCGGCATTCTTCTAGTAAGTGTCAAGGAGGTTGAAGTCGCTCATGAGAATCAGCATCTCTGATCCATAGTCTTCTAGTTGTTTAAAAGAGGTTTCATCCCATGCCTCACCCTGATCCCTCTTTCTGGCCCCTTGTGTGATCCTGAATCACAGGCTCTCACTTGGAGTCTCATCTTTCTTATTCAGCATTTTCATATGTCTGAACTGTGCCCTCAGGTAGTAAGCTGAACTGCCACATCTTCCCTTTCTACATCTTATGATGAGCATTTTGAAGAGTATCCATCCATCCATCCATCCATCCATCCATCCATGCAACACACCTCCATTAGTGTGCCAGCTGCCCTGCTACGTCATGCCAATGATGTAGTAATTCTCTGATTGCAAACAGAGCTGTAGTAGCTCCTGCTTGTTTCCTGGGCCACGTGTGTTTGTTTATGGATGTCTGAATGTGGCTCCCTTCTGCTCTGTGTTAGCATTCCTTTCTCTGCTGATCTACTGCCTCCTCACCTGACTGTCTATTGTGATGTCCTCCCCTGTCATTTCTAATTTAAAGTTCTGACCACGTTGACCAGTATGTTCAATCTGTCGGTATGTTTTTTTGTGATTCATAGTGTTTTGAGATGTTTTCTTCTTCCTCTGTCTCTGTAAGATCCAGTTCTACGGGAGAGTGCTTTTGGAATTGGCACTTGCAGGGCTTCTTTAACTTCCCAGGATTCTTCTGATCCCTGAAAATAGCCATGCTGGGGCAGACACCTTGCATCTTGGTACTGTCTTTTGAAAGCAAATGTATATATTCCTTGGCCTTGCTAGGGAGAAAGATGCTTTCAGTTTGCTGAAAAACTATGGCCTGGAGAAAGAAGACTAAGTAAGGTTTGTACCTGTAAGGGAATGATAAAGCAAGTTTTAAATCCTAAGTAGAGTATTTGTGATGTAAGTGAAAGTTGAACTTACTGTAGCGCTATGCTTTAATAAGGTTTGAAACCATGCACTTTTTAAAATTAAATTATGGAAAGTAACATAAATGCTATGCAGAACACTGAAATGCGCATCTCACTTGCAAGATTTTAGTTCATATAAGAAGTTTTACCATATGCTTTAAACTACTAGACTTTTTGTTTGTTTGTTACTGGGAAAATACCAAGTTTATCATAAAAAATAATATAAATAGTTGTTATTTCTGAAAATCAAGCTAATGTGTTTTTGGCTGTTGTGTTTGGCATACTGCACCGGCTTTGACTAGAACTTTATATCACATTAAGACATTGTTTTTTCATGTTCAGGATGCTGAAACATGTAAACTATAGAGTGCTATGTACGTGTATTAGACCTGGCATTTCATTTTCACAAACCATTGTCCTTTTTCATTGTTTTAGAATTTGGCAAGTCACCTGTAAATCTGTAAAGTGTTAAACTTCTTTTCCCAAAAGGGTGGAAATGTTATTGGGTAGCATTTGTAATCATCCTAATTTATAGAGCTTACAAACTTAGGAGGCCCTTTAGTAATGATGTAAGACTGTTTTGCACTCTGTCTTGATCCATTATTTTGTATTTTTGAACCATTTTCTTTGTAGAATGATGAAGATGATGAGCTGGTGAGAAGATTGCACCCACTATTTTTGTCTGTAAAGAGCACTGACAATCAGTGTTCTACAGGGGTTTATTTTGTTCTCCCTTTTCTTTACTCGCCTGTACTTGTAGGAAATTGGCAGGATGCACACTCTTCATCACAGGTGCGAGCCGAGGCATTGGCAAAGCCATTGCCCTGAAGGCTGCCAAGGATGGTGCCAACGTTGTCATAGCTGCCAAGACTGCTGAACCCCATCGCACCCTTCAGGGAACCATCTACTCCGCTGCAAAAGAGAGTAAGTTGTAAGTAGAGAAGGTTGGACTTCACACGCTGGGTCAGGTCTGTGTTCTAGCATAATTTTCATAGTTTAGTGGAAACTTGCATAGAGTCTCTGAGCACTAATTTACCTTTAATAAAGTAACTTGAATGCTGCTTTTGCAGACCAAGAATGCTGTGATGTATCAAAACGTTACCTTAAGGATAGTATACATACATAACTGTGAGAACGTTTTGTTAATGAAGATGTGTATGCGTACCAAACTCGTTGTTGGTGTTAGAATATGGTTTTCTGTTCTTAAGAAACACCTAAAAAGGAAGTGAACTGGATCTTTAATAGGCAACGTCAACAGTTTGAGAGTGTGATTTTTCACTATCTTCTTGAAACATATAATTGGATGAGAGATTCTTAGTAGTCTCCTGCTTTTTTGTTCAGTTTGAAAGCAAATTTTTAAAAGTCTAATATTCTACCTGTGCAGTTGAAGAAGCTGGAGGAAAGGCACTGCCATGCGTTGTTAATGTGAGGGAAGAAGATCAAATTGTTAAGGCTGTGGAGAAGGCTGTGAAGACTTTTGGAGGTATGTTAAGATGTGGGGAGAAGGTATTTGTTAACAGGCAAAATTTTCAAATTTTAGAATAACAATAATAAACTTACCCATGCTTTGTATCTTAAAATTATGGTGTGAGACTTTTTTATTTTTTAAACAGGGATTGATATTCTGGTGAACAATGCAAGTGCCATCTCTTTGTCTGGCACTTTGGAAACAGAAACAAAGAAGGCCAATCTTATGTTGGATGTCAATGTTCGAGGAACCTTCCTGACGTAAGTGCTGAGATAGGGCAACAGTACTTGTTACAGAAAATAGGGTTTTTAACCTTAGCTTTATGCTATCTCACTACCTAGTGTTCAAGTGAAAGTACTGTACAGAGTTGCAGAAAATTGCTCAGTTAGTGATTGATTGTTTGAAATTAACATTTACAATAATTAATTGGCACCTGTTGGTTAGAAAAAGTAATTAGTGAAAAAGAAATTTTGCACTAATTATGCAATGAGAAGTTTCCAGTAACATTGCTGTTTTTTCAAATAATGTACCTTTACTAGGAGTAAATTTGGGCTTTATTGCTGTTGTCGTTAACGACTCGTAAGCCCCCTCTGCAGGCAGCAAACAGATAGGCTAGTGTATTTCTGTCAAACAGAGTTCCAGCTTGGTTTTGCTAAATGTTGTCTGTTCTGTTATTTCATTCCAAGGAAAAATATGGTTAACTATTTGTGAACTTTAGTTGCAATTTCTTCTTTGGTGGCTTCCTTAAGTATCTTTTTGGTTTTGAGAGACATCAAGTAACATAACTAACAGGATTTTAAAATCAGTGAAATGATTTGTAGTTAAGGAATACTTTGCATAGTACTCTTCTGGACTAGAAAGACGCCTGTACAGTATGTAGAAAGAGAGTGAGAGAAATACGTTTGCAGAGTTTGATTTTTTTACATCCACTCTGTTGTTTACTTCTGAAAGTCTGTAAGTGGTTCTGTGCTCACAAGGGAGATCTGTCTTCTCAACTCGGTATTCCAGACAAAACTCTTTGAGTAGGTTTCATGGTTATTGGCAAGCTCCTTTTTATTGATTTGTGTTTCTTTTTTTTTTTTTTTCCCTTCAGTAATGGTAGTCACTTTCTTGAGGGTGACGTTTAGCTATTCCAAGAGGAGGACTCTTAAAGTTGTCTTTTGTTTGGGTACTCCTCTGCCTTAAAGAACAGAAAAAAGCATGTTGCTGCACATGGAAAAATACATGAAATACTAACGCCTTTGGAGGAAAATTACAGATGGCCTTTGTCATTGCTTTTATAATCATAAATTGGGAAAACTTAACCAAACATTTCATCCTTTTCTTTGTCTTGCTCTGTATGTAGATTCTGTTAGTAATTCCAAGAGATTTTTTGTCACTTTAATGTTGAAAATATACTACCTAGAAAAATTGGTGGGGTTTTTTGTCAATGTGTAAGAGGTATGACAGACCTCTCCTCTTGCAGAATATGCCCATTGACAGGTTCACAGCTTATGTACGTTAAACCAATGTGGAACATCTGTTAGTGAACTTCACACACTGTTTCTGAAAAAAGTGCCTTTAAAGAAGTGATGAAAGACAGTGTTTAATTTAATGACATTGCAGTTGTAGATATACTTCTGTGGCTGAGAGTAGGCATGTATCCTGCTGAAATGTATAAATAGTAGGTTGGCATTCTGTCTGCTTGATTTTGTCCGCACTTTGATTTAAAAATTTGATTGATTTATAGCGTAGATCCAATGTAAACCTGCATCTTAGGTGCAGGGTAACAGTCTCTTACAAAAATGAAAGCTGTGATTTACAGGGACATATTCCTCTTTAACACTGTAAATACTAAGTAAAGATAGGTGCCTCTTCCAGTCAGCAAGTAATAGATTTTCAGTTTTGCTTGGAATGACTTTCGTTACACACTTTTATTTCTGTAATGTGATTTTGGAGAAGAAATGTTGTGCAATCACAAGAGATGTTTTATTTATGACTAAAAGACATCCTGCACTGATAACCTATTGTTTTGTTGTACATATCAGAACTATTATAAGGAAATTATTGTTTCTGAGCATTTTGAAAATATCACAGAATGGTTAAGGTTGGAAGAGACCTCTAGAGGTCATCTAGTCCAACCTCCTGCTCCAGCAGGGACACACAGAGCATGTGACACAGAGTGGCATCCAGGCGGATTTGGAAGATCTCCAGAGAAGGAGACTGCACAACCTCTCTGGGCAGCCTGTGCCAGGGATCTGCAACCCTCACAGGAAAGAAGTTCTTCCTCACATGGAGATGGAACTGCCTCTGTTTCAACTTGTCTCTGTTACCCCTCGTCCTGTCACTGGCCATCATGGTAGCCCCATCCTCCCTAGAATCAGCCCTCAGGTACTTGATCATATTGATCAAGTTGATGTTGATCACGATGGAACTGCCTCTGTTTCAACTTGTCTCTGTTACCCCTCGTCCTGTCACTGGCCATCATGGTAGCCCCATCCTCCCTAGAATCAGCCCTCAGGTACTTGATCATATTGATCAAGTTGATGTTGATCACATCTCCTATCAGCCTTCTTTTCTCCAGACTAAACAGGCCCAGCTCACTTAGTCTTTCCCCATATGACAGATGCTCCAGTGCCTTAATCATCTTCATGGCTCTATGCTGCACCCTCTCTAGAAGCTCCACGTTCCTCTTGTCCTGGAGAGCCCAGACCTGCGCCCAATACTCCAGGTGCGTCCTCACCAGAGCTGAGCAGAGGGGCAGGATCCCCTCGCTCGACCTGCTGGCAACGCTCCTCCTCATGCAGCCAGGATCCCATTGGCCTTCTTGGCCACGAGGGCTCATTGCTGCCTCATGGTTAACCTGTTGTCAACCAGGACTCCCAAATCCCTCTCCACGAAGCTGCTTTCCAGCAGGTCAACCCCTAATCTGTCCTGGTGCCTGGGGTTGTTCTTCCCCAGGGACAGGACCCTGCACTTGTCCTTATGGAACCTCATGAAATTTCTCTCTGCTCAACTCTCCATCCTGTCTAGGTCTCTCTGAATGGCAGCGCAGCCCTCCGGTGTGTCGGCCGCTCCTCCCAGTTTGGTGTCACCTGCAAACTTGCTGAGAGTGCCCTCTGTGCCCCCGTCCAAGTCATTGACGAACAAGTTGAAGTGCACCGGGTTCAGTACTGACCCCTGCAGGACACCACTGGCCACTGCTAGACTCGACCCTATTTATCACCACCCTCTGGGCTCTGACATCCAGCCAGTTCCCAATCCACTTCACTGTTCCCTCATCCAGTCCACAGTTCCAGAGCTTTCCTATGAGGATGTTATGGGAGACTGTGTCGAAAACTTTTCTGAAGTCAAGATCCACAAGTCAAGATTGAAGACAATATCCACAGCTCTCCCATTCCGGTAGCCATCCCGTTGTGGAAGGCTATCGATCAGGTTCGTCAGACATGACTTCCCCTTGGTGAATCCATGCTGACTACTCCTGATCACCTTCTTTTCCTTGACATACCCAGAGATGGTCTCTTGGATGAGCTACTCCATCACCTCTCCGGAGATGGAGTGAGGCTGACCGACCTGTAGTTTCCTGTCTCCTCTCTCTTGCCCTCTTTGCAGACTGGAGTGATGCTGGTTTCTTCCAGTCCTCTGGCACCTCCCTCACTCTCCGTGACCTCTCAAAGATGATGAGCAGCTGAGCAATACATATACTCAGCAATAAATAGGCTTTTGGTAGCTGCAGCAGCACTGTTTGGAAGATGTGACCCAGTTTTCAGGTGCCAGTAACTGTGACAGTGAATGAGGTAGACCAGATTTTTATTTATTATTGCTGTTCTTTGTATGAGTTAATCAAATAACTGGAATGAGGGCAGAGTTTTAGCCTAGTGAAGGACCTTTGCATAAATGAAAATAGTGGTGAATCTGATAGAAAGTTTCTATATTTTCCATAAAAGAAGTGTTTTTGACTTATTATGACTTTAACCCTTCAGGTCTAAAATATGCCTTCCTCACTTGAGAAAGAGTAGGAACGCCCACATCCTGAATCTCAGCCCGCCACTTAATATGAATCCTGTCTGGTTCAAAAATCATTGCGGTAGGTTGTGTTCAATGTTTTTCTTTTATTATTTTTTTTAATAACTCCGTTAAAAACAGATGAAATGTGCAGGAGTGACACTCCTGAAAGCTACATCTTGTATTTTTAGCTATAAATATGTACTGGCACTAACAGTTCTTCAGTATATTCTGTTCCTTGCATGAAAAGAACTGTTTTGGCAGAAAGTAGTAATGCAGGTTTCGTGGCCCAGTACGTCCTTTATGTTTTCAAGAAAGCTATGTAGGTAAGAATCTCTGCTGTTTCTGGCGAATTTCAAAACTTCAGGATGATTTCTGTTCCAAATGGAAAAAACAAATTGATTCTAGTTTTCTCACTGTTTCATTTTTGTATTTGGTTTAGTGGAGATAAAACTCAAAGGTTGTCTTTTTAAATTGAAAGTAATATTGATGGGGAAATGACTTCCCTGTTCTGCTTTGTGGTTAAAATGTACAGTGTTTCTTTCAAACCTGTAAACACCCTTCATGGTGGACGGTTGCCCAGCAGCACTGGACAGTTGTCATAAACTTCCATAGCAAGGCTCAGCTGCTGTGGAAGCAGCTCCTCAAAAGCTTCCTTTCTGAAAAACAGCAGGAAAAAAAGGGATAGAGAATTACTTTCTTTTTTCTTTTTTCTTTTTCTCTTCTTTTTTTCATATATTTCACTAATATAATATTAGTCTGGCTGTAAGCAGTTGATATACTATGGGTCTTGGAAAAGTTTGATATCTCTGTCAGAGTGCTATGAATAAATCGCACAACAAAAAAATGCGCAATTAAACTTCAGTCATTGATTTGTTAAAAAAATCATAGCTTTCATTTTAGTCCTAGAGAAAAAAAGTATGGCAGACTAGTTCAGGTCTGATAGTGTATGTATGTATATTTTTTAGTGTAATAATATGCCATTTTGTCCTAAGATACTTAGTTTTCTTCATGAACAAGTAACTTTACTCTCCTGTTTCCTGTAATTAAAAGTATGAACTTGAACACCCAATTTTTATCATACTAAACACAATTTTTTTCCTTCATACTTTTCATTTTAGCTTACACTATTTCTAAATATGGAATGTCCATGTGCGTCTTGGGAATGGCAGAAGAATTTAGAGGAGAAGTTGCTGTCAATGCTTTATGGCCTAAAACAGGTGATTTATTTTTTATGATACTAATAGCTAATTTTTGGATTTTGTCTTTTATGGCATGATTTATTTGGCTTTGAGTATACTTTGAGCTATATTGAAATTAATTCACAATATTGAGTAGTTCTTTTGCATAGTCTTTGTTCATCTCACATAGGTGGTTCAAAGATATCAGTAGATAAATGCCACCTGGACTCAGACTGGTCTTTGGCTAGGTTGCAACTCATTCAGCCCTTTCAGTTGGCTGAAGCCTTGTGGCTTGCTTACGCTCCCTCTCATGTGCCCTAAAATTTGATTTCTGTAGAATCACTAAATGCTAACATGCTTAGATTAATATGCGTCGAACATCTGTCTATGTAGTAATACTTAGAAGTCCTTGCTAGTTAGACTGGAAAGGTCTAGATGGAGCAGACATAGCTCTATGAATGGAGAGGGAAAATATCCTGTGTTTTTTGCATATTAGTACAGTAGTTCTTCATAGTACCCTCTGGCATTGCCTGCTGGTCATAGGAGATCAGAATACATGCCCAGGCACCATCACATGCAAAGGTTCAAGACCTTTTTCTTTATGATTATCCTACTGGATCTGTACTTTGCAATTTAGTTCCCCTTCGCCCCTGCCTTCCCATATCACTAATTCAGCCTGTTGTTTTCCTTCACAAGAGGACACAAAATCTGGGAGAACTTGACAAAATCATTCACAATGAGAAATTTTTCAGACAATGTACTTCATAGGCAGAAATCGTGTTTTGTAGCTGTATGCCTTATTTCCTCACAGTGTTTAAATATGCTGAAGCAAATGTCAGTGTCAGTGCCAGCATCTGAGATCTGGCTGAAGGATGTCTATGATTACATGAATTAAACTTCTGCAAAATTTGGTATTCTTATTTTAAAACTGAAAGAACAAAGAAAGAATAGCTCTCCTTGTGTGTGTGTGTGTGTGTGTTTTTCTTTTGTTAGTACTGCTGTGTCCTTTAAAATATTTGTACATGGTAAGCAAGAAGGTAACACTGCAGAAGCTTTGTTGAATGTGGCTAATATTTGTTCCTCCTAGAAGCCTGCAGAACGTGAGGTTCTGGAGTGAAGGAAGATTCAGTTTACAAATGGCAATGTTGTATTGTAATGCCTCTTTTTTCACAAAGTTCTTTCTCTGTGAGATGCTGCAAATTTAAAAAGAAATGAAGCTTTCTACAAGGCCAGAAGTTCCACATGCAGAGGGAGATCTGTGTTGCTGAATCTTTTCTTGCTCGTTCAGGTTAAATGTTAGGAACATTATATGTAAACTCTCTTAAATTTCTATAAATCAGTGATGCTTCCATGACAACTATTGCTATACCCCCAACTGTAGCAGGGGATAGTAATGTTCATTGTCTAGAAAAAAAACAAAGTTTCAAAACTGTTTGTGTGTAAAAGTGAGGAAAGTTAACTGCTTCCATATGATCACACACAGAGATAGGAAAGTTACAGATTTCCGTTATACGTAAAATGCAGTTGAAAAATATGAAAAAAAATCTCTTATAAATGTGATTGATCTGGTGGTTATCACTTTGCTAGCAGGGATGCAAATTCCTTGATATTGGTTAATCAGACTTCAGATCTGCTATTTATCATAAAATTAACCTTTGTTGAATACATCAAAATATGCTGGTTGTAAGGTAGCAGGAGCTCTCCACTTCCTTAAATTGTAAGAGGGAGCCTAGCGAAAGGAAGAGTGGGAGACTCTATCACCGAGTGTTACTGTGCATGAACAGTAAATATATGTCGGGAGCTACTAGTCATAGGATGCATAAAATGTGCTTTCTATGTGCTTTAATTGGAAGAAAAGTGGACATTCTCTCTGTAAATTAAGTGGAAGGATGGACAGCAAGAATGCAAGGCAGAGCTGTACAGAGCTGTTTGGCTTCAGTCTGTGAGCGTAGGTGCTCGTTGTGCATGTGTGTAACAGGAGAGTATCAGCTGGGACAGGGAAGTGACAGGAGTGTGGGCCAGGAAAGGTGAACGGGTTAGTGTATCCTGAGAGCACAGAGCCTAGAAAGTATTCGGGTCAGCTGTACCTCATGAATTTTACTAAGTGTGTGTGACTGGCATCACCACTTAACTGTTAAAGTGGTGATGCCAGTGGTAAATATCTTAAAATATGTATATAATAAAGTGGAACAGGTAATATCCCAGAGGACCGAAACATGGCTAATGTCTTTTTCTCTTTTTGGAAGATAGGGTATACATGGGAAATTTGTATATTGTTTGTACTGTATGTATTTGCTATCTGTCTCAGATAGGCATCCATTATAGCACATGCAGTTCCACTGATTTTAAAATAAGAAAGAAAATTAGATTGATCAAAATTATATGAAATCTAACCCTTATCACAAAAGAATAAAATAAGCCTTGAAAATGAGTGGACAAGGTCGGCCACTTTTTTGCACTGCTCCAGAACACACTTTGAGTAGGATCTCCATAGCAGCATTTAAGACTGGCTGCTTTCCCCGTTCTTGTTTGGAAGGTAAGTGTTGCATCAGACAGATTAACTCTGTGCAGTGCCTATTCCTGCTTGTTAAAGGTGTTGTAATCATTTCTGCATCAAAGCTGCTGTCATTTTGTATGGAGGGTGAGCAGTAGATGGAGGACAAAATTTTCTTAAAATCTGCTTTATCCTTCCACCACCAGGACCTGCCAGCCTCAGCTGTAGGAAAGAGTTTGTGAATCCACCCCTGAACAAAGGGGAGGGACAGTCTGTTGGATCTTGAACAGCAGATGGGAAGAAATCATGAAGCAAAACTGTATGATAAAAAGCCAATAACATGGCAGGTGCCAGAAACTGCCCCCGAACAGCCTTTTTTGTGTGTATGTGAAAGAGGATAAAAGTAAAGTGAAGTAGGTGCCTCAACTTGGAAGCTCAAATTAAAGACTAGTTCAAATATTTAGTGCCACTGTGTTAATTTCTCTGTGAGGAAAAGCAAGGAAGACAATGGAACAGTTCAGTAGCTGGTAAAATTAGTTAATACCAGAACCAAAAGCGCAGGAGATCTGGAGATCAGCTTTTCTGGGGAATATTGAATAGTTTATTCAAGCTTTTTCTATTCAGGTTCTCATCTTTAATTGACAGGAGACATTGCTATCTCAAGATTTATTGCAAGGTTAAAATTAAGCAAGGAAACATTGAGCATGGCTGTCACAGAATAAAACACCCATTGATTACTGATATCATACATTCATTCTGAGAAAGATAGTTGTTCTGTTAATTTTTCATGTCCTGAATAACCTGGAAAAAATCCATGAGGGAAAAAGACTAGTGCAGATGCATGTACACTGATAAGAGGATGAGTGGGATGTGAATGTGTAAGAAGCCTTTAGACATTATTCTTCTTTTTGATTCTGTAAATAGCTTTTGTTTGTCACTGGCACTTGAAAAGAATTATTTGTTGGTTGGTAGTATTTCATAGCTTTGTCTTCTATGCTTTCCTTTTCTTGTGAAAGAAAAATAACATTGGTTTACCTGTCAGGTGAGAGATGGGAATATGTATTCATCAATGGGTGTTTTCTTTTTCTTTCTAGCCATTTATACAGCTGCTATGGATATGCTGGGAGGAAGTGGAGTAGAAAAACAGTGCAGAAAAACTGACATCCTTGCAGATGCTGCATATTGCATTTTAACAAAACCAAAAAGTTTCACCGGAAACTTCGTTATTGATGAAGCTCTCTTGAGAGAAGAAGGAATTAAGGATTTTGATGTCTATGCAGTTGTACCAGGTAAAACAGTTCTTTAAGTTGAGAAGTTCAGTTCAGTAAGGAAGGTTATTTTGGATGGCAGAGTTTTTGTGGTGGTGGTGGTGTTATTTACAGAGGTTCCTAAGTTAGTTCTGTCACAAAGTTCTTTTAATTCTTTAACTCTTTTGCCTCAAATTCAGAAAATGCATTTCTGGAAAGGGCAAACCAGTCTACTAAGGCTGTAATCAGTAAGTGCCCCTTAACTAAAAACTATCTGTTAAGAGGGAGGAAATGCACAATATAGAGTACACGTATACATTATACATGTGTATAAATATTAATATTTACTATGTGTTAGGATGATTTCTTTTATTCTTTATGTGTTTTCATTGCAAACTTAAGAATTCTGATTCAAAATGAACAAAAATCTAAAAAAATCAATATGTGTAGCTTTGCCTTACTGCTAATCTGTCTTTCCTTCAGACTATGGTTTTATTTATTCACAAACTTGGATTTATTTTCATACAAAAATGATTCTTGCTCATACAAAATTGAGTCTTGCATGTGCAGTACTATTTGACTTTGTTTGGACTTACCTCTTTTTTTTTTCTTTTTTTTTTTTCCCCTTCTCACTCTACTTTAGGTCATCCTTTGTTACCCGACTTCTTCTTGGATGCTGAACCTGATGTGAATGCAATGAAACTAGAACAGCATGGTAGGGAAAGCACTGTGTATAATAGTTGGTCATTGCCTATTGTATCTGATCGTGTTTAATGTCATTTATATATATATTTTTTTATTTTCTTGTGCTCAAACTGCAGTCAAGCTAGCTTACAAAACATTTTCTCATTTGTTGTGCATAATTTATGGAAGGGTTGCAGGGTGTCTCTGCCTCATGGGTAGAAAGAATATTGTCTTCCACAGGACTTTGATTTTTATATGATGGAAGTTTCTGTGCCCTGTTTAAAAAAATCCTTATTCAGTACTGCCACAGTTTGCTGGAGAAAAAAAAAAAAAAAGCTAAATAGGAGAAAACATATTTTGCAGAATGTCATATGATGTGTCTGATCAAAAAAAAAACATGAAGCAGAACATCCATTGCTGCCTAGATGAAACTTAAACAATTTACACAAATGTATATGTCTTATAAGTGAAATAGAAAAATCTTTAGAAAATCATTAGTTTTGGTGTTTTGAAAGCTGTAGTTTGAATGTTAGAAGGCAAATAAGAATTCTGGATAGTTTTTACAGGAGTCCCAAATTACATACAACAGAAACATAAAGGAGGCTGTATTCGAACAAATCATCTCTCTTATCTTAAGTATTAGAACATTATGTATTATCAGGACAATTGCAAATACACTTTCTGAGCAGATATTTCTCTTTAAGAAAAAAAAATATTTTGCATTTTACAGAGAAAAGAATTTATTTCCTGTAGGTGCTTCCCCAGTATTCAAAGAGGAAAAGAAATCAAGTCGACCTATACATGAAGGACCAGATGGAGCTAAGGTTAATTTAGAATCTGCTTCAGCCAAGCCACTGGGTCCTGTTGGAGAAACATTTAAAGTTATCCAGGGAGCAATAACTGAAGAGTTTGTGAAGGCTATTCAGGGTGTCTTCATGTTTGAATTATCTGGTAAGACTTTTATTTGTTAAATATTCACATGCTCACATTTATAGCAAAATACATTTGGTGTTTTCAGATAGAAACAATCATCTTTAAAGCTAATTGAGAAATGAAACAGCTTTTGTCACACTTGGTGTGCTGCTACTTTACAAGACCAACTTCAGAGAATGTAGGAATTGCTGCTCTAGCCTTTGGGTTGCTCTGCACATGTCCCCTGACACGTGGGGTGGATTCAGGGCATCTGCAAAAGACTGTGTTTGCTACATAGAAAGTGTGGGGAAGATGCTAATTTCTTGCAAGGCACCCTCGGGGTGAATAGCACATGTAATTACGCCAAATGGAAAAGAAAATAGCCATCTTTCCTGCATGGTCATATGTTCTTACTGTTCTCTTCAGGTGATGATGGAGGCACTTGGTACATCGACCTGAAAAACAAAGGTGGGAGCGCAGGCTCGGGCAAGCCCCCGGTGAAGGCTGATGTAGTTATGAGCATGTCAAGTGCCGACTTTGTGAGGATGTTCACAGGTGAGTGGCAAATACGTCAAACACGGAGGATGCAGTTACTTGTGTCTAGAAGTCATTCGCCTGACTGATTAATAGACTGCCTCCCTTCATTCTGTGGTTCTGTCCTGGCATGAGATTTGGGCTTTTTGTGGCTCAAGTGAAAGTAGAATGTGAACCTTTTAATCTTTATTAACTCTTACAGTCTGAGAATAAAAAGAGGATACGAGTTTTTACTGCTCTACTATGTAGCTATAATTATTTTTGTAGTGAGTGCAGCATCAGAAGGTGTTCAGTCAGGCTGTTGAGCTTTTTCCCACCCATCTCTCAATATTTGCCCTGCCTATTCTGAATATGCATACTGCTTCCAGACAATGCTCAAAGCACTTGCTTTATTCAGATACAGTGATACAGCAAACAGTGAAGTGTTTCATTTTTGCATTCATGCCTTAAATCTTTGTTGTTGTTGTTAAAATAACAAATAATCTCCTTTCACATCCCCACATTTAATTCCTGCTAATAAAACTAATAAATAAGATGCGATTGTTATGGAACTTTGTAGCAAAATAAACTGGTTTGTTTCTTTTCTCCTTCTCCCCAAGACCTAAGTCATATGATCTTGGCTCAATTGAGATCATTTGTAATCTAATCTTCAGTTAAGTAATAGCATACAAAAGCTGATACAGTTTGGTACTCTTGGTGAATTTGTTTCATTTCTGCAAAATACTTTAATGGTGAAAAGGCCAGGATATCATCCTTTCTTTAATGTTAGGTAACTCCTCTAGCAAAACTTTCAAAAAAAAAAAAAAGGCAGAAGATGTAGATTAATCATGATAAAGGAAGCTGTTAAGTTTAACAGTAATGAAGTATTCAAAAACACCTTTTAAAGTGGTGTAGAAAAGCAAATTCTACTTCAGTTAACCTGCCTCATCCCTTTCAGCAAAGCCTTTCAATCCATTTTTATATCAGTTCAGAGATATGTGGAAATACTGGGGGCGGGGGAAGTGAAATTTACCCAAAGAGCAGAATCACAGAATCATAGAATCATTAAGGTTGGAAGGGACATTCAGAGATCATCTAGTCCAACCCCCCTGCACACAAACAGTCTCCTAGAGCACGTGGCACAGGGTGGCATCCAAGCAGGTTTTGAAGATCTCCAGAGAAGGAGATTCCACAACCTCTCTGAGCAGCCTGTTCCAGCGATCTATCACCCTCACAGTCAATATTTTTTTTTCTTAAGTGGAACTTTTGGTGCTATATGCTTAGTTTGTGGATAAAAATATCAAATTTCTATCAAAGAAGAAAGTTTAAAGAATGGGTAGATTTTATTGTAATGATATCACTATTTCCTGTGTGACTGCTTCCTGATGAATTTGTTTCCTCTTTTTAGGTAAACTAAAGCCAACTATGGCCTTCATGTCAGGAAAATTAAGGATCAGTGGTAACATGGCATTAGCAATGAGGCTGGAAAAGGTGTTGGTACAGCTCAACTCCAAGCTGTAAGGAGAAAGGCTTACTAGTAGAACATTGGCCTTTCAAATAAAACCACAGTGCTGTTTGAAATGATAATTCTTCCTTTGATACAATATAACAAATATAGATAAAATGTGAATTTTTATAGAAAAAAGTAACTCACTGATTAATACAAGATGTTTGTATGTGGTTATACAAATTCCTTCTCCAAAATATACTTGCTAGTCTGGAGATACTTCATTTCTTTTACTCTTCCTCAGGATCTTTTTGAATCATAGTTGTTATCTTTGTAAGGAGGGGCGTCTGAAGGGGATTTTCTTTCTGATTGCTCAGATGACCCTGTTTAAAAAAAAAAAAAAAAATCAGCAAATGTTAGTTTGCTGACGGGCCTATATAAGTGCCATGAAGAAAGTCCTGTGCTTGCCTAGAAACTGAAGCAATATTGTCACTTTAGGGGGACTAACTCCCTGTATTAAAAGACCACCTCAATATTTTTTTTTGCTTGCGTGGTTATTGTAGCTCTGGTTTGCGCTGTGTATACTGCAGAGACATACCCTGGGTGATACACAATCTTTCTCTCTGCAAGCGCTGTATGCTTTCTGCCACATGTACTCAAAGGGCAGTGAAGTGCTGAAAAGATGTAAGAATGGGCTGGGAAATTTTAATTAATGCATCATGTAGCCTCATGTATTAATGTGATTATTCTAGCAACATTGCATTTCCTATGCTGTCAGTATTATAAACTGAATTTAAGATGAAAGTTTCAGACAAATTCAGTATGCCCAGAAAAACTCTCAGATTATGTTAGATATCGAAATGTTTTAATGTTTCAATCACATAGTAGTGTTTTTAAAAGGAATATTTTAAACATACAAAAAGTTTTTTTGTGATATGGTGAAGTAACAGCACCGTTTGTCAAGGTGCATGTTTATTAACAGTGAAGAAACTAATATCTTACAGTGCATAGGACTGAACTATCAAGAGACCTGTGTTTCATTCTTATTTCTGCCCCTGGCCTGCTAGGTGATCTTGGTTAATGGTCTTTGCCTCCAAATTCCTCACTTTCTGTCTAAAAAAGATGATGTTTGTGCCTCTTTCTAAAATGCACTTTTAGTAAAAGCCATACTTAAGCCTTGAGTAGTACTGTAATACTAAATGAGCAACATTTTGTTTTTCTTTATAACTTTCTGTAATAATTAAAAATATCCTAAAATTCTGATGTTTCAAGAATGTTTTTTTTCATTTTTTTCCACTGTTACTGAGTGTGCTTTGCTACTGTGAGCAGTAGAACTGACAGAACCTGCTTTCTTACAGTGTTATCTTGTGTTTGAGTTAGCTGGTATCTTAAGATGCAAGTTTTGATGGAAAGTTTTCACAGGCCCACGGCACACACCTAATAGTCTTCTGGTCTACTGTAAGAGTTGAAGAGAAGATGAAGCATCCAATCAATGCCCCGTCTATCCTGTAACCTAAAGGCAGGGTGTATCTGCTTTGCTGAGTGGGTCTGTTGTGAATGCCATGTTTCTTGTGTGTTGAGTTTACGGCTCTTGCAAAAAATAGGTCTGTCATTGCCATTTATTGATGTCATTTATCTGTCTCCTTCTAAAGGAGACAGATCCAGAGTGGCACCAAGCTGTTGCAGACGAGCCGTTGTGTTTTTCCCTCGGTGGTGCATCAGTACTGCTGCTTCCACCGGAGCGCACTGCGCAACCTGGGAACTGCTGGCTGATGCCATGGTGGTGAGCGGGGCAGGGACTGCTGTGTCTGGTACTCTGACCCTTATAAGGTAGCAAGAAAAAGGAAACATGGATCATTTGGGCCTCTGCTTTTCAATGGAGTGTGTTGACACTCTGATCCTGCCTGCATGTGCATCTGCAGGCAGCCTCGCTGTGGATGTGGGTAAGTCCTGCTGCCTTCCATGCTCTGGTCCTTCATCCTCAGAGCCCTTTGGATAACTGGGGCTTTCGACGAGCTGTGGGTTGGGTACTTTGGGAATTGGTGATGCTGAATATTATGAATATTTATCTTTGCATGCCAAACTTCACATTATGCCAATCCTGGACTTTCTGCTGTAAACAGAGGCAGGACTGTGATACGTGCCAGGCACCTTTGCCTCCTTAGGACAAGAACGACGCTGTATGGAAATTACTAGGGTATTTGGATTGTACAGAGGAATTCTTCCATGTGAAGGCAGAACATGTGTTTCTTTTTAAATGCTCGTTTGCTTCATGTCTTTTTTTTTTCCTTTTTTTTTTTTCTTTTTTAATACTAAACTGACTGCGGTTCTTCTCTTTACCTGAGTAACTGCAGAAAATGTTACAGCTTCTCTGGGCAATAGCTTCATTCAGCTGATGAAAGAAGAAGGTAGCTCCAGTACCTCCCTAAGATACTATATGCCTCATTACGGAGTGGTTGAGGTTGGCAGGGCCCTCTAGAGATCATCCAGTCCAACCCCTGCTCCAGCAGGGACACCCAGAGCACGTGGCACAGGGTGGCATCCAGGCAGGTCTCCAGAGAAGGAGACTCCACAAGGAGCCTCTCTGGGCAGCCTGTGCCAGGGCTCTGTCACCCACACAGTTGAGAAGATTTACTTCTTGTTCAGATAGTATTTTTGCTTTGCAGCCGTTGCCATTTTTCCTACAGCTGGCCACCACTGAAAAGATTCCGGGCCCATCCCCTCGACACCGTCCGTTTAGGTATTTGTACTGATGAGATCCCCCTCAGCCTTCCCCAGTCTGAACAGCCCTAGCTATCTCAGTCTCTCCTATAAGGAGATGCTCCAGCCCCATCATCGTCTTCGTAGCTCCACACTGGATTCTCTCCAGTGGCTCCATGTCTGTGCAGGTGCGGCCTTACCAGGTCTGAGGCAGGATCACCTCCCTCCCCCTGCTGACAGTGCCCCCGCTCACGCACCCCAGGACGCCCTAGGCCTCCTTGGCCAGTGTTGCTGGCTCGCGGTCGACTCGGTACCCACCAGGCTGCGCACGTCCCTCTGTGCAGAGCCTCTTGGCAGCGGGTCAGGCCCAACCTGTGCTGCTGTGTGGGACTGTTCCTCCCTCAGCACGGGACTCTGCGCTTCGTTATCGTAATGAACAGGACCAAATTCTCATCATACTGCTAAGGAAGCATCAGCTCGTGGCCGGTGCAGAAGGACTCCTTTGTCGCTTCTCGTTTAGCTCTGCTGCAGTTTCACGGCTGCTTGCGTGTGTTTTTGCTGTCGTTTTTCACAACTTGAGCCAGGCTTCCCCGTCTCCCCTCCAGCGCCAGGAGAGGGAGCAGTCACAGCACGGGCCTCGCTCTGCTCCTTCGCGCGCTGCGGTAAAACCTGTGTGGGAGCTGGGATTGCTCCGCTCCCCTCTCGCAGCAGCACACAGCGCTGGCCTACAGCGGGCCTGATGGAGGACAGGACTAGCTCTGGATCCACCTTTCCTCCCTTCTGCTTCCTCCTTACGGATACTTATGGATAACATAACAAATGCAAAATGCAAAAGCAGCCCACAAATTTCTGCGCTTCGCAGCTCCTCGCCCATCTTCTCCTGAGATGTGAAACCAAAAGGACTTGGTTTCCCTACTGCCCCACCAAAAAATCATGGAAGCATCATATATTTCAAGGGCAAGAAGTGTGTGCTTCAATGGTACGGGAGGGTATATATGTCACAGGACAAAACTCTAAAACTCTTGCCAGGGTTGTGGGTTTTTTTTTTTTTTTTGTACTTCTCCAGTACCCCTGGAATAATAATAATAATAATAATAATAAAATTATTTCTATTATTTTTGGTTGGGGGAAATGCAGTGTGAAGTTTTATTTGAATCTGAGAAGGTTTTCTGTACTGCACAGTAGGGTAGGCTTTCTTGAAGAGTGTTTTTTGTATTTTTTCTGTGTGTGGAGTTCTGTAAATTCTGAATTTTTTATGCCTATTTAAAAAAGAACAGCTGTTACCTTCTAAAGTTTGTTATATACCATACGCCTCCAGAGAGTATGTTTAGAAATTTCCAAAATCTAGATGAAAGGCATGACGTATTGTTGTAATGTTTAAATATAGTTCAGAATGCTTTGTCCTTTTTTTGTTGTTGTTGTTGTTAAGCAGGATATCTCTTTTTTGTTGCAGGATCATTTTGGCTTACCAGATGCCAAAATAAAAACGCTTGTAGCAGTGTAATTTTGTTCTAAATTCATAAGCCTTAAGACTGTGTCAGATACATGTTCACTGATGGCAAAGAGCCTTGCAAGAAAACCTACTGAGAAGCTGCTGCTTTAATTGCCAGATCTTAGGATCACTAGGACATAGCATCAAAGCCTACTTACAAATTTTAACTTGAAAAAATTGCAACAAAATTACAACAAAAATTTCATCGAAATAACTTTTTAACCTTCTGCTTTTCTCTCCAGTTATTTTCTATTACTTCACATGAGTGAAGAAGAAACTTGAATATTAGAAAAATGTAGAACTTTTAAAATTGCAATTCCCGAGCTGCACTTCTGTAAATGTTATCTAGACAATATTTTAGTTCGGAGGTTCTTCTTTATCACATAATAGCTACTGTAAAAACCTGGCCATGTTACATTAGTCCCAGCAGTGATGACTCAAAAGTGTCTCCATTGCTGCTTTCTTGTATGTCTGGTGTCCCTGCAGCCTGACTGCTCAGACTTATTTCTGTTTGGATTCCTTGCACAATGAGGGAGATTGTATGCATTTATGAAGTCTTTCCAACATTTAAAGTCAATGATTGACAATATTAACAGACTGAAAGCCATGAAAGCTCAAAGGAATGAGGTCTACTTACAGAAATCAGCAGATAAGGGTTACCTTTGTTATGGGAACATTGTTGTCATTGTTGTCCTTCAGCAGGGTGAAAACAAACTAAGAGAACAGAAACACCATCTCTCAGAGAATTAGCAGAGGCTTTTCGCAGATTAGAGCCAATAGGATAAAAAAAATAGGTCTTTTTTTTAAAGTACATTTTTAGTGGTGGACAATGTAAGGAGCCTGTTCCTTGGCTGGAGGCTTTTGCTTATTTGCTGTGGGCCTGTACTGAAGGAAGGAAAGGAGGCCTTGCTGACTGAATGGGAACAGTGCTGTTGGTTACCCTGAGACAGCTGTAACACGTAGAGAGTTTTGTTTGTGCAGTCCATATATTGACTTAAAATTTCTTCAGAGAAAAGGAAAAACGCAGGAGAGGAAAGGAAGAACTCCATAGTACCCTGCCAAAAAGCAAAGCGCAACAATGGGCTCTCCAGAGAAGGGTCCCTTCCAGTATCTTAACCGTGGCAATGTGGTGAGGATGATGACGACGTCAAGGTCTGTTCTTGCCAGGGTTTTAGCCATTGTATCCCCAGCCTTTGCATTAAGATCTAGCCCAGCCCCTTGTTTGTTATTCCTGTTGATGGTGGTGCTCTTTGGGGGACACAGAGTCACTCACAAAGCGTACAGCTGTTTAAAACATTAAACTTCAGGTGTGCCGGTGGGTAATAATTACAGGCTATTTAAACAACCATTATCTATTTTATTATTTGCTAAGTCTTTGTTTTTCCCCCAGTATAAACAAAATGTAGAAGATGGGCTAGGAAGGGGGGAAACTGGGAAAGGGATTCTTATGCAGTGAGCAAACACTTGTCATGGGTAACGATTTGGTAATAATATTACCATTACTCATGAGAGTAACAGCACAAAGGGCAACAGAGTGGGAATGAACAGGGAAAATACTGATGCAGTAACTTTGGTGGAAGGCTGCGGAGTTGAAAGTGAAGGGCTGGCTATGGGAGGCCCTTGGCAATACAAAAGTGAAGGCACTAGCACAGACCTTTGTGCAGCAGCACATGCTGTTCAGGAGTGATGCCATGCTTGTACGTATAAATTATTATCACTACCCTGGACTCAGAGCCTTACGCATGAGAACCACACAGCCTGATGAGGAGGTAAAGGAGGCAAAAAAGTACCGTGCAGAAACTGCAGTTTCCCCATAACATGGTTGCATTTATGTACTCAAGCTGGTTCTCTACAATTTCTCAAACATAGCCTGTAACTTTAGGCTTCTTTTCCCATCCTTATGCTTGCTGAACATCAGCTTTTTCATCAGTGAGTGACAGTTTAGCAGGATCTAAGATAACTACTGTATCATTATCTTTATTCTTTATGTATTATCTTTTTCCTCATGGTGTGTGAGAATTTGCAAGATATGGTAATAGAGAAAAAGCAATGTAAAGTCGATTTTTTTTACCTAGAAATATAATTCATTTCCCATATGAAATGTTTTTTTCAGAAGGACTTTTTATCAACTGTTTTTCTCATAAGCCAAGAGTTTACTATTTCTGCTGAACAAATGAACTTTAGACAGGGTCATTTTGTGATGCAAACTTTACAGTAAAGCAGGGTGCCTGAGGTTGTGTTATTTCACTTAAACCCAGGTGTCTCAGCATCCTAGGTTTACCAGGCCAAAAATGGAAGGAAGAGATTTGCTCAGCTAACTGCCACAAAGTTGGGAGGGAAAAGAAGTCCATCCGGATTGCTTGGTTATTTTCCCAAGGAATAAATGCTACTGTGAGGCTGATAGTTGAACATTCCCTGAATAAACATTGCCCCATCTTTATTATCTAAGGTGCTATTTCTTTCTCTCCTTCCAGAGTGTGGAGAGCACCCAAACACGCTGAGGGCTCCAGTTTGCTGGGAGGATTTCTTGCTTTTGGTAGCAGAGAGTCCCTCCCCCATGAATCTCACCATCCAGAAGGGCACAACATATAGGGCACCATGGCCAGTCTGGCAACCAAACCATGGAGGATTGCAAACGGTCCCAGTATTTCTATGGCAGAACCAAGAATCAGCCCCATCACCAGTCCACTCTGTCACCAGAAAGCTGACTTTTCCTTTTTTTTTTTTCTTGACAGCCTTAGCTTTTTAGTGCATCCTGTAAAAAAAAAATAGTTATGCCCTCAAATATTGTCGTTAAGAGGCAGGTAGGAAAAGAAGCTCCATGAGTCTGCAAGAGCGTTCACACACTGCATGTAGAAAACTATTTTCTCAACCTAAGAACTTGCAGTCTGCAATGCAGGAGAGAGTTAAAAGCATGACCCAGTTAGTTTTTAAAGCCATTTTCTGTGTTGTAAAGCACATTAGGGAATAACTTGAGGGCATGGGTTGGAGACTAGAGTGTCATCGTTTCTTAAACATAGGAAACAGCTGATTGTCCTTATCCTATATACAAAAATTATATACTGTATGCTTTTAGTAATGTCAGCCAAGCCTCTATCCTATAATTAGCGTGTACTTATACTGTCAGATCACCTGCTTTCTTTCAAGTGGGTTTCTTGTTGAACTGTTATTATACATTCTTACTGTACTCATTATTCAGGCCTTTCTTTAAATTGCTGTGCTTTACCTGTGTTTTTCTGTCATGTAACAGCTGATACTTGCTTGCTGTCACCACAGGTACTTCCTGTTCTCCCGAAATCCCAGGTGTCTCTAGCATCGTTGTGGGCCTTGCTAAATGAAATAGGAAACTGTTATCGATCTAAAAAGGAAATGAGGAATACTAGTCTTGTCTGCCATTCTCTACCTTAACTCTTTCATGTAGGATAAGTAAGCAACTGGTTATTCTGTGAGGAGTGGAAGACTTTATGCACTTCCCAAAGATTTGGTTTACCTCTTTTTTTTTTTCCCTCCAAATTTGTTCTCTGTGCTTGTGAAATATTTATATTACAGGAGCCATTTGCAGTATTGAAAGAGGCTCATTCTTCACTTTTTTTTAATGTTTCCTTAAGAGTTTCTTCTTCCAACCAAATATTGAAGAGATAGAAAACTTGTCTGCATTGCAGCACTTCATATACTGTCTGGCTTACATGCAGACAACAGAATGAATGTCATTTTTCGTCCATGAGAAAAAGTGATTGAAAATGCTTCCTGTAGGATAGGCTGTGCTGTAAGTGAGGCTTGTCGGACTCTGAGGCTGTGTTGAGTAAGAGGAGTCTGCAGAGTGGACTGAAAGAAAGTCCATAGAGTGTTGTGCAAAGAACAGCTGTGTAATCACAAATTTGAACACTCTAAGTCTGGATTCTGAAAAGTGTCTCACATATCTGATGAAGTGGCCCGGGCTTTTGAAAAGCACCTTATGAGCCAATCTTCATATGTCTTTTTCTGTGCTACTGCTAAATTCTCACCAGTAATCTAGTGACAAGCCCAACAAAGAACCATCAGGAAGCTGGTTTCCCCTCTAATGGACGTGGGTCTGAACGTGTCAGCACAGGGTTCTGCCTCTCTGAACCCTGTGCTGACAGAACTTGTCTGCAGTGCTTCCTATAGCATCAGTCTGACCTCAGAGAAATGTCCACACCTGATGAGAAGGTGGCCACTGAACACAACATTTTGAGCCCTCAACCACTAGATAGTTAAGATGCTCTTGTCAGACTGTAAGCTGACCCAGGTGGGTCGAGAAGAAAATCTTAAGTAGACTGAAAAACTGGATATATTTCATGGGCACTACCGTGTCTTTTTAGACCTTTGTTAAGTTATTGTCCTTTTTTTTTTTAACTTTTGTCCTAACTCTAGCTTGATGCTAGAAACATTGTGGAGTTTTTTTTTTCATTTTTCTTTTTCTTTTTTTTTCTTGTTTGCACTGTTTTGTTTTGATTTGTAAGTTGATGGCTGCCTTAGCAGTGCTTACAGATCCTAACACTACGAATGGAACAGTCCTTAGAGCTGGTGCTTGAGGCCACACGCTCTGCGGGTGACGGATGTGCCTGCCCGCGTGCCGTACAGGTTGGGATGTGCATCGCCAATAGGGGAGCAGGAGAAGGAAGTCAGATTTTTCTGTTAGTGATTACTGAAAAAAGACAAAAGAAATAGGACTCCTTAGCACGGCCTCGTGATGTTCAAATTGCCACTCCACAGATTTTCACACCCAGTTCCTAACAGGAGACAGCTTTGAAGCTCCTTTTCTGGCCGCCCCCTTCCACTCATGCTGGTGTTTCCTAGAGGATGAGCGAGATCTGCTCCATGTGCCGGTCTGCGTGACCGCTCAGGCGACGGCACCTCCTAGCCTTGGTGACCCGCTGCTGCAGACGGTGAGGGCGGAAGACCAGTCTGTCCAAACTGCAGACCAGTCTCTCCAAACTTCCCTGTTTGAGTCAGGCTTCTTGCGGGCTCGCGTCTGCATTGCTGATGTGGGAGGCAATGCGCGCTCCTACCTCGTGCATCCCTCCAGCTTTCCTGTGCCCTAGATCCTGGCCTGTACAGCAGGGAGACCAGGCAAGGTTTCCTGCAGTTAATGGGTAGCTCTAGAAGTGCTAATGTGCAGTGGAAGCAGGAGACCACAGGTGCTGCAGTGAGCGGCACAGTTTGCTGAAGGTGAAGTTACCTGAAAGCTGCCGTCAGGCCTCACTGGACGTGACTGAAATCTTGTGCCTGAGCATGTGGAGTCCCTCGAAGTGACTCTGTGACTGGCCGGTTAAGTGAGAGGTAAACTAACTGACAGCCCTTGTTTTAAAATACTGTGGTTATATCTAATTACAGATGTTTTAGGAATAAGGATCTGATATTTCCCAGACTCTGCTTTTTTTAAAAAAGCTTTCCTTACACAGAAAGGACATGCGTGGGTGAAAGAGAGAAGCAGTCTGTCTGGTTGCTATTCCTCTTTTTAGGATTGCTCTGAAGCAAATGGATGACGCTGCCATGCTGCTTAAACCGGTTGACCTTTCCAATACTGGGTTTCCAGTGCTCTCCACAAAAACCCCAATAACCCATATGTCAGCAGACCTATCCCCTGCCACGGACACCTAGAAGCTGAGCCTGAACCAGCCTGAAGCCTGACACCTTCCTCGCGGGCAGGTAAAGAGGGGAACAGCTCCTGTGCTCGTGTTGGGCAGCCTGTGCACCCTGCCCCAAGGCCTGCTCGTGTAGCCTGTCATGCTGCGTGCGACACTCAGCGCCTGTGGGGCTTGGGGTGCTCTTGGATTTGTCTTTATTGTTCCTCTGTCCTTCTTGTACTGGCCTTAACAGGAGGCTGCTATGGGGACAGGGCAGGGGAGTGTGAGGTCCCACCAAGCTCAACAAGTGGCGGTTTTCCTGTAGTGCCTCACCTCAGGCACGCAGCATGACGAGGCTGATAAATGGTCACGGTAATCGAAGGCTGAGTGACGTGCCCATGGTTATACCAGAAAGTCGTGCTGGGTCTGGGAGGAGGTAATGCCTCCTCCCTGCTCACATGCCGCCCTCCTGTGCTGTTAATAAGAGTCCCTCCTCCCTCCTTAGCGCTGGTGGCTTCCACCACGAGACAGCAAGCACCTCTGTGGGGCCGAGGCTGGGATGGTGCCGCAGCTACAGCCCTGCCCCATGCTAGCTGAGGGGTGCGAGGAGGGTCGAGCAGTCCCCGCGGCCTCCCTGCCAAAGCACAGCCCTCTGAGGCGAGGAGCTGCCCCGTCCCTGAACGAAAGGCACCTTCCTGGGCCAGATGGCGCTGCGGTGAGTAGGGTCCACATGCAGCGAGCGCTGCCCGCCAAGTGCTGTTACCAGCGCAAGCGTTGAGCTAAAATGAGTTCATCTAAAATTGCAATTCTGTGCTAGAGTGCCCGTGACATTATTAGGCTAGTGGAGCTCCTCAGACGCGCCTGTGATACGAACCAGAAGCCTCTGATACAATTACAGCCGTGTGTACAACATCGTGATGATAATAGGGCGGAATAGCCAAGCAGCCGTGTCAGAGGCTTGAGAAGCATTTTCAAACTTTAATTAACAAGGGCTGACACAGTGTTGACATGGCTGTTCCTAACAACCAGGAGGGGAAGTAGGAGCAGAAAGAGGTGAAGAAGAAGGAGGGGGAAGGCAGATTTGGGGGCTACTTTGTCCCACTGCCATATTAAACAGCAGATTGCAAAAGAGGAGTGTGAGAGAAGAAAAGGGAAGGAAAAGCTCAAAAGAGCAGGAGTGAAGAAGGGATCAGAAGTAAGATTTAATAAACCATAGAAATGACACAGGTAGGGGCTTTCAGCCTCTGATTGTGGACGACTTCTGAGAGCTCTGCCAAGGCGAGTGGGTTTCCTGAGCAGCTCTGCACGCTCACTCACGCAGTCCAGTCGTCTGCTCAGTGGCACTGCTCACAGAGTCTCGTCTCTGCTGCGGAAAGGGCACCGAGTCAGTGGATATTGAAGACTGTCAGCACGGAGCACCGCTTGATAGCCCCTTTCCTGGCCTGTGTGCACACAGTGTCCTGACTCTAAATTTAGAGATACAGGCACATCCTGCATCTCCAGAGGAGGTTGCTGCATCTCCAGAGGATTGCGAGGGCAGCTTCCCTCTTCTGGATTTGTCATGATTTGTCATTTGTCATTTGTGAAGACACAACTGTTTGTTTCATGTGGTGAGGAGGGGTCAGCAGCCCCAGCTCAGACAGCCCGGGCCAGAGCCGTGCGCTCGGTGGCCTTGGCCCCCCATGGTGGCTGCGGGTGTTCCCGGAAGATGTGGGGCGGTTCCTGCCAGCCCCGTCTAGCTCCCGGCACCCTCAGAGCCCCAGCATGCTCTATCCTCCACATGTCACCAGGGCTTTTGCTCCAGAGCCATGGGGTAGCAGTGACGGGGCCTGGGGACAACATGTCACTTGTCGGGACGTGGCTGGTGGAGTGTCTTGGTTTACTCTCTTACTTAACCATTTCTTCTGTTTGGGGTTTTCAAGGTGAATTCTTCACTTTAATGCATTAAATACTTTTGCAGAAAATGGCCTCTTACTGAAAATGACATCAGCAGATACCCAGATTACGGCTGTTAAGTCGTAGGCAAACCTGGAAATGGAATGGCTTTTGGCATTAATACGTTTCCAGATTGCCTCTGGTAGACTGTTGCATAAGCGCTGCTGCCATCATCTCTCGCAGCATGTGTTAGCCCATTCAAGTTTTGCAAATGTTGGCATAAGGGAGATGAGGAAAGGAAACCTCTGGGGCACAGAGCAGCCGTCTTGCAGGGCTGATACTGCTCCTGCTGGGGTGACGCAACCCGGGAGTGAGGGGAAACAGCCCAGCGCTGGCGATGAGCAGTTTGCTTTGGCAAGCATCCTGCGTACTGTGGGAGAAACCAACACCCAGGGATGATGCCGCAAGCACAGTAATTAACTGCAACCCCCCCAATACGAGCAGTGCTGTACTCGCAACCTCTAGTTGCAGACAAATTAGGAAATTTAAAATTACAGTGCTCACAAGAGGCAAACTGTTTCCACGTGTGCCTGTCTGCATTTTTTTTTTATTATTCTTTGCACGGTTGCAGTTGGCACATAGTTATGGGTGTGAGTGTTGGCCTTTATAAAATCTGCAAACACTTTTTTCTACCTGTGAAGTCCTGCAAAAATGTGAAAGAATAGTAAATTGGGTGTTTCCCTACTCACACAGAACAGCTGAGTAGCAGCTGTTTGAAAACAACTACTTTGGGTAACTCGGCTGGCATAAATCACCAAATTCTGTCAGAACCAGTGGAACTACATCAGTTTATGTCAGGTGAGCACCATCCCATGGGTGTTAGCAGCACAGCCCTGGTTTTGCCTGTGCACATCGCCCACCGTGTTCTCGCAGGGGAACGGCTCTAAGCACGGTCATGAGCGGCACGGGCACATTCACACGCTCCCATGCGGACGCCTGTGCTCGCTATTGTAACCCAGGTCACTTTTTTCCCCCTCCCCTATGCAAAACCAGAAGGCAACGGTGTCTTCCGGGGGCACCGGGGCAGCCTTGGCCTTGTCGAGCCGTTCCGGCTGGGGTCGGCGAGACGGGCCGGCAGCGGGGGGCAGCCTGGGGTCCCGGCGGGTGGCGAGGCCAGCGGTGTGGCCCGCGTGAGGTGGCTGCGTGGCAGCCCGGCGTGTGCGGCGGCGCGCGTGTCACCGCACACTTCCTGCGGTGCGTTCGTGACCGCCGCTCCGGTTTCCGGTAGCTCGTAGGAGACCGGAGCGTGTGTCTGCCTCCTCGAGCATTTAATATCACACACATGCACACGGGGGCGGGGGGGGGGG
>VWPW01002712.1:430593-537883 GCA_013389825.1 Crypturellus undulatus | reverse complement strand
GGGGGGCCGGGGAGCAGCGGCGGCCCCCTCCCCCGCGCAGCCCCTGAGCGATATCCCGCTAATCGCACCGTCCAATACAGCCAATATCGCACGGCCGCCCCCGCCTGCGCCCCTATGGACCGGCACCTGCAGGTACGTGGCCCGCCGGCGCGCGCAGTGCGCTTGCGTGTGCACGCGTGTGCATGCGTGTGCACGCGTGTGCACATGCGTGTGCACACGCGTGTGCGTGTGCGTGTGCGCGGCTCTGCCCGCCAGCCGCACACCGCATCCAGCATCTGTCTTTGTGCGCAGCAAAGGGCTCTCCAGGCAGCGCAGCCCCCTGTGTGTGGGGCAATGCTGCGGTCAGGCCCCTTCCCAAAAATGATTCCCCTCCTCAGCACTCCTCCCTAGGGGAGGTAGTGGGGGAAGGGGCTATGCATTGCGGGAGGGTATTAAAATTGCTGGAGGGCAGCATGGGGTGCACAGCGCCGGTAGCATCTCCTCGTCTGGGGGGGCATTACTGGGTGCCCGGGGGGACCGGCCAGGCAGCAGCGCCCCGCAGCAGGGCTGGCACCGGGACGCCCCGTGTTGCATCCCCGCTGTCAAACTTGTCCAGCGTCCGCAGCGGGCGGGCACAGCGGGCCGGGAGGGGAGCAGGGAAGGAGCCGAAATGCGCAGGGAGAGCAGCGCATGGATGGCGGGCACGCTGAGCCTGCTCGGTGCTGCGCCGAGCCCACTGGTGCTGAGCCCCCCTGGTGCTGAGCCTCCTCAGTGCCGAACCTCCTCCGTTGTGAGCCCACTCGGTGCTGCGCTGAGCCTGCCTGGTGCTGAGCCTGCCTCGTGCTGCACCGAGCCTCCTTGGGGGCTCTTTGGTGCTTGAGCCTCCTCAGTGCTGAGTGTCCTTGGTGCTCAGCCTCCTTGGTGGCTGATCCTCCTTGATACTGAGCCACCCCAGTGCTGAGCCTCCTTGGTAGCTGAGCCTCCTCAGTGCTGATCCTCCTTGGCACTGAGCCTCCTTGTTGGCACCGCAGCCAGCGGAGCAGCCCCTTCCCTGCCGGGAAGCACGGCACGTCCCCCGGCGTGTGGGCTGGGAGCTCACATGGCAGCCAGGCTTGCTACCTGCCAAAGGGATCGCGGGGAGCCCCCTCCCACAGAAACTAAAAAATGCACCGGGCAATAATAAAATCCTCTGTGCATGATTGATATTCACTATTTCAATGGTCAGTCTGCAAAGTTTTTGCTTTTGCCTGCCTTTTCTACCATTCCCCCACTACTCTGTGTAGAAATACAATCCTTAGAAGTTGTGCTCTGCAATGCTAAAACTGTGGTAGATGCTAAACTCCCGGCTGCCAAGGATAATAATAATTTCTCTTTTTCTTTTGATTTGAAGGGAAATGGCACCAAGCCCTCAGTGTTCTTGTTAGCAACTGTGCAAATTTCCATAAATCAAATTATTACACCCCTCCACTGTATTTCTGATGGCAACTTTTCGGGGTTGTGGTTTTGGCTTCTCTTTTAGCTCCTTTCTGCTTGGAGCAGGCTGCCCCCCAGGGTCATTCCAGGTCGGGAGTGAGCGGTTCCTGTTTCCCCCCTGCCCAGGTTGGTTTTGCCGCTCTCCGGGAGCTCCAACTTGCCTGGCTGTATTCACAGTGCTGCAATCAGCCCCACAGCCCTGTCCAGCCGCACGCTGGGGCCTCACCATGCCCCACGACTTGTCCATCATTCCAGCCACCTTCCTGCCCAGCCTCAGCATTAGCAGCAGCCAAGTGAAATCGCTGGAGGGGTCCCATCTGCTGCTTGTCTCAGGATGGTTTTTAAGATGTTGCTGCAGGAGTGTCCAGCTTGTTTTTGCCCACTTTTGAAGCCATGCAAAAGTAAACGTCAGAAGCCACACGGCTCATGTGCCCACCTGCTGAGCGTGTCGCACAACCTGGGCTGCTAATCCGCACCCCTCTTCCCTCTCCACCTGCGGCTTTCAGCAAAAAACCACATTTTTCAACATTGTGCTGGAATTTATCGGCTCTTTGAAGTACTCAAGAAAGGTGAACTGACAGACCAAGTTGGTAGTTCACATAATTTACACCCAAACAAGCCATAAAGAGATAAGACTTAACAAAGAGATACTGTGCAAACTAAATATTAACAGAAAGTGTTTGGTGGGTATATTGTTGTTATGTGCAGTTTAAAGGTTGTATGGGAGAGAGATACAGCCTAGTTCCTCTTTCCAGCAGTGCCAGAACCTCAGTCCTCATCTGAACAGTGTAGCACAGATTTTCTTTATGTGCCATTAAAATAGAACCAGGCAATCTACAACTTCTGGGGAAAAAAAAAAAAAAAACTGTAACAGCTTGAGTACTGTTATAGCAGTACTCAGCAAGCTGTGTTTTTTGAAGCAAACATATCCCGATGCTGCTCTTTTTGTGGCCCTCTGTTTGCTCCTGGAGTGGTGTATCTCTGCACTGGAAGTCTCCAGCATGCCGGTACCGCACCATGAAGGTTTCTCTAGCTGAATTTGCTGAGAATTTAGAAAAAAATGATTCTGTTTTATTCACACAAAGAGAAGGCGCTATATTCAGTGACTCTGCAAAGCTGTAGGAATTTACTTTGTCTGCAGGTCACATCTGGCAATCGTTGATGCTGTTTATTGAGTGGACCCCGAGTCTCACCTTCATGCTAGTCCATGTGTTTACGGTAAATAGCTGCTCACTTTAACTCAACTGAAGGCCTTGGGGGCTCATCAGTGCAGTCGTGATCCTCTCAGTTCCCCGAAGCCTCCATGTGTCCCATCCGTGTCAACAGCAACACAGAAGGATGAGGAAAGCTCTGAAGGCCTAAGCATGGGCCTGGCAGACAGGAGACCAGGGTCCCAATCTTGGCATTGATTCCCTCCCGACTGCTGTCTTTTCACATCTGCAGTACGGGAGTGATAACCTTTCCTTACACAACTCACAAAGGTGGTGTGAAAATTAACTGCTGCTTGTCAGGTACCTCTCAGGAGCCTGCAAGGCCAGTAATCCTCTGCAGGATTGTTATGCATCTGGTAATTCAAGTGTAACTAGCTGAGCATAAGGCTCTGCTTTCAAATGTTACTGCTCTGCTCCTTTCTGCAAAGTAAAAGGCGGTAAGGAGCAGCTTATTGACTTACTTAAAATAAAGAAAAATTTCATCAGTTTTATCTGACTCTTTTCTATGAAAAATTTTTAGAAAGTAATTTTACTTAAAGTGGAATGCTTCCTTGATGGATCTGGGTAGTAGCTCGAAGGAAATTGGAAGCACTCAGAAAAGATCCATGGAGCAGAACTGCTTCATCTTCAGTTACTTGACCTTGGCTCTGATTTGCTGATTTATGAACTTTATTTACTGGCAGCATCGGTACATTCTCTTGCAAGACAGAAATTACAGAATACTAGTGCTCTATTTCGTTTCCTAGGTAACACATACAGTGCACAGATTCCATAATGAGACCCTTGCCTGGCTAGTGATGGTATAAATTTTCCTTGTTTGATAATTCTGGCTCCTGAAATAAACAAAGGTCTTGTTTGTATGACTGCTAAAACTCAAGCCGTCAAAATCAAACAGAAATAATAATAATAATAATAATAAAAATAAAACAGATATCTTCAACACAATGAAAATGTATTGTAATTTACCCTGAGTAATATGTACAGTGATCTAAGCTGGTGTCTTTCAGTAACATATTTTTTTTTTCTGAGAGCGTTCAGTGAAAAGGATGCATCTCAGATCCTCCATTTACGCTAAGCTTCATAAACCTTTCCTATGTGTGGCTGATTATGACATGTGCAAAGAAATAAGCCATTTTACATCATTTGGGGGCTATTCTCATTTTCAATAGTAGACGTTTTTCACATTTTCTGGACTGCCAGCTTTTATCGCACTCATTTCATAGCTGGAGAATTCCTTCACATTACTCCTTTCCCTTGTCCTGTTTATTGTTTAGCAACAGGCAGGATCTGCAAACTTTCACTCATGTGACTAAGTTGCGTCACATGGACCTTGCTGGACTCCAGGCGTCCTGGGATTTTAGTCTGGTGGGAAGTTGCATTAACAAAAGTTTCCCTGTAAGTGCAAAATCACAGGATTAGATCCATGGTATTCAATGAGTGAGCACTATGACCTGCTGCAAGTTTCCCCTTCCCACTGCAGGAGCTGAGAAGCTGTTATCTTCTGAAAAAGTCTCAATCCTTAACTATTTTGTATGCACAGTTTATACATAATACTCCAGACTTGAAAAGACAAGAGAAGAGAGGCCTCTCCCCTTTTTTTCTCTCCATCTTTGTGTATTTCCTTACTTTATTCACTCTTTTTACATGGTCAGTGTATTATTTTCCTCCGTGATGTTTGTTAAAGTGAGTCTATTTGATTAGCGTGGACTATCAGGAAAACATAGAGCAAAACATTTTTTAAAAACAATAACATAAATAATGTAGAAGTGGGCAGGCATCCAAAGGCAGATGTTGCTTAGCAGCTTTGGCAACTGGACTAGATGAGAAATTGCTTTTTTTATTTTTTTCCTTCTTTTTAATGATGAGCACTGAATGAATGCAAACAGCAACATCTTAGCAAAAGAAATAAGCGAAAAAGATATCCATAAGATATATTCTCTAGTCTTCTACAGTAGTTTTATTCAAAATATACGTAATATATGTAATTATGTATTATATATGTAATGCTAGCGGCAATTGTATTTATTACTCTCCTTTTGTATGGTTTTCTTTTCATAGTTTAATGCTGAAGAGATCAGTGATCACTTAGTAGTTTAAACTGAAACTCTTCATGTGCCCTATCTCAGAAGCAGTTTTAACTGATCAGTGGGGTTCATAAGTATAACCAGTCTTGCAGGAAAGGTCATTTACTTATGTGAAGAGCAGACCAAAACTAGTTGAAACAGGTGACAGTGGAGAAAAGCTGAACTTAGGTAGGATTAGACAAATGCTGAAATTACAAGCTGAATGGAGAATCTTCAGAAAAACAACAAAAAAAGTGAGAATTGCAGGTAGTTCCAGACAGATGTGGGCACACACAGGACAGATGTTGCAGAAGGACAAGTGTCCTGAGAGGAGCAGAGACCTGCTCCTGTCCGCCACGGGCAGGTCAACCCTTGGTCAGAGCCGCAGATCTGGAGGAGAGCAAGTGGGAACAGAATGGCCCAAGGAAAAAATCGGCAAAGGTCTGGGGATGACCTGCCTGTGCCAGGGCCAGGCAGGACTTCACTGTCCAAACGCAGAGCATTTGTGATGCTCTGCAAAGAGGAAAGGAGTAGCTCTCCTCACGGCCATTGCAGAAAGGAGAGGAGGCAATTAACTTTCAGTAGGAAGGAAGGAATAAAAGGAAAGGTTAGGGCTAGACCTCAGAAAATGCTTTCTAAGAAAATATCTAGCAAAGCAATGGGGTAGCCACCTAGGGCCATGAGGGGCCAGTTGTTGGAAGGCCTCAAAAACAGGTTGAGCGAGCAGCTGTCACGAGGGGCAGGGGAACTCTCTGATTCTGCTTTCGTGGAGCCCTGTTTTATTGGGATTTTCCTTTTGTGATTAAACCCCCTCATCCCTAAGAAGTTCTTCTCTTAGAGCAAGTATATAATGGATTTTTCCCAAAACGACTGAAGGAAAACAACCTGAAATTTATTTTTCTTAAAGGAAATAACAACTTTTCTCATCAAAACAGTAGCAAAAACGTAATGTGAATCTGAAGTTCTAAGTGGCCACAAAGCACAGCCAGATATTTAACCTCTCAATGTATAGTATGACTAGCTACGAATTGCAGGTGGATGCATGGAGGAAAGTCAGTGGAAAACAATAGAAAATGCTGTGGAGAGCAGAAAACTCTGATGCTGATGTATCTTCACCTTTATCATTGCCATGTTACCGATGCTTTCCTAGAAGTAGTTGTTTACAAAAGCACTTCAGAAAAAAAACAGTTTTAAAGCTCCTCTGTTGCTTGAACAAAACATTACATACTTAAACATTAGCTGAACTATAAAACTATAATCATGTGCTTCAGCGCTGCTGTGCATAGGGAATTTCCAGAATGACAGCCTAAACGAAGGAAAGCTGTGTTTATGGTGTGCACTCAGTGTTCCAGCATTTTCTTAATTTTTCTGTTTGTCTCATCTCCTTAATCCTACAATTGCGTATCATAATTTGTACACTTCTGACATCTCTGCAGTCTAAGCAGAGAGAACAAAGATTGTATTTATGTTCCCCGCTAAGTGTTCTCTTGAAGTTGTACTGAAACCCTCATTGCACTGTGATAGTTTGCGAAATCCTTTGCAACACACCATAAGGAGCCAGCATATTTTAGCTGGTAACACTCCAAATGTCATAGCTTAGATTCTGCAAAATATTGCAGGATGGAAGTAAATTCATGAACTATTCTCGAAATGTAGAAACTGACTTATTTTTTTCTTAATCTGTGATCCTTGGTGCTCAGCCAGTTTTATGTGGAAGACTCTGAAGTGTGCATTCAATGGGGCTGTTTTCTACATCATACAAATTATCCCTCTACATCAGGCCCTAGTTCATACCAGGTCAGGACACTGTAATTTTCTCAGATTTTACAGTAACTTAAAGCTTTTTATAGAATCTTCGGTTTTCTTTATTTTTTTTTAACTAGGGAACCCAGTATTTCCTGTCTAAAATTCAGATTTCATACTGCCTGTCTTTAGCTCTATTAGGAGGAAAAAACATGTCTGATGTTTTGCTTTTACTTAAAACATATTTTAGCCTCCTCTTCTGTAATTACAAAAATCAAGGATGCCTTTTTAAAACCTTAGCTCTTACTCACAGACTCAGCATTAAACTCTTTATACCCAAAAGGCAAACATTTATTGTGCAAACAGTAAACTACAATCGAAATTGTTCTGTAATGTGCTCTCCATAGACTGCGCCAGATGTATGAATCCTAGTGATTTCAGTAGACTTGATGAGTGTTACTGAGTATCCCTTTTGAAGGAATAGCTTATCACTCATTCTTTCCTTATTTTCGTATCCTATTATATTGTGATATGCTTCTGAAAGTCTGTTTTTTATACACCAAATGCTAGGAATGGCTTTCAACTTCCTGCTCTTCACCTTCCAGCTGTGACATGTCAGCCTAGATTGCAGCTGAGAACTCTTCACTTGGTTTATGAACTTTTGCAGTTCTAACACTTTTGAGAGAGTGGTGAGACGTCCCTGAAAGAAGGGGTCTGGAGCTGTTTTGTCTGTGTCTTTCTTTGCACTTGCTCTGTCTTCCCACCAAATTTTAGTAAATATGAAAACAAACAGTCATGACTGTCAGCTTTTCCCCCTCATCAGCTGAATTCGGTCTCATTCTTTTGAAAACTGAAATTGATTCATATACCAAACATTCAGGTTTAACAGTTACAGATCAGATTTCAAAGAATACTGATAACTGTTGTGAAACTAGTGCAGTTACATTTTTTTAAAAAGCCTTTATAGTGGATGAATGTTAAATACTCACCTTTGGCTTGGTGAGTTCCAGATCTTTTAAGTTTAAGAGTATTTATATATAGAGAGAGAGAGTCTGCTCACAAACTTAAATTTAAAACCTGTGTCCCAATTGGGGCGTGCTAAAAGCTCATGTAAATAACCTATGTTTGGAACCTGTCAGCTAATATTTTTTTTTGCACAGCAGAATATATCTTACCTAAGAACTATATAAATGGCATATTTTTACTGAAATGAATATTATGGATTAAATACATAATATAGGTATCCATCCACTTTGTCTGACCAGATGCATGGTGCCAGCCTGAAAACTGGGCATCCTGTTGAGCATTTGCTGAATGAGTGGTGTGATATTATTGAAACAGTGATAACTAATGAAGATTTTATAGGAGGAATTTCTACACGGACAGAGTGCTGGAACAAGCTGCCCAGGGTAGTGCTGGAGTCCCTGTCCCTGGCAGTGTTCAGGAAACCTGTAGATGAGGCATGTAGGGACATGGTACAGGCAGGGTGGGCATGGGCTTACGGTTGGACTCGATGATCTTGAAGGTCTTTTCCAACCATGATGATTCTGTTCTAGTATTTCTTTGTTGGTGAGAACTGGACCCAGTGTTTAGACTTTACAACTTTGTCTTGATTTCCTGGTGCATAATTTATTGGGCGACTGTGAATAAAGAAAGCCAGAAAGTTACATATGCAACATATAAATATAAATCCACAGTATATGTGTAATTCCCCTGCCCTACACTGCTTATATTTATACTTATTGTCCCTAAAGGCTCAGTTCTTTAAAATATTCCATTGTCCCATTTTGGCATGATTCAGCAAAATGCAAGTGAGAGATTCTCCCAGGAACAGAGGGACTGGTCAGTTAATATTTGCAAATTTCAGTGGATAATTTAGTCAGCCTTTTTTTTCTTTTTCTTTTTTTTTCTTTTTCCCTGATTTATCTGTTAGGATGTTTTCCCATCATCTAGCTTTCTTGCCTGTTCAAATAATCTGTTCTGCAGTATGGAGACTCACATCTCACTATGGAGTAGTACAGCTGGCCTTCTTAGTAATGAATTCACATGTACAAAAAAAAGCTGTCTGGCATAGGAAAAATATTTAAAAGTTAAATTTGGCTTTATGGTTTCTTTTGGACTGCGAGTGAATACAGTGAGCACTGCAAATAGATTCTGTTTTGGAAGGGCTCCATGCGAGAGTGAATATAGCATCAGACAATTTATATGGAAGGTGGTTACTTACCAGGACTTTTATTTGCAAGAAACATTCCACAGTTTAATTGAGCTCCCTTAAATATGCTGCATCTGGTATTGCATATACTGCCATTAAAGTATTGCATTTGTACAGCCTTTTAATGATGGCTACAATTTGTTTCAGCCTAGCTGGAGGTCAAGGAGAAATAGCAGCTTGGAGCCATACAGTGAAGATATGCACTATTAATCATTGAAATTTTGTTTTGTTTTTCAGTTGACATTCAATGCTTTCTGTTGGATAGTTAACCCTAAGCAACCTTCTTACAGTCAGACATCTAAAATTGTCTTCCCCACTGCTGACCTCCTAAACACTGATTAAACTGTTCTGCTGTGTTTGATTAGCTCTTCAGTTTACAGGCCATTTAGTTGGAGTAAAAGCATTTACATGGGATAACACTGTGGAGATTAAGACAGAGAATAAATTCCTGGGAACACTTCAGTAAGTTTTATGGCATAAAAAGGTGTGGATCAAGAATGTGCGTACGTGAAGTGCTGGAAAATCTCAGGACTTGTCCTTTGGACTTGAGGATTTGCTCTTCCCCTGGAGCAGAAGTCACTATTGCCCTGCCCATTGAAGATGATTATTTCCCTCACACCAGCTCCCCTTGTGATAGCGGAGCCCTGCCCAGGGCTGTGTGCTTCACCCCAGGTGTGAAGAACCTGCTTATTAAGAAGATAAGTGCTGGGCAAATTGCTCTGTGTTTTACTTCATTAATATTAATGCGATACTGCTATAATAGTGCAGTTGGAAAGCTGGATGTCTGAATGAAAACATTTAGACATCAGCTGTTCTGTGTCTCTCTTTGACTGCCTCCGCCTGTGAATTTCACCACTTGTCTATGCTGTGTGGCATGGAAAGCAAGGTTTTCCTGTTCCCACTGGTGTAGCAAGAGGTAGAGCTATAATCTGTCCTTTTGATCAAATGACTCTTTTTCTAGCACAGATGCTTGTTGCTCAATGATGTTCACTGACACATTCAGTGGGATTTGCTGTTCTCTATCTCTTTTTGGCAGACGATAGTTTTTTGGAGTAAGTTGGGATGACCAGTGCATATCCCTGCTCCTCCCTGCTCCCAGCCAGGAGACACTCTACCATGCCTCTCCGTAGGAATGTGGGAACGTCTATATGTGATTCCTGTGACTCCTGTCTGAGAAAGTCAACTAAGAATCTTTGCTCAAATGCCCTATTTTTTCCCAGGTCTCACAGAAGTCATTTTCAGGGTCTTGGAAGTTGGCTGTCAAGTCAGTGAGAGGAGTTGAAGGGCACACCTGGTTCCCTCACCGCTGCTTAGAAAATCTCCTGTAAAGTTGATGGTGTCTTTGGTAACTTTGAGGAAAGAAAGCAGCAGGGAAGCCCTGGCTCTGTAGAGTGATTGGCACTTTTGTGTAGACAGACCTGCCTTTCCTTGGGGTTTTGTGTGGATTTTCTTTTAGCCCCAAGCACAGGCTAAGAGTTAGAAGGAGAAGTTAGGAAGAGATCACCTAGGAGAAGCACCGAGGAGAATACCCATCTGGACTGAAATGAGCCACTGTTTCCATACAAGTCCTGTCACAGGAGCTATTTTCTTGTGCCACTCTTCTCACGAGCTCTGTCCTGCATGGTTCATGGTGCTGGGGTGCAGCGGCAGTTTCTAGCTCAGAGATGATGTCCCGGGACTGTGTCCTTGGGGACCAGGTTACACCTGGATCTGCAAAGCTGTTCCATGTAAATCTTCCTTCCTGCTGACCAACAACTGAGGGAGTTGGACCCTGGCCCCATGATGAAGGCCAATGTCCTCTGCTAGCCAAGGTCCCTTTTGGAGGATGGGAAGGTCCAGCGTGCCCATTGTGTCCAGTGCTCATGTGAATTGGAACCTACTCTCTCTGAAATGAGGCAACTTGACTAAACTTCATTGAAGATTAAGTAGGTTGAGTCATATAGATCACTTCCATTTGTTGGATTCACATTTTCTGTGCATTAATTGACTCTTTTGAGGAACTCTCACAGCCCTCAGCAGTTTTCCCTCGTGAGTACTGTGCAAATGTGATCCTACCTGTTTACCTTTGGTCAAGTGTTGGTTTTATTTTTGTTTCTTTGTTTTTCTTTTTTCCTTTAATTATTATCTGTAGAACAGTAAAATATACCATCTCAAAAATAATAGAAGTGTACCACTTTCCTGTTTTTATATGATACTGTAAGGAATTCAGAAGGTTGTCGAAGTAAAATCTCTGCTAATATGACATCATCCTATTTGAGAAACACTGTAATGTTTTTGTTGAATTTTTTTGTTGGTTTCTAGGGACTGAAAAAACAACATTACCATTTTTCACATGGCTTGACCCATTAGATTGTTTGGTAGAAACTATCTGTGTAGACAGCAAATTGAATTGATTTTACATTTTCAAGACACTTAAGATAGAAAACAGAAAAGACAGCACTAGATAAATATGCTGCATATATAATAATATTACCGCCAAGGAAATTTAATTCAGTCCTCAGTGATGGGTTTGGGCAGATGTGTTGCATTCAGCTAGAGATAAGGTAATGCGTGCAGTGCAGTCTCAAGTAACGAGGAACAGAATGAAATAGATATTTTGCATTAGTTGTGTATTATTTATTGTATCTCATATAAATGTGCAGCAGACACCTGATACTAGCACCAACTGCCTGGTATCAGGCGTGTCTGCATGTGGCAAGAGCAGGGTGTTGAATTTTCTGGACAAGGGTTGCCCCTGACCAACTGGATTTACAAAGAAGGAGAGAAGGAAGAAAACATGAAGCAGCAGGGGAGCCTGCAACTGTGTGAATAGGAAAGCAAGCTCTGGTGCACTGGGTAACCTTGTGGTTATGTGATTCTTCTCTTCGTATGTGTGATGAGAGTCTCTGTCTCCGAAAGTTTACCTCAAAAGCCACATAACTGAGTCCTGCTTCTTAAAGAAAGAACTGACTGTACTTCTGTATAAATCTCTAAAGGGAAAAACAGGTTTCAAATCAGATTCTCTAAGCCAGAGATTGAAGTTTCCTTCGAAATACTACGCCAAGCAATGGTCTACCTTGATTCCTACCCTGTCTCCCTTCAGCTGTGTTGCAGGGCTATCCTCAGCATGGTGTCTTTCACAGCTCAGAAGCATGACTGCTGTTCTGCAGAACGAGAAACTGAGTCAGAAAGAACTGGGCGAAAAGGACTTCGTTGTTAGCTCATTTCATTTGGTGTGAAATTAGAAACAGTGGAGTGTCTGACTAATCTGAAGATGGGAAACGCCCTCAGGTAGGTGAAATCAGACGCTGTAGCACTGACCCAAGAGGACTAATGGTTAAAGTCATCTCCTTTCTACCTGTTCAGTGAAGAAGGGTGTTGCAGAATTGGACTAAAGCTGTTCAGTTCTACTATATGTATTGGAAAAGACTTTGAACATTTTTCCTAAGGCAGAATGGAAAGACAAAGCTTGTCCTTTGAAGGCCTTTATTTTAACTTTGTACGATTGTATGGCCAATTTTTCGGCTTGCCTGTGCAGTGGCAGGTTTATAACTCAAGGAAAACTGTCTGCTCCCCCTGTAATGATCAGAGTTGTTACCAAAGCCTAAAGTCACAACGAGTCTGTCCCTGAGAAATGGAGACTGCAGGTTTGGCAATCTAACAGACCAGGGAGGCACAAAACAGAAGCTCTTCCATCTGCATCACTGGGAGCTAGATCATTCATCATTCCTGAAGTCGTGTGAAATTGACTTCTTCTGAGAGATTCACTCCGCCAGCTTGTTTAAGAGACTCACTCGGTTATAGACTCAGGCAAAAATAATGAGAAACGTGTTCCAGAGAACACATGGCTCTGCCAGCAGGTATGGTGTGCTGCAGCCTTGGTGATGTCTGCTCCTCTCCACATGCAGAGAGGACACATTTGAGAAAAAAGGTGTAAGATCTGTGGGAGAACCCAAGCCACCCACGACTCGGTTCTGTTGGGTTTATGCTCTTGAACTGTACCAGGGAGGAGATAAACAGTAACAGGAATAAAGGAGGCATAAACAACCGTCTACAACCCATGCTGTGTCTGGACAACATCACAGGCTCTCCTGGCAGTTTAGAGATAATCTGCTCTTTCATGTTCCTTTCCTGGCTCTCATGTTGGCAAGGGCTGGGAGCAGGGTTAAAGTGAGACACAGAGTCCTCCTTACCCATGGAGAGGTTGACGGAGTTAGACTTTCCTGCTGAGAGCCATGAGCCGTATTTCTGAATGTCTATTTGGGCATGACACTTGAGTGATGCCATGAGGAGAAAGGGGCTATAGCAACAGGACACCTCAAAATAGAAATAAATGAATAAATAGAAGTGGGGGAAAGAATTGTGCAGCGCTGACCGCTCCTCTCTGGTGCTGTACGTGGCTTGTGTGATCCTCCTGTGCTCCTCTGTACCTGCAGCATGGAGCCTGCCAGACGTGTCTGTGCAAAGGGATAAGCCTGCTTTTTGCTGTCGGAAAATGATTGCTTCTTTTCTCTTCCTCATGGGATGCATTTGCTCCTTACGCTGGGGGAACGTACAGTAACCTGGGCAGACAAACAAATTGGCCGTGAATATCCTGGGGCAAGGCACAGTGTTTGTTCTAACATAATTGTGTTTTATTCTGTTTTGTTTTGTGTTCATAAAGGTCTCGGCAGTGCATGCTGGGGGCTGAGTGGGCTGGGAGTGGGAAGAGTCAGAGCGATGGGCATAGAAGATTTTCAGGAACTTTTGTTGCTGTAAATGAAACCCATGGCTTGTCCAGCTGCCAGGTTTTTCCTCACAGTTAGCAGAAAAGGTTGTCTAGAAACTACCATAAAGGGTAATCCTTGATTTTCTGTGGTAAGGTTGGTTTGAAAAATTCCACAGGCACTATAAATTTAATCTCAGCGATGTTTGCTCATGCACTGCCCCCCAGGAGTGCTCGCCCCTGCTCCGCTCTGCTGCGTGAGGTGGAGAGCGCCTGCAACTCCAGCTTTTGTGCCCTCACCAAAACTCTCCCCTGCTTTTGCAGTAGTGCCCGCAAAGGCATTAGTGATGTGTCTTACAGCTTATATTCACCTTATAAAGACAGTGGGCATGGGGAGATGCAAGGGAAATCAACTGTGTACGTGGCACTGTCACTTAGGTTCTGGCCTACGACTTTGGCCTGGTGCAGACCTCCCTGGCTGCAACACATGTGGTTACAGGACTTGTGGTCCAGGTGCTAGAGGATACAAAGGTGGTGTGAGAGTATCCCGACCTCCAGGACTTCCCGAACAACCTGAGCAGAAGGAGGAAAAGTGAATGTGGAGCCTTATGGCCTCTCCTGGCTCTTGGCGGGACCCACTGCGGGTTCAGCCGTGTGGCTCCCCTGCCCTCAGGGGTGGGTGACGGCTGTTCCCTGCATGGACTACAGCTGACGAACTCTAATATAACTATGGCTTTTCTCCCCGGGGGCATAAGCCAGAGATACAGACTACATCTTAGCTTACAGTAGCTGCTGTGCATCAGCATAGGCATCTTTTCCTTTTCTCCAGGCTCTTATGATTAATAACAGGAAGATCAGCATTTGGGAGGCAGCAGGATGCTCTGTGGTAGAATTTGGGAAGTTAGGTATCTACATGAGCCTGCTTGAACCTGGCAGTATTTGAATTAGTACAATAAAGACTGAATTTCCTATTAGTCCTTGTTAAAACAGGTCTTTAACTTTCTACGGAAGCACTAGTTAGGAGCAATTTTACTCTTTTTCACTGGACAGTTTTCTCCAGCAATAACATCAGCGTTTCTGTTCCTCATGGAAGTTTGCCTAAAATATTTCCATTTTTTTTCTGGTGACTTTTGGCTGACATTCTGTGTATAAGTATAGACCTTATCCTAATGCTGGTTGCTGGTATCACAGGCATTGTGCATTAAAAAATACTCTATAACTAATCGAAATGAGCTGATTGTTTTTAAACCATGAAAATAACAAACACATATATGGAACAACAAAACAGAAAGTCCCAAATGATATTCCTCCAGATGGGCCCAGAATGGCAAGCTCCACAACTGAACTGTGGCTGTGGTTCAGATTTGCTCCACAGGTTTGTTGTGATAAACACCCATTCTGCTCTGTGGTGAGCAGGTCTGTGTCACCGGCCCAGCAGAGGTTTGTCAGCGTGGCACTCGCCTCTGAAGAACCGTGGAGCTGATAGATGTACCTCTTCCCTGCAGCTGCCCGGCTTTCCTTAGTAACCTTAGGTTTGGATTAGGCCCAAACCATTTCTTTTGAGGCTGTTGAAGACCCACTCTCCATGCAGCCCTGTGTGGGGTTGACCTGCTCTCTGCCCCAGCCTGGCTAGTGCCACAGTGACTGAAGAGTTTTGAGGGAGCGCCCCAGGAGGACAAACCCGAGTGGCTTGTCAGAAACCCTATCCTAGTTGGCAGGTTGCTCTGATGCCCCTTTTTGTCCCCTGGCCTTGGGGAACAGCTTTGCCACCATGCTGAGCAGTCTCTGTGCACAGGAGGGCAGTGGGAGGGAGGGCTACTTGTGCATTTCTTGTCTCTTCAAAGGGCTGGCTCAAGTATCACATTCTGCTGCTGGCGCAGAACCAGCGTTGCCTGCCAGAAAATGTATATGTCCCAGATACTGCTCTTTTATTGCCCTTCTTACTCCATCCGTTGAATTGGACTCCAAATGTGAACAAACAGAAGCCTTAGCTTTGTATAATTTTTTTTTTCATGGCTAGTTACCAAGCACAGTGCTCTTACTTATGAAATGTTTAATTTGCACAGCTGTTGTGCAGAGAGAGAAATCTTTTGATTGTCCTTTCCCTATCTATCATCTTTCAAAAGTGTGCAGCCAAGAGTTTTTAATTCCTTTCCTTTTTGTTTTTGGCAGATTTATTCTTGCGCCGCACAGCTATTCTAAACACAAGCCTTTTAAAATGCTCTTCATGTTTTTATTTTTGTTCGTATCTGTTGCAGAAGTATTTCTAGGTTTGTTCATTCCAATCTGGCTGATATTAAGCAGGTTAAATTTCCCCTGACATCCGTAAGTACTTTGCATGTTTTGGTGACTGCAGGATTAGACTCCAGTATAGTATGATACTGGTCTGTCTTTGAGTTGAAATCTGATTTAAGCAAAGCCAAGCTGAAGATGACCATACTTCGGCTTTCAAACTGCTTTGAGGGCTCCGATGGAAGCAGTCTGCAGAGGGAACAGAGTGAGTATCTTCTGTCCCATGCTGCTGCTTGCCTCTATACAGTGTCGAGCTAAGGGCAGAAAATCTGCTCATTTTCCCCGTGCTAACTGTCATGTGACCTGACTGAGGGTTTCTTGCAGTCCCATGTCATGTACTGTAGGCACTGGGAAGGAGGGACACCTCTTGTCCAGAGTGCATAAATGGTCCCAATTTACTCCGCATTAGGGAGACCCACAGGTGACCCCAACAGACTTTCATGACCCTCTCAACTAGTTAAGTGGACTCTGGCCTATATGAACACAACTTGGAAGGCCTGAACTTTACAGATGTCCTTTGCTTTTTATAAAGCCTGTGGGTACATTGTTTCAGTGTAGTTTTCATGGACATAGACCATTATTGGCAATTTGGTAACAAGCTGACATGATTATAGAAGCAATAGCATTTTTTTCCTCCTCAAAAGTAGTATTTCAGTGCTTGTGTTTACATTCTAGTAAAATGATTTAATCTGAAAGAGTGGATTCTCAGAGTCTGGCTTGTCTAAATTGTCGGCCATGTAAGCCACATAAGCCAGAACATGTATTTCTGTCCTGCAGGTTCATCTTGCTGGGTGCGGCAGCACTTGTCTTTGCTACAGCAAAGTCTGGGTCACAAATTCTCTCCAACCTTTTGCTGAGCCGGGACAGAGGCACGTCGTGCCTCTCTTGGACGGAAAGCAAAGTATGTCCTTCCACTTGGCACGCTAGCAAAGCCCCCGTGAAAGGGAGTGCTTTATCATGGGCTGCTCTGCCACATTGTTGTTGGCTTTGTAGATGAAATGGGACTCCTGCTGAAGGTGCCAGCTCTCTCTGATCCTTGAGGCTCAGGGGATGTATGCTGTTGAAACCTAACCTGAGCTGGCAGGATCGTCAGGGTTAGGACACTAAACAAAGCGGGGACACTAGCAGCTGTTCCATGGTTTCGGTGATAATACTGAAACCGAGCTCCCACCCTCTCCTGCCTTGCCAGGGCGCACCTTCTACTTGCACATGGTGAGGGAGGGAGGACAGGAACTAGCTCTCAGACCTGGCGGATCTTGTTTTCTCCTGCCTTGCACATGAGGGAGTGCCTGTTGAGATGTATGCAGAGTAAGGGTAAAGTGGTGTCCATGCAAAATGGGGCTGAAAATCAGCCAAATCTTAGTTCTGGTGCAGGATAGGGAGGAAATGTGCTGAAGTCAGAGGTCTGTGAGTGCCTCCCTTAGTGAGAGCGTGGAGTGCTGGTGTCTCAGCACACGGTCCCCTTGGGTTGCTCCCATCGCATACAGATGTTGCAACCCAGAGCAAGGTCTTGCCTTGGCAATGGGGTCCTTATGGCCTCAACTCTTGTGGTGAAGTTCACTGCTCCTACTGGTGAGCACTGGCAGCTGGAACAACCCAAAACTCATCCTGAACAGTGACTCGATGTTCCTGAGGGATGGAACGTTGCCAGTCATTGGCATCTGGAAGTGAAGCTCAGTAATCTACTCTCACTGCTAGGCACAGGTTTCCCGGTCCCCATAACATCAAGTTCATGTTCAGCTGCAGCCACTGACCTGCTGGTATCTTCTCTCCAGCCTTCATGTTTGCAGGAGGATCATGTGTAATGTGCAGGTCTAATGTGTAGGTGCCTAGCACGTTGTCCAAGTTTGCGAACACGTGTGTACAGAGAGCTGTCCTTGGTGACTGTCATCTTCCGGACCCCCTTACAATTGGCAAGGGCAATTTAAGCATTTTAATCTATATGCATTTTGGCCATGTGTGTTTTGCTGTGAGCTTTGCTGATGGAGCAAGGACAGCCTGGAGTGCACTGACCATGGCTATGTCCCAACATCTGCCTGTGGCTCCATCCCAGAGCCGGAGAGCCATGCTGAGCAGCGGGATACATGGTGTGTTCAGGGCCCCAGTGGCCAGGATCGTGTAGCCCCACGCTGGTGGCATCGGACAAGCCACTGGACAAGCCCTCTGCTCTCGGGAAGTGTCACAGACACGCTTCTCCTGGGAGTGATGAAGGGCATCAACACCAGAGTGCTCAGTGGAGACGATTTTGCTTGGGGTTGAGTGTAATAGTGAATGATCACCAGCTCTGCCTGGAGCAACTCATTCCGAGGGCTGAGGAGAGGAAGCCAAAGAAGAGCTTTTGGACAAACATAAGCAAAACTCAGCAGCAGTTCAAGAGAGCCATCCAGGGAAGCTCAATTTACTTGGCCTCTGTGTTAGTGGCACTGCATTCTTTCTCATCATTTCTCTTTTTCATTTGGTGTCTAACTTATAAATAGGAGCCTATGCCCCTCCTCTGTATAGTTCCAAAATAGTCCTTTCAGGTTATGATTTCCCCCAAAAAGTTTAACAAAGGTATGTCCACATATTGGGTGAATTTGCATGGAAAGTTATGTCTGTTATATGTGAGAACTGCCTGTCTGCAAATGCGAATACACCAGTGACACAGTTGGATACCTGGGTATCCAATTTGTGCATATCCTTCCTGAAAAAGCATGTAAAGATTGTAATAATGTATACCTGAAATCCCCGTCTTGCCTGAACTATGCTCTTCTTTTACTCTTGACATATTTTCTAGTGTTGCTAATTAATTGCTAGTTCATATCTGTAGAGAGATTGAAGAAATTAGTATGAAATATATAGTAAATGTATAGTCATTTCATCATAAAAAAGAAACCTTTATCCCATAAATATAAGCTGAAGTGTCATACACTATAGACATTCTATATCAATATCTAACTCAAAGGCAGATAAAAAAATCACCGAAAATATTTAGTTGGAGGAATAATGAAGCAAATATAGTAAAAATATTTTCTGGGATCTTTGAAGCCTATTGTGTTTTAAGAAATATTTTGGTTTGTTTTCTGTCTTCTAATTGGCAAGCGAAGAGAAAGTCTGGAATACCACAGATGGAAAGATTTCTGTTTTGAAGTTTTTATTCTGTTATCTTTGGAGAAAATAGTTTATTTGCATGCATTTGTTGAAGGTGGTTAGTGGTATGTTTTTGAAGTAATAGTATTCTGTTTGGATACTGGGATTGCAGCATGCCTAATTTTCGATGGGCAGAAGGAGAATGCATCTTGAAATAAATAAACTGCCACTTGCTGTTACAGCTATTCAGCTGTTTTTATTAGCATGCATTCTGTCTAGAAAGAGTTCTTGCTAAGGTTGTGAAATTCTGTAATAATCAATTTAAGCAGAATGGGCAATTATGGAAGGGATTTCTTCTTCAACTTAGTGCACTAGATCCAGCACAAATGAATCATAACAAGTGAATATGCTAATGAAAAATTGCAATGCTAGAAATATGTATTCCTCTTTTTTCTTATATATAATCCTTCCATTTGCATAGAAGTAATGAATATATTGTTATTTTTGTTTGTTCGGCCAAATATTCAGACATCTAAAATCAGACGTGTTACATCTTAGGTAACATGTTGTTCTGAACTTCGGTTATCCAAAAATGACTTTTGGGTTTTTGAATCTCCAAAAGGAAATAAATGAGAGCTCTTAAGTCATTCGTGTCTTCTGTGCTAGAGATGATATTCCAAAGACTGCCAGCCACCAGGGTATCTATATGCAAACTAGCAGAATAAATACTCTTGATCGTACACCATCCCTAAATCTCCATTTTGTGCTTGCCAAATCTTGTTTAAGAGAATTGTTCGTAAACACAAATTTAACTCTTTTGTCCAAAATTTTTAAACTTGCCTTCCTGAAGCTTTGACAGGTTTTCAGGTACTTAGGGCCAGATTTTGCAGGTGTTTACATGCTTTCAGGGATTACTGAAAACCCCACTCAATGCTTGTCCTTACCTTTGATTATATAGGTTAACTGACCCAGCCAAGGCCTGAGGGACCCTTTCAATGTGTGTCCATTTAGGCCCTTGTTAGTAAAGTCCCATTAAGTCTGCAAACTTCCCAAACCAGATCCAGCACAAAAAAGCCTGGGAAAGCTCCATGTCAGATGTCTTGTTGTTGTGGCCTTTCACGTATTTGCTCTTCAGGAGGGTGCTTACTCCCTGGGCTAATCCCGTATCTCTGTGCAGATGCAGCAGCGTGAGGCCATGGACTCCTCTGAAAACTTTCGGGTGCCCTCAGCAAATGCATCTGAGAAAAATGGAGATGTAACCAGTTTTAAATTTGGATTTAAACTTCAGGATAATCCAAGCTGATTAGATATACTATGTTAGATGCTCACAGCTGGAAATTTTTCCAGAGTTAATAAAAAAAATAGCAAACAGTAGGCTGGAGGAATGATAGTATTCCATCATTTTTTTTTTATCCACTTGCTGTTGACTACAGTGTGTTACCCAGTATTTCTAACTGGATTACATTTGAATGCAAATCCTTGCCTTGCCTTTGCTGGCTCATCTCTAAGGCAGCTTTCATGTCACTGACTTTTCTACACCACTTCACAGCCTTTTTTAGTAACTTTATTAGGGACTCCACTGCACATAATCTGTTATACACAGTCGGATACCAGCCTGTTCACAGATTAATCTTCTGTCTTTGTATTTTCTGTATTTTTAAAAGTCTCTTCTTTCTTAAAAACCTTTCTTCAAGTGGTTTTCTGAGGATTTTGACATAAAACTGCAGGGTTAGGACCTCACCCTGATCATCCTAAGTAGGGTAATGGTAAGGATCATTATTGATACTTCAAAAACTGCACTGTGAAGGCATTTTCAAAATGTTATTCTTGTTGAGAATTCAGTCTCTGGAAAATTACTTTGTTAGACTCAAAAACACCTCTGTGTTAAAAAATGATAAATCTAGGATCCTTAAATTCTAGGATATAAAGGGCAATTTCATCCTTACATATAAAAGTTGAGTTTCTGTGATTTTTCTCATTTTGTGCAGAAAAAAACCTCCCTGTTTTGTGTAGACAAGTAACAATGTGATTCCACTGGCCCCGTTTAGCCAAGGAGGCAAATACTGTTTTCAGAATATGTTTTCAATATTGCTATCATTGCACTATGTCAGTTCTTCTTAAACAGCCCCGAAGTGAGAGAGGTCCTACCTATAAAAAGTACAAATCAAATCTGGAACAGTCACAGCTCTCCTAGACAAAAATAGTTGTGTTTTCTTGTGAGAAATAGCATAGTATAATGCATATTGTCCAGGCTAGCAACTGGAAGTGTTTGTTTTCCACAAAGAAGGGAGAGTTTGGCATTTACAGCTTGTGGGTAGGCCCACAATGGTACTCCTGTTTTTTTATGAACTTTATCCAGACTTTCTTTCGATACAAGTTCTAAGGAAAAATGAGGGACCAAGGAAAGGGTCTTACCTGTGAGCCTTGTATGTGATCCCTCTTTCTGTAATTCTGGAATTAGAGAGGGTACACAAGCTTCATTGTAAACTCAGAAAATTAGAAAATTACACACTTTAAAGATTTTCAAATGCATTGTGCTTTTTTTTTTTTTTTTGTTATAGAACAGTTGGGCCACAAGCTGGGCCAAATACTGGTGTCGTTTATACAATGCAGTTTTATATTGAGACCATCCTGAGAAATGGTGTGAAGAAACAGACAATTCTTGAACTGATTTTAATAAATGCTACAAAAGAATCAAGCCATGATACATAAGCCCCCTGTTAAGTTATGTAAAAGACAGGCTTTTTCAAACCCTCAGCGCTTTAAAATGTTATTGTCAATATTCTTTTCAGAAATGATTTGCCAGAAAATGTGTGCTTTTCCTTAAACATGCCCTTTGCTGAATACAGAGCTAGCCAAATACGGAAGATGGTTAAGACGGGCTTGATGCTACAGCAAAATTTCCTAAATTCCTTTACAAAATCTAATACACAGACACTCTCCAGGTGCTCCTCTGAGCCCGGCCGTCGGGGTGCACTACACAGGCCTCTGTACTGGTGTCTGCACTGCATTTACGCAGGCGCTGCTGTTGGTAGGGCAGCTTCAGCGGAGCTTGTGGAGCAGCTGCCGATGCGGCTTGGCCCAAGCCCTGTCTGAGGAGAGGCGCCCAGCGCTGCAGGCCGCGGCCAGGCACCGTCGTCCCCGACTCCCCCGATCTGCCCTCGTCCTGGAGGCTCGGCATCAGGTCCTGGATGCACCTCCGAGTCCTGGTTTATCCACTGTGAGAGCAGGGCTGGCAAAAGCAAAGCAGGGGCAGGGTGCATTTGCTCAGGAAAGCCCTGTTTCTGAGGTCCCACCACCGTGACTTGCCCTGAGTGATGCCCTTGGCTTCTGTACAAAGCACAGCTTGAGACCGCCAAGAGCAGAGGTGAACGTTTCTGTCACTTAGGAGAGAGGCTGAATGGGAAGAAATGGGGCGTGAGTTTTTATTCCTGCTTTCTGAGGGCTTTATCTCTTTCCTGTGATTCAGTCTCTCTCTGAGGGCTGCAGGGCAGACCATGGGCTTTGATGAATGCTTGGGAATTCCTGGGGAAAATCTGAGCCTCAAACGAGCTCCTGATGGGCTTTTTGTTCCCGCCAGAAAGGCTGTTCCCCAGGGCTGAGGCACATCTCTACAGCAGGCTGCATTTTCACACATGACTTGCAAAGCTCCGGAAAAAGCTTTAGAGGAAATCAGGGAGTCTTGTCCCATGTGCAAGTGATGCAGCATGTGAAAAACTATCCACTCATGATAAACTCCTCTGCAAGATATTGTTGGAGCCAGAGAATGGTAAATCAATTGTCCCTTTGTTCCCTGACCCATCCCTTTTTCTTTAATATACTAAATTTGGGCACACAACACTTTACTCAACCCCCAAAATACCATTTGCCAAAGATAACTATAGAAAATTACAAGAGGAGAGGAGCTCACTTACTTAACAACAGTTCCAGTTACCCAAAGAAGGAGGTTCAAGCTCACCCATCTAGGCAAAGGATGCAGCCACATTGTTTCTTCGGCAGCTCATGAGATAAACATTGGTTCTGATCCACTGATGTCCACTGAAATCAATGGAGTGTTGCCTTCAGTGGTTTTAGATCAAGTTCTCCTTTGGCATGTGTTAGTTTGGCTGTATCCTAACAGTGGTTGGCATCTCCCATGTAGCTATCACTGCCTGTTCCTCTTTCCCGTAGAGCCAGTGGCCTGAGGGCTCTCCTGCACCCGCAGAGCCTACCTGTGTATTCCAGAAATGGGCAACAGTGCCGTGATAAAAATATCAGAGTTGGAAACCTTCATTTTGACTTCATAGCAATGTTTTACTTCACAGAAAAACATTTCAGTGACAGAAGAACTCGGATGTGAAGGTGTAAGAAGTGAGATCCATTACATTACATTATGTAACAACTAGGAAAGACGATAGAGACGCAGTTAATGGCAACTGCACAGCTTCCCATGGTTGTATATCCAGGGTGGACTTGCATGGATCTTTCTTCTTGATACATCTTCTCCCCTGCTGCCAGCAGGAAGGTCATGAGTGCACCAGAGAAAGGCAGGAGGTATTTCCTCTGTCTGCTCTTACTCTCTTCAGGACTTTCAACCATTGTAGGAACACTGGAGTGAGTGGAAAGTGAATTGTTGTTACCTGTGGGATTATAGAGCATTTATGTTTTTAAAAGCTGTTTAAACTTGGCACATTTTTATTTTTGAAGTGCAACTTTGTAGAAGTTCTCCTAAATATAAATATATATATACTGCACATATACGCTGCATATTGCTGTTGGATGATGTACGTATATATATGGTCAGCCTTGGCCTTTGCAGCAGCCAACATTCTAAAATGCAAAAGTAAATATGCAGCAGGCCAAAGAGAGGTGAGGCATGGCTAGTTTCATCTTTGCTGTGGGGGAGTATAATGCTTTGGCATTTCAAGAATGCAGGGCTTGGTGTGTGGGTTCAGTTTAAGAACATTTGAAGCTACCAGCTTTGTTTTCACTCCACCAAAATTTGTCCACTTTTAAAAGGGCAATGAAAATTATTACATGGGTACAACCTGCTCAAAACTTGTTGAAGACATGACCAAGATGGGAAGGATCACTTCTTTTTCCTCTTCAGATCAGAATTTAGGCTATAGCCAGGAATGAAACCACATGCATACACTATGCATGCAGTTGTGTTTATTCAGTGGTATATGTGTAAGCAAAAACAATACCAGTTGTAAGGGAATATTTACACATGAGATTCTGGCTATTCATTTTGTGGGTGGAACTTGAAGCATAACTGTTGAGGCAGCGAAAATGACTGCAAAGAGATGAGCCAGGCAGGCTGGATTCACCAGTGCTGCACAGCATTGCGTGTGAGAGGGGTGAAACGTCAAGTCTGAGTGCAGCTCTTGGAGGGCAGGTAAATGGGGAAATCATTTCCATGTTAGCGCCCTGCAGTTTGTCTCATTTCGGTCTGTGCCACTAAGCCAGTGGCCCATGATAGCGGTAGGGTAGTTCATGTTGTAGTCTGCAAGTTGGTACAACTGCTAGTGCTAAAATTTGCTTTTATTTGTCAGCCTGAAGAAACACAGCTGTCAAGCTGGGGTACAGCACCCATCTCTTCTCTCAGGTTTCTGCTGCAGATTACGGTGAGAAATGTCTGTGCTAAGGAAAATCTTTTCAGGGATGAACTTAACAAACACCAAATTAAACAACGAACAGAATTTTCATTGTGTGCTATGTTTACACTCTTCGGACTTACAGTAATACTATATTAATAATTTGAAATCTTAGTGCTTTAAAATACCTTAAAATCTTAGCCCTGTCTAGCTGCATACTGCTGAATTGTGAGGAATATTGTGGATTCATTTTTTACAGGATTTCCTTAGCACTGCCGTTCTGGAAAGAGCATGGCCTTTACTGGGATATGCAGGAAAATGAAAGATGAAATGAAAATACAAAACCTCAAGTCTAGCACTGCCAAGTGCTTGGACTTCCCTGGCTTTCTAGGTGGGTGTTCAACATCTCTAGATGCATCCATAAACTGTAGCAAGCTTACCTTCCTCGCTCATCTGTGTCTTGGAAGGAAAATCCCTCCTTTTCTTACCACTGACTGATGATCCTATTTCCTGCAAATTAAGATAACAAAAACAGACCTGTACTCCTGAGAACTCAAACTCAAAACTGCAAAGCATAGAGAATGACTTGGAAGAAGAAGCATAGTGAGAAACTGACACGTTCAAGACGGTGTTGAGAGAGCCGCAGTGAAGTGCAAGAGGCAGAGGGAGGAATGGGGCAGTTTGAAGAAACCTAAATTTAGAAGTTGGCATCTAGACGAGAAGTGAAGGTCTCACTTGATGAGATCCTGCTCAGAGGGGTTTCAATGCACTTGCTGTATTGCTCCCGCCTTTTAATCTGCTCCTTTTGCTTTTGGCCCTTGTGTGACACTTCAGCCTTGCTGTGCAGCAACAAGGCTCATGAAGCTGGTCCTGTGCAACAGAAATCTACAGTGCTGCTTGTGGCTTTGCATCTGGATTAAGGATCAAACCCAGAGTTAAGTCCCTTGATTCTGTTGCTGATGGATGAAACATTAAATTTTGCTTGTGAGGCAAGCTCTTGGGAGGCTCATAGCCTCGTGGCAGTCTTCAAAGTGAGAAGAAAACCAAGCACCCAGCCCTAAATCCAATCAAATCCTCTTCTTTCTCTGAAAACAGAATTTCACCAGCTGTGAACTGTTTTCCCTGCTTTCTGCACAGTTTCTGTGCTGAAGACCTGCCACACTTGGCAAGGAGAGCGTCTTTCCTAAAGACTAGCCATCAGCTGAGGAGGGGCTCTGGTCTCACCAAAGGAGTGTGAGAAACAACTGTGAGATTTTATGAATGGAGAATAGCACTGTCTGCCTAGGAAGATGGATGTGTTGTCCTTTTCTCTTTCTACTTCACTCCAAACTCGGAGTTCTTGGTGCTGGTCATTGGTTATAGGAACTATAATTGAGGTTCATTGTGGATGAAATCCTGACCCACTTACTTATTTAATAGCAAAACACCCACTGACTTCAGAAAGGCCAAGACACAAGAAAACGGGCTCAGAGATACGCAGAACTAAAGTCACACAGAGGTGTGCTAGAAATGTGGAGACAGAAATCAGTATGCAGGTCTTGTTCTCTTCCCACTATATACCCTTATTTATTTCTAAATAAGCTGTATCATTTCTTGCAGAGCTGCTAAAAACATGAGCAAGCAGTACAAGATCACATAATTTGAAAGCAATCAATGAATTTGTTAAGGTGAAAGGTTGCTTTTCCTCTTAAAGTAACCAGCTGGTGTCTGTACAAAGCTGTAAGGGAGCAACAACAAATGAATAGAGCTGTGGGAATTCACCATAATTTAAAGACGCATAACATTGCCAAACTATTTCAGGGACTTGCATATCCGACATGAATTTGTGAACCTTTCCTCTGTAATTTATATTTTTTTATTTCCTTGAGAAACATTTGATTAAAAACTCATTTTCCTAATTGAGGACAACCATGTGGTAAATATCAGAGATAGAGGCTTGTCTTTTCCTCTGGTGCTAGCACAACTAGTTGATTTACTCCTAGTCTGTAAACTGTAACTATTTTCTGCAGATAGAAAGCATTTAAATATTAGATTTTGGCTACTGTAACTTGGATTAGAATTCCATGCTACCTTAAGTGAGCAAATGAGGAATTCCTTTTAGTTTGGGGATTCAGGTGTTAGAGCTTTTCTGAAGCTGTAAGATTAGAAAGATACTTCCTATTATCAGCAAAAGTGATTTTTTTGCATTGTAATCTGACTTGAGAATTTGAGCTTTAAGACAATTCTCAGAGTGCTGGTCTTGGGATAACATCGCAAGAGTTGGCTAAAGTAGTCATGTACTATTCCATTGCACAAAAATCAGTAGAGGTTCCTGAAATGCTCGTATATAAAGGTGGTGAAAGGGCTTTGAACATGCCAACTTGTGATGCACAGCCTCTTCTGTGTTAGTCTGCGTCACCTTGTCTAGTTAAACTGGGGAGGAAATCTATCACTCCTTGCAAGTCTGTGGTAGGGTAGGATGTCGGTAAGGTTTTGTGTCATCTTTGCAACAAAATGTACTCCATGCCCTTCCTGAGCAGTAGGTACACAAAAGCATGCTCCAGATGACAAAAACACATTGCAAATTTCCCTCTTTTCTCCCCAAAAAAGAGTCTCCCAAGAGCTCCTAGGCCTTCCAGGACACCAGAAAGAATATCCTCTGCACCTCCAGATCTGAGGTACCTTGGTCATTCCTCCCAAATCCTGCTGGTTTCTTCTCTGTGCAGGAGAAAGGCTTCACAGTGGCCGCAGTTACCAATAGCTGTTAATCCTGGGATTGGCCTGGCATCCCCTTCTGTAGCCTCCCTTCTAGGAGTTATAACATAGGGGCTGTTCGTCCTGCTATGCATAAAATTGGGTTGAAATTGTGTGAGTCAGGTCCTTTATTCAAACAGAAAGGATGGGTTTTAAATGGTATTTACATTACCATTCACTGACCACCAACTAAATTGTTTGGGGCAAACACCTAGTTCTAGACGTAGAGAAGTGTTCCTGTTGCAAAATCAATATTCCAGTTTAAGATCTTACGCACCTCAAGGAATGGTGTTGCAACTTACTCTGGCATAGTATGTGCTGTGCAATATTCATCACTACAGTGGCATGTTGTAAATGAGATTGTAAAAGCTAAACTTACCCAGCTCTAAAATCTGGTTCTTAATTTAGAGTCTAGATAACTGTAGTGAATTTCCAGAACCTAGAGATGCTTCACACTGACTTAGACATTGCTAGGTTATGAACTGCAAAGACAGATCATCTTAGCCATTTTTAATGCAGTTAAAATGTTGGTGATATTCACACTGAAGATACAGCTCCTTTTTGCCATCTACTCTATCACTTCCAAGTACCTGCGAGCAGGATTTCAAGCACGAGTCCTTTTACAGAGTCTTGCGAGTCTGAATGACGGACTTCTTACATAGTCTTTAAAATGTGATTTAGCAAATAACACTGGACTTCCAGCCAGCAATGTGCTGCCTAAAGCTCCCTCTTCTGGAAGCCAGTTCTTTCTGTCCTCTGTGAATACCCAGTAGAAGTCTTGAGCCCCTTTCTTCTTTTAGGAAACTTTCAAAACAGACTTTGAGGTGAAGATGTTTTATTTTGAACCGGGAGAACTAGGGATTTTTCTGCAGTTGCCCTGTAACTTCCAGATTGCTTTGGTGCTTACAACTTTATATCCCCAAATCGAAGGATTTATGACTAGTCAGGCGATCGAGGATGGATTTGCTATGTGTCTGTCAATCATCCACATTTTCTCCCTGTTGAATCTGCTTTGCATTGTCAACTTCTGCTGCAATTTGTGATCCAAACACACATCATAGCTCTAAAGTAATTTATAGTTTTGGATTTATGTGTGTGTATGTTTTCCTGTGGTGGGATTTGCTTCCAAGCCTTTTTATTTACCAGTCAGCAGAGGAGCTGATGCCCATTCAGGACTGGCAGTGTATCTTTAAAAGGTTTAAAATAAGCAATAAGACAGAAACCTTGGATGTTTTAAAGCTGTATCTTTAAAAGGAAAACACTTTTGTACCTAGTAAGTTTGCAAGACCGGCATCCTATTGCATTTATTGCACTGCATAAAGGCACAGTCCTGCAAGGAGTTTTGCATTGCAGATAATGCTGTGGTCTGGACTACTGCTGGTAACACTACATAAACTTATCATGTAGTGAATAAAAGAAGCTAGTTTCCTAATGATGCAGTTTCTCCCTGTTGATTCATTATACAGGACTTTCCTCCACAGTCATGTTCAGGCCCCTTGACCAATTTCAAAGTCATTTGAAAAAGCCCTGGAAGTTTGCAAAAGATCTTGAAATTGTCACACTGCCTCCATTCCTGACCTTGCAGGAAGGACATAGGGTCTGGGTACCAATGAAGCCCCCGTAGTGTGTCTTACCATTGGAAAGGCAGGCAGTACTTCCCTGCTTGGAGCTGGGTTTTGTCCAGCACAGGCTGCCCCTTGACTGGAGAGCTGGGGAAATGCAGGCTGCTTTGAACGTGGGGCACTTCTCCTGCAGCGCAGAGCAGACTTGGTTATCTGCAGCTAGCTCACAGAAGGCTGCACAGAGGACGCGAGCAGGCAAGCACTAACTCTGCTCATTTTAGGGAAAGTGTTCTCCAGAGGCAGCTGGCCACAGCACAGTTGCGTTTTTGAGCCATAATTTAGTTGCTTTTGTGTCTGAAAATGCTCTTGTAGAGGATGACCGGGGACAGAATGAGATGTAATACCAGTGTGAATGCTGTGTTTTAGTTATGAAAACTGTGTGAGATGAAAGCAATGGGCAGCCCAAGTGTTGCACATTACATTCACAAAGATGGGAGGAGGAAGGTTACGGAGGGACCTGCAGAGCCAAGCAGAAACACCCAATTAAATGTATCTAGCTGAGAAAGTTAATGGAGTTACTTCTCTGTCAACAGGTATAGACAAAGAGAGGCCACCAGGCATTGTGTATTGTCTGACAGCATTAGGCAGTTGGTATGTCCTGATTACTTTGATGTAAGAAGTTTCCTTAGGTCATGAATAATTTAAAACATATATTTAGCAAATTAAAAATGTATTGAGAGAAACAATACCTTGTTTGAAAAAGTGACTCTGGCAAGAAACAGCTGGCAAGTTAGGGAACACAGATATTCTCAAAGGAATATAAATGTACAATTTATCTCTATTACTTTACAAAAGCAGTCGCTCAGAACATTTTCAGCCTGTCCTGGGCCAGATAAATGTGCAATCTTGAATGATGATATCTTTTGTATTATTGATTTTATCCAGCATTTCAAATTTTCCTAATTTTTAAAGACAGGACAACCTTGCAAAAGGGTCCAGTTTTGTATAGATAATAACTAAGGCTCTGTGTGAGGGCTATATGTTGGGAACTGCTGCTTTTCAACTGCTGAATCTCTTTAGGGTCATTTGTGCAAATTATCTAGCCAGCTGATTTGGCTCATTTTCAGCCACAGTCCTTGAGAATTACTCAAAGGGATTGTAATTTCCCACCTCACATACGGACTCCTACCTATCCCAGTAGTGGGGCCTGTTTGGTTAGATGGTTTTGTCCAGTCTGTCTTGATGTGATTAGTGTAGGGCTGTACAGACATTTGATTAACTGTGTCTCATTTGGTTATGGTAAGAAAAAATAAAAAATATTGCAGTAAAATATCTGAAAATACTAAAATACCTGAATAATAGGAAAATGGGTATTGACTACACCTCAAAGCTGAAAGTGTGTGGAAAACAGAGCATACATTTTAAGAAAAATCAAAATATAAAATATTTTTCCTAACAGTAAGAAGTCTGTGGACAATTCACTGCAGAAACAGATCATTTTCAGTGCATACTAGGTATGGTACCCACATGAATTTCAAAACTGGGCATTCCCACTGAAATGTGTTGTCTGGACCTTGCGGGCACCAACAAGCCGCAGAGACCCCAGTGAACCCCTCCGGGGCCTTTCTCCACCTTACCAAAGCCAGGTCCTCATCTCAGCCCACAGATGGGGCCATCAGTCTGTGCCCCATGTCACTGCAGTGGCGCTGGGTTCCATCCCTGCCATGGCTTGGGCCCTGCCCAGCCACGGGCATGACTTCATCCCATGGGTGACTACCCAGTTCCCAGGCAGGAGATGCAGCTGCTGTGCTCCCTTGTGGTGCAGTGGGGCAGCCCTACCACCACTAGAAGCTCCTCAGCCCCGTGGAGACACCTGCTCCCGCAGCATCATGGCCTTCAAGCAGGATCTAGGCAGAGCAAGCACAGAAGTACCTTGTCTTTATGCTCATTTACTTACCAGAAGCTTGCTTCAGAACTTACGTACTATTTTGATATCAGATACATGGGAAGATCACTCAGGGGAAAACACAACCAAAGACCCAGGATCTTTTGGAGTCCATTAGAAAAGGTTATGTAGATGCAATTTGAAATTTACCTCTTCCTTGAGCCTCTTAAGGAGCTTCTCCTAGAGCTTTTTACAGTCAGTGGGTGTCAGCACTACTTAAGGAAGAATGAACTTGTTTGTTTTGACCTTATATAGGAAAATAAAATATAGGACTTCATGTTAATACCCTTGAAAGTCTGTTGAAAAGGGTATAACTGAGCTATTTGAAAAATATGCATAAACAAAATAAAGTGCCATAGACATTCTTTTTTTTTTTTTTTTTTTGACTTGGTGCTTGTAAAGCAAGTTTTGCTTATTGGAAAACTTTGTATTCTCAGAAAACGGAGATTTTAATTAATTTTCATCTGTTAAGCATAAAGATACATTCACCAGCCTTTCAGTTGCCTTTGAATTTTGGTTCAGATTTTAGCCTCATATTATACTGACCCAGACAGTGAAGTTGCCTGTTGAGAAAGCCATTTGGTGACTCCATTTGATGGAGTTCTGGTCGTGTGGTGCGCTGCTGTCTTTCTCCTTGGGTGTCAAGGTAGGTTTGTGAGCAGAGCGAGGGCAGAGGCTGCTCCAAAGCAAGTGCTATGATGACGAGTGCACGTGAGATGAGAATAAGATGGCCTTGGCCAACCTTGAGGCATGCCTACCTGCATGGCTCTGTTTTTGCTTCGGGGCCGCTCGGGAGCAGGGCTTTGCCGCTTGCCTGGAGGCGCGTGGTGCCTCGCACAGCTCTAACCTCACTGGTGTCTCTGGTTGCTTTGGCAGGAGGGACCCTGCTGATCCAGCGCCATGGAGGACTGCCTGCACACCTCCTCCGAGAACCTGTCGAAGCTGGTGAGCTGGGCCCACAGCCATGGCACCATCTGCAGCCTCATCCCCAACCTGAAGCACCTGCTCTCCGAGGGCGCGCATGGCAACCTCACGGCCATGTGGGGCTGCAGCGCCGGCCATGCCTACCACTGGCCCCTGGCGGCCACGTGCCGGGCCGGCTCCCAGGAGCGCGTCTGCTTCCAGGACAGCCGCAGCTTCAACTCGGACAGCCCCAGCATCATCGGGGTGCCCTCGGAGGCGCAGGCCAGCCCGCTGGAGCGCTACCCGGGGCGGCCGGGCAAGGCCAAGCTGGACTGCACGCGCACGCGTGACTCCTGCGACTTCTCCTACTGCAGCGAGCCCTCGGAGCTGGGCGAGGCCGTGGAGGAGTACGAGGACGAGGCCACCCTCTTCGACATGGTCTGCGAGTCCTCCGTCACCGACGAGGACAGCGACTTCGAGCCGCACCCGCAGCGGGCCCCGAGCGCCTCCCGCAAGCGGCTGCCCGCTGCGCTCTGCCCCGCCGCCCCAGCCCTGGCGGCCGACGAGGGCGGCGGGGAGGTCATTGTCAAGAAGATAAAGCAGGAGCTGCCCGAGGACTACTACATCGTGGCCAACGCCGAGTTGACGGGCGGCGTCGACGGGCCGGCCCTCTCGCTCACGCACATGTCCAAGCCCAAGCCCCAGGCGCACTCCAGTGCCTCCTACCCCTGCCCAGCCAAGCCAGTGCCCCTGGGTGCCCCGGTGCCCGGCGCCGACCTCGACCCGCCGGGCGCCTCCGCCTCCTCACCCGTCCTGCCGCGGCCACCCGCGCAGAAGCCACCACGCGGTACCGTGGCCTCCCCAGCACGGGGGGCCGGCCCTCAGGCACCCGTGAGCAGCTCCAACACCGCCGGGAAGCCCATCAGCATCCCACTGTCTGCCCTGCAGCTGCCCGGGCAGGAGGAGCCCCCCGGCGCTGAGGACGCCCCACCGCCGGCCCCCAACACGGCACCGGGCTGCGAGGCAGCGGCCACCTCGCCGTCGCTGAGCACCGAGCCCGAGGTCAGCTCAAGCCAGCAGCAGCCCCACGGCAGCCTCGCTGTGCCCGCTGAGGCGCCAGCCGCGCCGGCCGTGCCAGGTACGACACCCGCGGGGCAATCTCCGCGGGACTGAGCCCACTGCGCCCACTTCACGCAGGGCTGCGGGAAGATGCTGTCTCACCAAAGAGCAGCTAGGGAACCCCCTTCTCCTCCCTCTCCCATCCTGGTGGAAAATGAGGATTCGTGAGAGCTTATGTAAGAGCACCCGGTAAAACCCATTACCATTGTCATTATGAAAGCTCTTGTGTGAGCTTTTGAGTCGTGAGTGCAGTATGTGGGAAACTATGCAACCTTCGTATACTGCATGAGAGCGGTGTAGGGATGACAGAGCCCCATGAGGCTGTTAGTTTGACCTGCCTCCCTGATGTCAGGGAGAAGCAATTTTACCTAGAACCGCCCTGGATCATGGAGGGGTTGATACTGGGTATTTGTGTTCATTGGGGCTGTCAGAAAAGCGATGTTGGGAATGTAGAGGGAAGATTACTTGGGGAGAAGTTTTAAGTCTTCATTGCGCAGGATCCCTGACCCAGAAATCAGAGCAGCCTGGAGGGACTGGAGAAACACAACCATAACGCTGACCTTTGGGGACGCTTAAGTTTAAGTTTATCCCGGGATAAAGATTTGGCCTGTTCTTGGAGCAAGTTCTCCTATAAAGTGCCCAAATAGCGGTTCAATCAATTAAGCTCTCAAATCTTAAGTTTACTGAGTTGCTCTAAACGTTATGCATTTCCTCTTTTCACCCTAGGATAGTGTTGTATTAAGCTATTATATACCATTCCCAGAGGTAGCTGCCTTTCAGCAAGGGTAAAATATGCTCCTAAAAATTGATACTCATGTCAGTGAAGTCTTCAGTTTCACCGAGCTGGTTCATTTTGGGAAAAAGTGTTGGTCTTGATTAAGATTTGATCCCCAGAAAAGTTCCCGATGGCAAGTTAAGGTATTAAAATACATGGTTCTGCACAGCAGATTCCTGCAAGTCTGATTCAAGACTTCAGTACAACATTGTCTCTTAACAAGAAGTGATTTACTGTTAGTGGTGTGCAATATATAGAATTTGAGTGATCCTGAACTACAGCAGGAGGTTTATCCTATACGGAAATGTTTCTGTTCTGAACACACTTAAACAAGGATGAATATAATTCTTTCTTAAGAGAGGGCAGGAAACAAGGGAACCTATGCCTTCTGTTACTTTTTAGACTCAGTCATAGCACTTTGTGCTTGACGAATAAACAACAAATGTGATGATTGAAAATGATCAGGGAATTTAAATTCTGCCTTGTTCCTACAGTGTTGCCTAGCTCTAAAATAAGATATGAAGTTTTGCTCCTGGTTTTGCTCCTCAAATTGTTCTTTTTTTTTTTTTTGGTCTTTTTAGGACCAAGGCCTTAAGTGATAAGTTGTGATGAAAGGGCATGATCAAACCTGTAAATAACTAATATCTTGAGTTTTATGTTACGTCGCATGTGACTCTAAGTCACATACATTTATTTGATATAACTGTTATTTATTGTGCATAGTAATCTGTTAGGTCTTGAAAATTTGAGTCAGCACTTCCAAGAGAGAAAAAATACATTAAATATATTTTAGCTTAGACTAATTTAAGCCATATGAAAGTTTTAAACTAGTTCTATTTCAGACATTTTTTAAAACTCTCTTTTATTAAAATGTGGCAAATGAATGTGTAAGCAGGGGGACATCTCTGAGGGTGAAGCTTTTTGTGATGGTGGAGAACAGATAGTTTATGCATCTTTTACATGCCAGATAGATAGCCTCTAATGTGTTTTTCTTTTGGCTAGTACTTGATCTATTTTTTTATGCCCAGTAACCACTAAGGACATGGTAGATCTCATCACCAAAGACAGAAAGTGACTAAGAAACACAGGGGTTTAGGCTACCTAGGGGAATAAGTGTTACTTCAGTGTGAGAAGGATGGGGTTTACTGCAGAGGAAGACAAGTTTTGTTCCTCAGGGAAGGGGGTGTCACTGTTTAAGCAGAATTGCTGAGTGAGGTGTCTGTGAGGAGCTCTTATCTTTCTACTGATGACTGAGAGTGAACATGTGTTATGTGTTAACAAGAGAGTCCAGCAGCATGTCTCTTTGGTCCAACATATGCTAGATCATCACTCTAAACACAGGAGCAGAGATATCATGAGGTTACACTAGAAAGATTGCAAATCCATATGTACAAATTCCGCAAGACCACAGAATAGTTGTTATGGACACAAAACAAAAAAAGATTCTGATGACTAAATGAGACTATATGTCAATTCTGTCAGAAAGCCACCAAATCATGCCCTGCAGGTACCAGCACAATGTTAGCATTGAATCCATAGCTGAATTTGCCGCGGTGCTGAGCAATGTTTTAGATGCTTTCCACAGAGCTTGGAAAGGAAAGAGATGGTCCTCAAACACCACTGCTGTATCAGTTAGTGCCCTTGTGCCAAGCAATGCCCTTGTGACCAAGAAGGCCAGTGGGTTCCTGGCCTGCATTAGGAGGAGCATTGCCAGCAGGTCGAGGGAGCAGAGGTCCTCTCCTCTGCTCAGCCCTGGTGATGCCATGTCTGGAGTGCTGTGCCCAGTGCTGGGCTCCCCAACACAAGAGGGACGTGGAGCAACTGGAGAGAGTCTTGCAAAGGGCTACCAAGAAGATTAGGAAACTGGGACACCTCTTTTATGAGGAGAGGCTGAGACAGATGGAGCTGTTCAGCTTAGGGAAGAGAAGACTGAGAGAAGATCTTATTAATGTGTACAAATATTTTAATGGAGGGTATCAAAGAGGATGGGACCAAACTGTTTTCAGGGGTGCCCAGCGACAGGACAAGAGGCAACAACTACAAACTGAAACACAGGAAATTATATCTGAATTTGAGGAAAAAAATTCCTTGACTGAGAAGATGAGCCCTGGAACAGGTTTCTCAGAGAGGTCATGGATTCTCCATCTTCAGAGATACTCAAAACCTGTCCGACATGATCCTGGGCCACATGCTGTAGGTGTCCCTGCTTGAGCGGGACAGCTGGACTAGATGTTCTCTAGAGGTCCCTTCCAACCTTGTTCATTCTATGATTCTGTTTCATCATGTCCCTCTGCCACACTTACCAAACTCTATCCAAGTGTTAAATGTGCGCAGTGATGGACAGTGCCATGGCCTGCGCCAGGGGCAGTGAGTGATTAACCTTTCTGCCCATGAAGGATTTATGATGTCTCAGCTCCGAGTTCCCCCCTGTTCTTTTATTTTGGTTTTGGTGTGTCAGGACCCCAGATTGGTAGGTAACATCCTGATGTCTTGGTGAAAAGCTGGTTTTGGTCCTGTGCTCTCATCACTGGCATAGTGCTAGCAGGAACTGCAGCCTTTCATGATCAATGTGTGTCTAAGGTGAGTTGACAGACTGTCCTGCCATATTCTTTGGGCTGCCACTACTGGCAGCTCTGGCTGTGCATATGATGTCAACTTCCCATCTCATTTCTTCTATCATCTGAGCTGGTCTTTATAAAGCATGGTACATCTAGGGGTTATTTTATGTTGGTGTAGAGCACTTAAGTGGAATGTTTTTATGTATTTCTGTACAATCAAAAGAACTGGGATCTTTTTTGCGCTCTCTTATATATAGGTATAAATCAAATGGGAGCTGAGATCCTTATATGATCACGAGACTCAGGGATGTGAGCATTTATATTAGCATTAAAATGTTACAAGATGTAAGGGAGAAAAAAATCCCACAAACGGCACAAATTTCCGTTACGTATAGGTTTATCTTACACTCTCAAATCGCTATTACACTGCAAGCAAAAAAACAAGAGTATCGGATAGCACATTACAAAGAAGTGAAAGAAAAAAAAAAAACCCTTTCTTAGAGGTATATAAAGCATAAGGCATATGTATGGAAGGGCTAAATTAATCCCTGTTGTAATTCTTCTAAATAAGTCCAGTGGAATTGTGCCAAGGATGAAAGTAGCACAAGGCAAAAAAATCCTGTCAAAGAAAATTACAAAACTTTTTTTTTAAGATCTCCAAGAACACTAAAACGATTGCTAATAGATCTCTGTATTCATAATTTACATACCAAGATTGATGACTTTTGGTTAGAGTAACTCTTGAAGCCTGCCTCAAGGGACATGTTGCTGAATGCGGTCAAATGAACGATTAAACTATTTCAGGAGTGAGACAGTCTCTTAGCATTAGAACAAAGAGTTTGGAGTCCACTGGTAAATCCGTAGGTCCCTAATTGATTTCTATTTCAGCTCTATTTCGGCTCCAATAGCTGAACTAAAAATGATAAGCTACATAATTACAAAATAACATAGCACCTTTTTATAAGTTGCAAGGGCCTGGCTTGTTTAGAAGGAGAAAATTAGATCATTACAGTCTGAATCATCAGAGAAAGGAAAATAATGAGTTGATTAACCACCTCCTGCACTGCCATAGCCTTCTGATGTGGCAGCGTGGGCTCAGATAATTTTCATCTGGGTCCAGAGCATGGTACGCACATTTTAAAATTTGAATTTGTGAAACTAATGCTGTAGTATGGCAGCATGTTTTATGAAGCAGTTCCTAAGGAAGTATTTATCGAGTTACTAATTCTTGCAGTTGAACTCTGAAATTAAGAGTCAGGAAGTATTCTGTCATCTTTGGATGCCTGCTGTACCTAAGAAATGTATTTACTGCCATTTCAAGTTTCCATACACATTTTCTCTAGTTGAAATTCCCTTCAGGCACAGAAGCTCATGCCAGATGCTGCAAACCTGAAGATCAGCAGTGCCTTGTAATGTTGAGAGGTTTTCATGCTGTCCTAAATATTAAGTATTTATCAAACATTATGTATACAAAACATTAGGCTGCTGCTTTGCTTGATTTCTGGCCATGTTTCTTTATTTGCCATGGATCTCCTCTGAGTGAACTCCTTACAGTACCCTGAGAAATCTACTGGCAGAAGTATTCCTGTGTATGCATATATTTTGGAGGAGAGCATTCCTGTGCAGTGACACTGAGTGTAGGCTCATCTGGAGAAGTTTGGGGATGGGTTTTACATTGCATGCTCATAAGAAAAGATGTACCGACCTGGAAGTCCAACGCATGGAAGAAAGATAGTTCCCATGTAGTCTGTGGAGGCCTCTCACCTTTTTCTAAGAAGGGAGTTGAATCTGTTCTCTTGGAAAGATCCACTATACCCAGGATCCAGCAGTTTTAAGGATTAAACCTGTGAAATACTTTCAGCTTGGCTCCAAAAATGGTTGGGATTTCTGAACATGAAGAAAATTTACACTTTTTCAAAATAAATATTTTTGGATTAAAAAAACATAGAACATCCATAGTTAAACAAGATGGTGTATCATAATAAGAGAGAAAATGGCCATTTCAGTAAGCTGCTTTGTGCTAGATCATCACTACTCCCTTTCAAGTCAGAAACTTTCCCTCTTCACGATTGCCCCAGATCAAGGCAGAAAGACAAAAGGTCAGAAGCAGAAGTTAGAAGCCAACCGTTTCTTGCAAGATCACTGCAAACTGTTGTTCCTTTTGCTAAAGAGTTTCTTAAATGAACTTTGTAAAACACTGTATTTTATGAAACAGATGTATAAAGGAAAAATAATGCCTTTATTGGTTCCAGTTGTCCTGAAAACATAAGGAGGCAACAAAGGAAATCTTGAAAGTCTTTAGGAGGCACCTCTTGATCCTGGGGAAATAGAAGATCATTGAACATGATGTTTTTGATCAGAAATCTATTTTTTGTGTGGTCTTTACAACTGTCCTGTTAGAGTGTGAAACTGTTTTCATCTTATGATTTATGAGTCTCTGAGGAAGAAAAGAGAAGAGGGATCAGGTTGGACTCTTCAGAGGAGATGTAATACAGCAGCCGAGGGTAGTGCTTGAGGGGCTCAGACATACACTTCTGCACTTCTCATGACTGTGTCTACTGAGACAGGAAAGGACCTATCCCTTGAGGTCAGGATGCTTTCTGGAAGCATCTTTGAGTCTGGGATGAGATAGATAGTAAGGATGGCAACTGAAGAAGAATTTCATACATATATGTGAGGTTTAATCTTTTAATAGCAGGAGTAAACGTTGGGGCAAAATATTTTCATCTGTCTTCGTGATGGCAACATGCCATTTCGGCGTAAACTGTTCTGCAAAACTAGCAGACATGACTCTTCAGTTCTATTTTCATAGAATCACAGAGTGGTTGAGTTCTCTAGACTAGAGATCATCTAGTCCAACCCCCTGCTCCAGCAGGGACACCCAGAGCACGTGGCACAGGGTGGCATCCAGGCGGGTTGGGAAGATCCCCAGAGAAGGAGACTCTACAACCACGGAGATGGATCTTCCCGTGTTTTAGTTTGTCCCCATTACCTCTTGTCCTGTCGCTGGCCACCACCTAGAAGAGTTTGGCCCTGTCCTCCCTACATTCTCCCCTCAGGTACTTATTGATCAGATCGCCTCTTGGCCTTCTCTTCTGCAGATTAAACAGGCCCAGCTCGCTTAGTTTTTCCTCATCAGATAGATGTTCCAGTCCCTTAATCATCTTCGTGGCTCTATGCTGGAACCTCTCTAGAAGCTCCATGTCCTTCTTGTACTGGGGAGCCCAGAACTGCCCCCAATACTCCAGCTGCGGCCTCACCAGAGCTGAGCAGAGGGGCAGGATCCCCTCCCTTGACCTGCTGGCAACACTCCTCCTCATGCAGCCAAGATCCCATTGGCCTTGGCCATGAGGGCACATTGCTGCCTCATGGTTAACCTGTTGTCAACCAGAACTCCCAAATCCCTCTCCGTGGAGCTGCTTTCCAGCAGTTCAACCCCTAATCTGTCCTGATGCGCCCATAATCTGTCCTGATGCGCCCATAATCTGTCCTGATGACTGGGGTTGTTCCTCCCCAGGGTCAGGACCCTGCACTTGTCCTTCAACCTCATGAGGTTTCTCTCTGCCCAACTCTCCATCCTGTCCAGGTCTCTCTGAATGGCAGCGCAGCCCTCCAGAGTGTCGGCCACTCCTCCCAGATTGGTGTCACCTGCAAACTTGCTGAGGGTGCCCTCTGTGCCCTCATCCCAGAACAAGTTGAACAGCACCGGGCCCAGTACTGACCCTTGTGGGACACCACTGGCTACAGGCCTCCAACTAGACTCAGCCCCATTTATCATGACCCTATTTTCCTCAAAGATTATTTTTTTCTCCTCTCGATAAGCTTTTTCTATCTTGCCATCTACTTTTTGTTCTTTCAGTGCAGCCGGAATCTCCTTTAATGTGAAACAGACAGTAAAAGTTTCTGAGTGTATTTTCTGCCCATCGAAACAATGTAATATTTCCAAACACAGAAAATCTTGTTTGATTTTTTTCCAGTGCTCACAAAGGAAAACAGAAGCATGGTGACAGATAATTTATCATAGCTGACAAAGCACAGAGCCGTCTTGCTAGAAAATCCTGGAAACACTGAAATATGCTTAAATCTAACTTCTTTTTCCCCAATAAAGTGTGCTTAAGTGAAGCATATATTTAGTTTAAATGCTGAAAGTGTTGACCTAGACTATTAAATTGGAGCCTCAGGAGTGAAAGTGAGTGGCCTTTTCTTCTTTAGTGATTGTTTCTTGTTGGAGTACTTAACAAACTGCTCGCACAAAAGCTTCTCTGATGCTGGTTGTTCTGCCTAGCTTAAAAGGGGCCAGTGGCTTCTGTGGGAAATATGGGCAGAGGTGGATTTTTCTCTCCTAAGTGAAACAGTCGGCACTTGTCTGGAGGCAAGTGAGGGTGTCCTGCACTAGGGCCAGCTGCTGCTGGTGACAAAAACATGATGTAGATGCAGCAATTCCCAGGCCCTGGCTCCCACTGAATCCTGCCCCGGTAGGAGGCAGGAATGGGGAACTGACCCTTTCCACATTGCGTGTGCTGTACAAAACACTGCTGCTGGTGCTGCAGACCTGGCTGGGCTTGTGCTTGGCAGCTGTGCTCACCCTTGTGCTCACACCCCAGTGTCCAGAGCTCCCTTGTGCTGCGGGAAAGGCCATGCGAGAGCGTACACGCTCTGTACTCAGCTCTGCTGAGCACCAGGGAGCCTGCCAGGGAAATGAGGATCAGACGTTTTATAAGATTGAGGCCAATCACAAAATTGAGCAGTGAGACCTCATGAAGGCGCAGTGCAGACTCAGCATCTTACTGCTTTTATTCTCTGTGTGGACTGAGAGCTCTTAAGCAACTCTATAGCCACTTAACATTATATAGTGTTATTACACCAGGAAGTTATAAACTGTATAGGCTGAGCCAAACTCCTTGCTCTCTGCCATCCCTTTTCCTTGATGTCTGGTTACTTTTTCTTAAATCACAAGGTGGACTCTTCAACTGCGTCTATGGCACCTTCTTTGGTGTGTTTGCTACACAGCCTTAGACAGCCGTTTCCTTTTGTTGTTTTTAGGGGGAAACCGATGTGTTTTCCGTTGTGTTTAGGGGAAACCGATGTGGTTTCAGTTAATTTACTCTGGTGACATTTCCAAGTCCTGGGACAGCATAGGCCTGATAGGGAACAACACATGGTTTAAGCCACCATACCCAATATCTAACATCATGTACCTATCTGGAAACTCAACACTAACCCTTTCTAACTCTTTACTGAAGGAAGGGTGCTCTGTACCCATGTGTCAAGTTTTGTTCCTCTTGGAATTGTGTTATATTTCCATCAGCTTCATGATGCTATGGTTTGCACGTTTCATGTATGAACTGAGTTAGGCATCACTATTCCATGTCAAGGTGCTGTTTAAATAGGTTGAATGTTTTCTAGGTGTTCTTCTGCCTGAAAAGGCTTACCTGAATCCAGATGTCATGCTGTTGTTGGTTTGCACAGGTTGTCTGCAGGATCAGAGGCCTTAGATCAGAACAAAAGCACCTTCAGAGCATCTTTGAGAAGTCATTTGGTTTGGCATCTGCTCAGTCCTCATAATGATTTTAAGTTCTGAATCCTCAGGACTTTTAATGATTTTATGTAGACGTTTTATTTAAGTAAATTAGTGCATGTTTTCCCTGTAGAATATGCTATGAACCTACTATTATGTATTTTTATTGCAATATATTGCTTTATATTGCAATATATTATATATTATATATGCAATATATTATATATGTAATATATATTATATAATATACATAAGTGTTATATTCCCTTCCTTGGAAAAAACATGGTGAATGATAAGGCGCAGACATAATGACTAATGAGAACTGAGCTTAAACACCTGGGTGACACATCCCCCCAGAGCAGAAGCCATCCATCTTCTGGGAGCAGAAAAGCAGGATTTCCAGAGGGCACTTTCCTGCAAGGAGTCTTTGCAAGATGTTAAAGAGTGGAGGCTGAGGCTGCAGTCTGCTTGGTGGAGTTTGAGTTTCAGGCTGAGGACCTCACTCCTCCTGCAGAAACCCTCTCACAACTTACCTAAATTGTATGTTGTAAGTAAGGCTTGAGGCAGTGACTGCAGACTTTGGCCGCTTTTGGCTTGTTACACGACAGTGGTTTTGGGATAGTGGGCAGTTATTCTGCTTGCTTGTCCCCAGAATTGGTTGTGCTGGTAATCATGGCCTCTGGTAGCAAGTGCCTTGGACTGTAAACTGCAGGCTTTGTACTATGTGCTTAATTATAGATAGGCCATTAAGAGCATTGGCTGCGTCTTTAGTGGTTTGCTTCATTCTGCTGCCTGCTTGCAGCTCTCCCCTGGCTGCTGCCTTGGTGGTGTGGCGGGTGAGGATGGCTGTATGAATGAACTGGGAAGCGGGGGGTTTCTGCATGGAGATTAATTTCCTTCCACCTACAGCTCGGAGCACTTCTCCTCTGAATGTTTAAGTCTCCATCCTTCAGACATGAGACTGTGCCGTGTTAGGGGATTTTCTTCTGCCATTTGTTCTTAAGAAATGTACATATAGTACTCATCCTACTAATTGTTTGGGGTTTGCCCTCTGTGCTGACTATGCTTTCAAGATACAAATTAAGAGACAGGAAAGTTAGTTATTCTCCATTTTTTTTCCTGCATTTTGTTTTTTCCTGCTTTTTGCTCATTGATTACCATCTATTGTATCTATCTGTAGAAAAAGATTTCTTGCCTCTTTCCTATTGCAGATAGTCCTCAGAAACCTTACAGTCTAACAAGCAAGCTGTCCCATTTAACATCCAGTTGCAGACTTGTTAGATACATCTTATTTGTACCTAAAAAAGTCATAAATATATACATCTATAATTAAATCCATAAAATTATTGCCTATGTCACCCCTTGCACGTATTATGTGATGCCATTTTTAGTATGCATTCATTCAGTAGCAGGGGAACTGATTGCTCATACTTTTCAGAAGAATAAATTATTTTTATGTAAATAACGATACAAACAAGGCTGGAAAAAATGACAATACAATAGTAGGAGAGAGGTAATAACAATATTTTGAGCAGTAAAGAGGTGTGTGCTCTGTACATATGTGCATAGCTAGAAAAAGTTTGGAACTCTTCTATCTGTTTCAAAAGATTTCATTCAAATAGAGATGCAAAATGCAGCTGAATATCTGTTTTATTAGACTATTGTAAAGTAACTCTAAGCATGTATTCAAGGACAAGAACCACAAGTTGTTCCATGAGCAGCAGACAAATGAAGTCTAATTTTTGACAAACACATGCCCTCCTTCCAGTGCAGCATTTCCAGCAGTTCCCATGTGCCCTGGGACTCCTGCCCTGGCAAATATCGGGATGTGCAGCGGCTGGTCTGGAGTGGAGCCCCAGTTGGAGAGGATTGGATGCAGCTGCCAAGCAGAGCAGCCACTGCTTCAGGTCTCCGATCTTTCCTTCAACTGGGATGTTTTCACTCTGTTCAGCTCTGCTCTCTGTTTACTCTCCATCAAGCTGGTAGGAACTTTGTACCTTTGAATTTCTTCAAATACGACAAGAGCTGTGCTTGCAAAGGTTTAAGTGATGTTCAAGTGCACTGGGTTTTTTTTTTTTTTTTGGAGTGTGTGGAGAGGTACAGACTGTGAGCGTGGGCTGAAGTCAGAAAAGAAGGCTGAAAAATGTACTTTAGAAACCACCTTGTGTTTAAGTGTAACACTCGACTTGTTCTTGAAAATCTTGTAAAAAGATGGTCCTTCAGTTTTGCCCTCTGTCCAAGTGAGAATCAAAGAAATATGTGCATCAAAAATGTGCTTCACTCACCCTGGAGAACAATTAGTGTGGGCAGCACTGACAGAAACTGCAGAAAAACAAATTAGTCCAGCTGGTCAAAATTGCAAGGAATCTGAGAAATTCAATTTCAGTTGCAGGCTCTGCAATAAGTCAGTCTGAGTCTGTTGCTTTTTGAAATCAAAGGTGGTGTCGGGAGAAGAGGTATCAAAGTGCATCAAGATCTGCATGGAGCACACGCTGTGTCCTGTGTTACCCAGAGGCAAAGGCAACAGCTGCCTACACGTTACCCATTACACCTGCAGTAAGTAACTAACTCAGATGGAGCAGGAAAAGGTACCTTTTGATTCATTACCAACAGCGGTGTAAGAAAATAGAGAGCAATGTCTGCAGTCTCTAATAAGCAGTGTATCTCCCAAACACTGTCAGCCTTTGTAGAAAGCTCCACAGCATGATTTATTACATTAATTACAGGCATGAGGGGCTCATGTTCCTAAGCCTGAAACTGCAATCACATTCTGAACTTGATTTAAGAATATACCTTGGCCAGGACTAAAGTGCAGCCTATTATGATTAATATAATAAAATATTTATTATATGCCTTTTTTTTTAAAATAATTCTCTACTTGGCATCCCAGTCAGACTGCTTCATTCCGAAACAGTGATACACAATTAGATTTCAGATTATGAAGATTCTCCTCAGTCTTTTATCTTTCTCTTTAGTGTTGTTCTTATTTTTACATCCCCTTGTTCTGATTTTCCCGTCTTGCCTCTTTCTCTTAATTCCCAACCCATATTTCCCAGGAAGACTCTATAGCCTCACTCGGTCCTTTGAGACCTTTTGCATTGCTTTCTCCACTGTGCTTATTAACATTAGATATTTAAGCTCCCAAGTGCAAGAGTTTAAAACTACTAGTCAAGAACGTGATAAGCTCGGGTGACACAAGATGCTCTGTAAAGAGAAGATCAACCCATAAAGGGATATATATTTGTGTCCTGTTTCCCCTTCACCTTCTGCTGGATTTACAGCTGCAGGCAGATGCTAAGCAGTGACATGACATGTTATTGGGTTGGTTTGGCTCATACCAGGTCAGGTGCTCAGGGGAGGTGTCTTTGCTCAGTACTTACTGTGGCTTTACTCAGTGTGAGCATGGTATGGTGAGCATGGTGAGTGATGGCACAAATGGGTCTGGAGATAGTGTTCTCTTTTCACCTTACTCCTGGTACAAAAATTAATCTTGGAAAGACAGTTTGTGCCAAGGACTTCCCAATGCGAGCATCAGTGTAATGCTGTTGGACAGGGTCTGTAATGAGCAGAAACACGTCCACTCAGAGGTTGCGGAGGCACAAAATTCCACGGGTCCAGATTCTCTAAAATATCATGTAAGTTGGTGCCTGTGGCTTTGATCTAGTAAACCTACTCATTAGATTGACAGCTGAGCAATTCTCATTTGCAAGATCTATTTACACATCTAAGTCTGGCTTTCCAATACGAACATTTAAAGGTGAAAACATGGAGAATGTAGTCCCTCTTTTTTCTCATAAGAAATGTTTTTTTACTGTGAGAATTTATATTTTTCCATAGTTCCTGATTATGTTTTAAATAATGAATTAAATTCCACAAAGGAACAGTTTCTCCACGGATTCCATTTTTGGAAAAGTTTTCTAATGTTTTATGTTTGGGGTCTAGAAAACTGCAAGCATGGCTTATATATCCTGTGCATCCCTAAAGTATTGTTTTCCTGGATCGTGGTCAATTATTTAAGAGTCTGAAGATTTATTTTATTTTATTTTATTTTATTTTATTTTATTTTATTTTATTTTATTTTATTTTATAGCAGATAATATCTAAAATGTAAATATTTGAGAGGTCTGATCGGGCATGTAAACTTGGAGCCCTGCACCAGCCCTGCCAAAATCTAAACTAGATGTTTGGAGATGAAGATCACATATAGAACAAAATAAAACATTTTAAATTTTAAAGGTTTATTCCCAGAATCTTTAGTTTGAAATAATACATTATAGTCAGGTGGGAAAGACAGGGAGTTAACTGAAGACCCTGGAGTCAGTGTTGGTTTAGATTCTTGATTAATGCTGATATCTTCTTTGTAAGAGATGGAACCAGTCAACAGGAGAACTTCAGTTCTTAATCCCTTGTAGATCCTGACTCCAAATTTTCTACGATTTGAGAAGGACTTAGTGGCTCCAGTAAAATTCAGGGGAATCACTATCGATTCTGCCTAAAGTTCAATTAATGTTGTGTCAAGAAATCATGGAAAATGAGAACAAACTGAACACAAGCACTGGGGTCTGAGTGAGCATCCATTTATATTCTGTACCTTGCAAAAATGTACAGTTTACTAAGGCTTATATTAGTGATCTTTATTTTTCATTTCAGTTTATAAATATTGCCATGGTCATTTACTTGTTATCTGCATTATTTCTTTCTGTGTGGAAAACCAAATGCTTCTAAATTTTAGAATCATCAAATCTTTTTCACTGATAATTTTGCTGGAGAACGTTAACTGAATAGAAGCATGTTTGTTTGTTTGTTTTTTTGTGAATAGAATACAGCATGTTTTACAAAAAGCCTGCAGACTTTTCCTGCTAATGTCATCAAGTTTAGCAACAAGTTTAACAATGTTAAACTATAAAGACTTTGATTTCAGTGAAATGCAAAAGGAAATGTTAATGCTTACATAGGATTTTATAGCAGAGAATGTCAGATGCATAGGACATAAATTCAAGAAAAAATATAGGAGCAATTTCATGTACATTAGTACCCACAGAAGTAAGAAGCTGTTAGATGTCAAACCTAAAAATCTGATGTCAAAAGAGCTGCCAAGCAATCATTGGACGGTTTTCCCTCTCTTGTCAGTGACTCACCAAGCCTAAAGTTAAATCAGTTTCATATGCAATGGCACATGAGCTGCAGTGTGTTTGGCCTTAAGAATTTGTAATGTAGTCACTATTACTAGTTATGAAATAATTGCATTAGGACATGCGTATTTTCCATTTAAGCCCTTCGCTGTTGTGATGTTTGGGATTTGTCCCAAGAAATTCAGTCCTTAGCCTGTGGAAAACATGGCATAAATATTCTTGAAGTGCTTAGCTCTCCCTGAGTGAAGTCTCTGTTAATGTCAGAGTGGCTCTGTTAAGGCTCAGGCACACTTGTGCCAAGGAGACCTCTTACCGCTACCTGTTATTTATTATATTATATACCTGTGATGAGAAGGGAGAATGAGTTTCAGGTGGTTATTCCCGTTGCAGAGGGAAAAGCCAGCTGACAATCTTCTGAAGTTTTGCAGGAAGAGCACTGATACTCTGGGCCTCGCTTTGCCCATGCCCTGGCGTGCACATAGCGGTACAACAAGGTAGGTGGCCTGGGCACCTGCATGTGCCACATCATCCCTCAGCCTTTCCCCAGCACGTGACCTGCTCTGTTGCTGCCTTCCACGGTGTGGTGCTGGCTGGAGAACTTCATTTGCCAACAGTTTGTCAGTAATTGCAAAGTTCAGAGCTAACCTGGAGAGTGCTGATACTAGGAACACCAGTGCTTAGTTCAAACTACAAAATATGTGATGTCTTGTGTGCAGTTGATGTGTTTTTTTCACTTGAATGCAATCCTTTTGGAGGGCAGCAAGTCTGCTACAAAAGAATTTTAATAATACAACGAAAAGTCAGGTAGAGAGGACTTTGGTGATATGATTAACATCCAAAAAACTCATGTTACATCTAAAATTCTTCTGGGATCTCACTGCCTACATTCAGAAGAGTTTGAGACTGCTGATAGTAATAGCTTAAGTTCATGACTCCCACTAACGCTACAAATCCTCTCTGAATATTAGCAATCTGCATGTGTGAAATGAAAACTGTAAACAAGTACTTTTCTTTCTGCCATACACAGGTATGGAGGATTGTATGTCACCTTCAGTGAGAACTGATTTTTTTGAGCATGTGTGTGTGCAAGCTGAATTAAAAACAACCTGTAGTTCTGTAACACAGTTGATAATGTTTAAGTCTTGGCTGCATTAATATCAGATTATAAAAAGACCAGAGTGCAGCTGTTGCTCCGTGAGAAGGATCATTGGATAGTTGTAGATTAGCCTGGGACACCCTGGCCCCACTGGGTTGTCTGTGTAATCCCCGTCAAGTCTCTTTTATCTTTGTCTGTGTTTAAACTGGTGAACTTGGGAACTTTTTCAAAATCCTGATCAGGAGTTTGCTCCAATACCATAATAAGGTGGGACTTACCAGCTTTCTTTCATACTGTCTAGCTTTATTGCAAATAATTTTCTGTGGGACCAGGTGTGGATTACAGCTCCTCTGACCAGGCATGGTATGGAAAGCAGGACCACAGGGATTACAAAACCAACCAATTTAGTTCTCCTGGTCTGTAACAGAGTACCTACTCCAAAGGTTGTGTTTCTACAAGAATAAAAAGTCAATAAGTATAGCCTGGCATGATTTTGGTTGGTAATTTAAAACTATTTTGCAAAACAAATCAGACTATAACATGAGATTATTTTTCTGCCCAATAGCTAACAACAAAATCATAGAGAAGTCTATAAGAAAAGCATATATATGACACTTTCCCTCTCTCTAATCCTCCAACATATTGCAGATCATCATGCCTTTCTAATTCACAGAAGTTGTCTTGTATTTAGTTGCCCCTAGTGATTTTTTCTTCTGTATGTTAATGCTGAAGACTCTGAATCCCCTGCACACCGAAAAGCTGATGCTACTGCGAGCCCACAGAGCAAACAGATTTGTGCAGAGGTCAGGGAACTGATAAACATATGCAGCTGTGTTCTCTGTAGTACCAGCAAGACCATAGGGAAAAAAAAAAAAAGGAAAGGGCAAACTCTGTTCAGAAGAGCTTGGTCTCTGCTCAACAAGATGCAGCATGGTGAGTGCAAGCAGATATCTGGGAGCTGTTACACTGGAAGCATTCCTGTGTCAGCACAAGAACGTTTGCTTTCGTTAGCCAGGCCTGGGGATGAAGTCCTGTACCTCAACAGTTTTCCCATGTTCTCAAATCCTTATTATAATATATATATTCAAAAATTCAGTGTGGTGACGTCTGAGGTTGTTTTTGGTCTTGACTTCTTAGTAACTGAATTATCTTTCATTTAGCCTTTCTTTATCTGTCCGTACGGGTAGATTTGTCAGGACAAAATGACATTATACCAATCTAATATCCTTCTGTAGCAAGACAACAAGACTGTGTGGGTAGAGAAGAGGCAATGAATGCCAAATACCTAGAGTATGGTACAGTCTTTGATCCTGCTCTGTGTTATTTCCTGCAGGCAAAGCAGAGAGACTAAATAGACTAGATGAGTCTATTGTAAGATTTTTAAAAGGTTCATTTTCAGACTGCATCCAAAGGATAATTTTTGAGGTCTCTTCATCTTCTTAAAGGCTTGCGTGGAAGGGGTACAACTCTGGGCCAGTCTTGGGCAATAGTTTCATCAAGGATACAAATTGTGGACTAGAGATTATGAAATTATCTGGAGACAAAGTTTGGCAATAATAAAAGGTTGATGGGGTTCCATCTATGTTATATTGGAGAATGTGATTAGCATCCACAAAACTCATGTTACCTCTACAACTATTTCCACTGAGATCTTGGTCTGCAGATGTTAAGATGACTGCTTTCAGCATTATGATTTCTCCTTGGTTAAATGAAGAAGTAAGGTTTTATTGATGTGAAAAGTTCAGTCTCCTTCCTAAGCTATTCTGGGCTATAAAGAGGTGTCTCACCTGAGAAGCATGACCTGCTTTTGCTGCAGACCCACAGCATGCACAGGTAATGGCACTGGACCAGCTGATATGTGGTAGCTTGTTCACTGATGCTCTCCTGACCCCATCCTGTGGGTTTCGTTGCATCACTGCATTGTCCCCATGCCGTCAGATACCTCTACATAATTGCAGCACTCCCACAGAGTAATTATCTGGAGGTTTTTTCAGGCTGGTTTCTCAGTTCAAACTGATGCAACTGCTAGTGTGAGTGGCAAAAAATCTGACCCATCATCTTTAACATTTCTCACCTATATTGTGGAGAAACACAGCAGAGGTAACAAAAACACAGTGTTGCTGTTGTACTTTTTTTTTCTAATATGATTTTGAAGGGTCTTTAATTCACCATGGATTTTATAGCTGTTAGCTGCAGATGACAATTCCCTTTGCAGATTAAGAAAAGGTGCCATTACATAAATGATTGACTGGGTATCACCGCCGTGTTGTGACAGGCCGTCTTCCAGGAAACAGTGATTGATGACATGTTTAAAACCAAGCCATTATGTGCGCTGTTGATACAGAAGCCCTATTTAAAATGTGGGCTGCCAGTCAAAGTGCTGATTACTTACACAGCGCTATAATCAGCGCACTGAAAAACGTACTGGAGTAAATGTTTGTTCTGAGCTTGAGACAACTTTGACTTGTTATTTCCAGCCTTAACCTAGCTGTAATAAAGCATCTGTTCTATGCATTGCGCAAGCAGAGGACTCCAGTGCCACGTGGCCTGACACGAGCCTGGCCTGACTGCGGAGGCGGGGGGAGTCCACCTGGTCTCGTACAGCTTTGTGGTGTGCATGCTGGATGGCAAATGAATGGCAAGTTTTACTGTGGCAGCACTGAAGGGCAGATCCCGGGATTCCCGTGGCTGTAAATGAGGGGCTTAGCAGCAGAAAAGGGACACGCACATGCATCCGTGTTGCAAAGACACAGAATAAAAAGGAGCTTACCTTTAACCTCTTCTGCTTATCACGTGCAAAAGAGAAGAAGAAAGTTCCATTAACAATTACACAAAATACTCAAATCATCAAAATTTTCATTCTTTGTATTTGCTGTTCATTATTTTCTAAAGTCGTTAAGGTTTGTCACATTCACGAGGACGGTTCTGCCTTGTGCTGCAGATTGCATCCTTGTACAGATGGGTAGTTGTACATGCCAAGGAAATAGCCTTAAGTACCCACATCACTTAACACGTAAACACCAAAAGGTGTTCTTTCTTTGCCTTTCTATGCCCCTCGTCTCAACATCGTCCAGAAAATCTTTTGCCATTAAGATCTATCTTAATAGTAATATCTGAACATTAATCAAGAGCTGCAGTTTGATACGCCACTGATAATAATGACCTTTGAACACATCCTTATAAAGCAATATAAAGCTGTTTCCAGATGTTAACTTTTCTGAAAAATGAAATGGTCGCATGTGCACTTGCACCGTCAAGGCACAACCTGATTACGTAGAGAAACTGTATAACCATGCTAGGTAGCGATATTTTTTCTTTAATTTAGTCTATATTGAAAGAGATTATCTGTCATTTTCACTCTTGTGCATATGTAAATTAAACATTATACTGCAGTACTTCTACCTGCCAACCCTGTTAGGCTGTGGGCATTATTTTGTACTGTATATTTCTCTATATTTATTTAGCACTTTAAAAAAATGAGTCTGATTAAAGATAATCCTTAATTTTATAAATATGATGCTTTATTTATTTACTGTAAACAAACAAACAAAAAACTGGAACCAGTACCACCTCTGGTTTCACAAATGAAGCAATTCAGAGTGGGTTGTTACTTGGACTGGGCCCTGCGCACGGCATTGGAATGCACAGGAAAGCTTCCCATCTTGCATTTGTTCTAATAAGCAGGTTGCTTCTAATCCCACAAATCTCCATGCACAAAAGTATGTCCCGGTGTCATGACAAACTCATTTTGATTGTTTTTTTGCCCCATTCTGGTAACATCATTTGTGAAACTGAAGTTGGCTTTTTAGTCACGCGACAGGTACGTAATGATGTTTTCCAGGGGTCTTTGTGAAATTCATTTTTTATTTCCTTTCTTTTTCCTTTCTAAGGACATTTATTTGGGCAACAGGCATTATCTGCCAACTCACTTGTTTTGCTTTGTTCCGCAAACAGAGCAGGACGAGAGAGCGGCGGAGCTGAGCCGGGAGCAGAACGAGAAGACCATCCGCAGCACGCAGACGGCGCTCCGCAACTTCCGCGAGTTCCTCATCTCCAAGTACCCCTCAGAGACGCGGGAGATCTATGTGATCCCCTGCAAAGAGCTCGACGCCTACCTCGCCTCCTTCTTTGTGGACGCCAGGCAGAAGGACGGCTCTGAGTACGAGCCCAACAGCCTGGCCAACTACCAGTGCGGGCTGGAGCGGTATCTCAAAGAGCACAGGTATGGGTACAGTATTACCAGGGACAAGGAGTTCAAGAGGTCCCAGGAGGCTCTAAAGCAAAAGCAGATAGAGCTGAGGTGTAAGGGGAAAGGAAACAAGCCGCACAAATCCATGAAGCTCACCTTTGCTGATGAGCTTATCCTGCGCAAAAGAGGTTTGTTGAGCCGGTACAATCCCGAAGGGCTCCTGAACCTCGTCTGGCTGAACAACACCAAGGCGTTTGGGCACTGCACAGGTTTCCACGGGTCCACCCTCAAGTGGGGGGACATCCGCCTCCGCGTGACAGAGACCGGGCTGGAGTACCTGGAGTGGATGGGGCCGGACAACGGCGACGTGACGGCCAAGAGCAAGCGCGGCGGCACGGACTCGCGCGTGTACGCCACGCAGCACTCCCCGCAGACCTGCCCCGTGCAGGACTACAAGGAGTACGCGCAGCGGCGGCCCCCGGCCATGCGCTACGAGGACGCCCCTTTCTACCTGTCCATCAAGCCTGTGGTCAACCTGGCCGCACTGCACTGGTACAACTGCCAAGCCCTGGGGAAAAACAAGCTGGCCAAGATGGTAAAGACCATGTGCGAGAAGGGCAACATCCCCGGCAGGAAGACCAACTTCAGCGTCTACCAGAGCTGCAGCACCCTCTCGGAGGCACAGAGCAACCAGCTGGTGCTGATCTGTAACAACCTGAGCCAGCAAGCTGCCCAGTCCATGGCAAGCCACTCCAACACAGGCAACTTCATCGTGTCCGCGTCCTACGACTCCTCCTCCGACACAGCCTGAAGGGGGGAGATAAGCCCAACAGTTTATTCCTTTCCTTCCCAAGCATTGCGTTTGTGCCCAATAATACACATCAACTGTGATTGTACACTGTTCCCCGCCGCCTCCCCCAGTCCTCTCAAGTGTTAATTCACTTTATAAAAATATATAAATATATAATATATTTTTCTTCCTACAAATAAGTCAATAGAAATAGTTTAGTAATACTAACATAGTATTTATAGTGTTAATACAAAAATGAAAGGTACTTATGTGTTAACAATATAATTGCAGATTTTTAAAGGGCAAAAGTGGTTCTCAGGCAATAGAAACTGCAAGATAAACTGGAAATAATCATTTTTAACATGCACATGCCAGTGAGTGTAAATGCCCAAGGAGGCTTACAAAGAAATTCTATTTTAAAGTATTTTTTCCAACTTCTTATTTTAACCTCCTGGAGTAGAGGAGGTAAACTTGTCACTAGCTGCTGCTTCTTATCTGCTGGCTTGTTCTTGATCAGCAGGAAATGAGAGATACAACAGTGAAAGTTTGTGAAACCATATAGAACAATTCCTGTCTATTTTTGTTTTGTTTCCTACTGCTCATTTATACTAACTGAAAAAAAGAATCCTGAACTCAGATGAGAGATATTGTTAATTTTTTTTTCTGATGATGATTTTCAGTGATCAAAATGTCACTGGCCTTTAGTCTAAAAAGTACTGTTTTCAACCATATGCAAAAGTATAATGGCAAAAACAACAACACTGTTATATATGTAATATTAACTGTTTAAAGTAAACACTGGTGATTAGTATTTTGTCAATGTGTATACTTAATGTAAAATCTACAGACTTGGTGCCACTCTTTTAAGTATTCTGCAAAAAAATTCACAATGTTTCCCAAACCATGCAGAAAAAATGCATCAAATACATATTAAACCATCACTTGAGTTCCTCAGAAAATAAAATAGAGAGTGTAATCACAGTTTTGAGTTTAGTATGGAAAATGAGAAGGCCGGATAGTTTAAGCACTGGAAAACAACACTGAAATGAATTCAGCTGCACAATCTCTTTCCATTGTAGACAATGAAAAATGGGTTTGCAAATCTGAAAGCAGAATTTGGTCCTTAAAGCCGTGAAAAAATGAATGCTAGTTTTCCAGCCATTTGACTTTGCAATGTAAGTGTTCTCGAAGTACAGAGAAGACACTAACAAATTAATTATTTCAATGAACCATTATAAGTCTTGAATCTTTAAAATGAGGTATGGTTATTTCTCTAGTAATTCAACCGCGTTTATTCAGCAATGCAGGTGGAAAAGTTCTGCTAGGATATCCTAGTGCTGTGAAGATCAGACTTGAGAGAAATCTGCTGAGATGATCTAATGTCCACTGGAATCAGTGAGAGGGTCGGTCTCAGATGACTCCCCATGATGTTGGATCAAACTGTCACTGATAATTTTTTCATGTACAGCTTTTGTTTTACATTGTGTTTCTTTATGCTTGCTAGCCCTTATTCTTTCATATTCTTTAAATCTGCAGCTGTGCAGTGAATTTAATTATCACCAGTTCCAAAGAAAAGGTGAAATAAAGGTAGCAAAAAAAGTAAAAATAACCTACCAGGTGCCATTTAAAACTTGCTTTGTGTGTTGCTAGGTTGGAGTGTTCCTGCCTGGAGGAGATGGAAGAATGTCTGTGCCTCGCTTAAGCCTTATTGAAGGTGTTGTTGGAGGGTGTGGGGATAGTAGATGTTTCACTGGCAGGTCTAAGAGCACAGATGCCCCATGTAACCAACATCTAGCATCACCTACAGCTTCTCTGCGGGTGGCACTGTCTGACCCTCCTCTCCTTGTGCTCCACACAGGACAAAGCCAAGATGAAGTTTTGGTTTCCTGCATGCCACCTGCCAGCTGTCCCTGTGTTTTATGCAGCACGATGGTAAAATCACCAAATCCGCACTCTCTTGCATCCATAGGGAAGGCAGTGGTGTGGAGGGCACAAATGGACATCCTTGTTGCAAAGTCTTCACAGCTTCTCCAGAGCTGTGCTGCTGAAAACCGTGCATGCTGCCTCTGTGGCTTCCAGGCCATGGCAAATCTGACCCTTAAATGAGGGAGAGGGAAAGACGACAAGGCAGGTGTGGGGTGTCGTCAGCAAGGCAGCTGCCCGGCTTGCACACGATGCCAGCCAGCTGCTGCTGTTAGCACAGCCTCGTCTCTTTGTGGAAGTGCTTCTGGTACGCTGCAGCTAAGAACAGTTGTGCAGTGCGGGTTTTGCTCTCTGTGGGGTGTTGTGTCTGTTTCCTGCTGGTGAGGACTCGCGCAGTTGCTGTTGGCATGTGCCAGGGATGCGTCAGCGATGCCGGGGACGAGCTCCACCAGCTGTGGAAGGCCTCGTGCTGTGTTGCTCCCCCATCTGCGCGGATCTTGCTACTTCCCATAGTGGTGGCTATTGCAGCACCTTCCCCACCTTCCCATTCCTGTGCCTGGGTCCCGGATGGCCTCTTCCCCTCCTGCCCCTTCTTGCTGAGAAGAATTGCCTTGAGCTCATTTTGCCAGGGGAAAGAAGTCACCCCATGGTGCAGCTGCCTCATGTCTTTGCTCAAGCTGCACAGACTGGGCCTTGCAACTCAATGGTTTCTCCCACCATTTCAAGACTAGGGGTTTGGAAGTGCTACCTGGTGAGTGTCATTCTGCGGGTCAGGCATAGGTTTCTTGGCTCAGAGTGGGCTGTTTCACATGGCCTATTTAGCATGGTAGTTGCACAAGAGTTTATTGCGTCCACAAAGGCAGATCAGTGGCAGCCTGTTGTGCTCCAGGCAGGTCTTTGAAGTGCTGATTCACATCAGTGCTGCAATTCAGTTTCACCACAGACCTTGGATGTATGGACAGGAGCCAAAGATGCTTAAGGTGAGCCAGGAGTAAGAAAGGGGGGACTCCTCGGTTTTGAGCTGGGAGGGTGTAAAAAGCATTTCCCACAGTATTGGGGTTCTTAAGCCCTACATTAGGCCTTGGTTTTTATAGAAAACCATCTGAAGATGGTTTGTGCCTAGCCTGTGCTCTGGGTAAAGTAAGGTCTCTGATAGCCTAAAATTAGCAAGCCAGGTCAGCAACTTTTGCTTGTCTGGTTGGGAGACGAACTGTGGGATGTGTGTGCTTGTTGCAAGAACCTTGGTAGTACAAGCATGTGTGTCCTTTGCTTTGTGGCATCTCTGCTAACTCCAGCTTCCAGTTGGTGCTGATGGCAGATTGCCTGTCAAATCCTGACAGGGCAGCCCCAAACACACTGCTTCTTGAAGCACATAAACACATATGGCCAGAATATGATACTCAAGCAGCATCATATTCCAAAAATAGATCCATTAGCATTGAAGAGTATTTAGTGTTATCCAGTCTTCATCTGTGGGCAGTCACTTTGGCTCACATGACTGGTGGTAACTCAACTGCTTGTTCCTGTCCCTCCTGACCCTGACCAAGGCTTCCAAACCTGCTCCACCAGCAAGCGGCCAGTTCAGCATGGTGCCTCCTCGCTGATGAGCCATGGCACGAGGCAGTGCTGCCAGCTCCTGCAGGCTTCCCCTGCCTAAGCAAAGGGTTGGCCTTCCCCACCATGGCTCTGATGAGCAGCACCTTTTCCCATTAAGTGGAAATTGCAGTTTGCAAAACACCGCAGCGCTCCTGCCCAGCACACACGGCCTGCGGCTGAGTTGCACCACCAGTGTGGGCGCTCTGCAGGAGGGTGACTGTGCGCCTGGATAAACCTGGTGTTAGCAATAATTTCTACACAGACAGAGTGCTGAAGCCCTGGAACAGGCTGCCCAGGGCAGTGGTGGAGTCGCCGTCCCTGGCAGTGTTCAAGAAACCTGTAGAGGAGGCTCTGAGGGACATGGTTTAGCAGGTTTGGTGGGAAGGGCCTTAAGGTTGGACTATGATGATTCTGTGGCTCTGTGATTCTATGCACTGATCCATCCTCCTTTGGGGCAGTAAGTGGCTGTGATTGACTGGTCGGGTTTTCCCATCTCTGACATCCCCGCTCCTCTCAGCCCCCCAGTTCTCTCCTATTCCCTTCTCCCTGCATTTGCGACATGGGGCGAGGGGGCTGCTGTTTGATGGATAGTTCCCTCCTTGCCTATGAAGTGACCTTGTGTTTTGGGGATAACGCACTCCGTGTGGGCTGCCTCGCTTCGGGTGCTAGCGGCTCGGGGGGTGCTGCACACCAGCACTGTGGGGGCATCGCTGGCACCGCTCAGGTCGGTGTAAGTGTGTGGCCGTGCAGCCACACTGATGCGTTTGAGACCTTTCACTCTGTCCGCGCTAACTTTTTTTGGGTGTTGGCAACACTCTCTCTTTGGGTTCTTCAGGGAGAGCTTTCAGATGACAACACTGACTCCTGTGTAGAGGTCCAGACCTGCTTCTACAGATGCACTGTTTGGCCTTCCAGTACCATCCTCAAAACCGGACTGCAGTGACAGACCCTGAACTGCACACACGTTAGAAATCCTGCGGGGCGCAAGACATGGGGATCTCCCTGGCACTCTGTGCTCTCAAAGGCCATGTGAATGTATGGGAAGAGGAATGCATATAAAATGCAGAAATGTCATTTAATTTCCTGAAATTAGCTAGTTGTGCTCCAGCACCTTTCCTCTGGTCTGGAAAGACCCCCCAGCGCAGAGGCGTTTGTGAGCTGGTAGGAAGGACTGACCTTAGCCATTCATCAGGGCATGTTCAAAGCAAGACGGATATCTAAAGCTTTAACTTCTTCTCTGATGAGAACAAAAAATTCATAACAAATTTTTGTCACAAATTTGCTTGTTACATGAATTGATGGATTTTAACTTCTCTAGAGATTCTGTCTCAAGAGGGGAGTTTATTTTCTGTTTCCTCGTTGAATTGGCAAATGTTAGAGAGTAATATAGGCAAAATTCTATTTGTTTTGTTATACAAATGCCATTAAATGAACTTTCTGTGCATTGAAAATGAACTTTCAGTTTCATGGGGATTAGAAGGCTTTTGCCTAATCTTTTCTCCTGGCACTCGGCCCTCATTAAACAGTGCAGCATCCAGAAAATCAGTAGCCTTTCAGATTTGGATTTCATCTTTTGTAATTCATAAAAGATTTATTCACAGCACCTGGGATTTCTAAGAGACTGTGTAGTAGGTGCTAACATTGAAATTGAGTAGGATAGAGTTTCAACGGGAATTAAAGGAGATGTTTAGCTCTCTCACATTACTTTGGAAATCCCAGCTTTGTCTATTGATTGCATTCATAGGATTTTTTTTTTTTTTGGTTAGTACTGTTTTATACTATCCATAAACGTCAAGCAAATAGCCAAATAGCTAAGTGAGGAAGAAAAAAAAAATCAGGAAAATATAAAATGTTGTTTTGGAAAAAGATGTTGTGAGTGCTATTTTTACACTGTAAAAACAAACTCTTAAAATTAATCTTGCAGATGTCAACTTTGCCATTTCAGCTGTTCTTTTTGACTGAAGAGCTCTCTCTAACATCTCTTATGCCTAGAATTCGATCTACTTTATTGAGGCAGGTCTTGCTGAGAGTGTCTTCCAATGATTACAGCACATTCCTCGCTGGCCTAAATGGCATGTAAGCTGAAGTAGCTCCTGGTCCACTTTAAATTGCTCCTGCCAGAATTCCTCCTTCCCTTCTGCTCTATTTAGTGTCTACATTACATGCCAAACCACCAGCCTGAAGAAAGCCATTGCAGGAGCCATACGCCAACCTTTGCATCTTGAGCAGTGGAAACCTCAGGCTGGACATCCCCTGAAACACCTTGTGGAGGAGCCACTCGCTTTGTGCACGTTGTTCATCCTGCACATCCTGCAGTGTTCGCTCTCTGTGGGAGCTTCTTCTGCAAGCCCTGTGCAATGCTGAGCTCCTCCACACGGGCCTGGGTCCCTGGGCGTGAAATGCAGTGTGTGAATGTCACACGCTGCATTCAGAGATACGCGGACAAAACGTCACATGAGATGTCCTTGGAGGCTCCAAAAGCTGCTGTGTTGGGAGCCGGTGAGAAGGGGGCTTTGCTCTGGTTTGTGGCAGTGCCTGCGACCCTGGGGTGCTGCAGTGCACCCTGCGATGGGGTAGCGCAAAGGCACCGGGGAAGCCTGGCGAGCACAGCAGGACTTCCTTACCTTCTCTCTAAACCAGGCATGCGTAATCCTCATCTTGAAGCTGTTCCTTGATGCCCTGCTTGGTTTTACACTGGAATTAAAAAACCTCTTCCATTTGTTTCAGTGGAATTTAGTTTGTTATCTGGTGGCTTTAATTCCGCCTTTGGAAAGCACTTTTGCTATGACAAGCCTTGGTCTCATGGTGAGCTGTGTTAGGGGAAATAACACTAACGCAAGACTTTTTATCTTTCCCTGCATACTATGTTTAATCTTTTTAATCTGATAATGTGAATGTGTTTTCTTCTAGTTTATTAATTGGCAAGCTTAGCCCTGCTTCTCCCAACGTGGCAGTTCATAAGCATATTCTGCTTCCGCATTACCAAATTTCTGTCTAACAATGTGAATTTCCCCATGTGACCGATTCATCCTCAGTATTAAACCTCTCTCTAAGGCTAAGTTCTACTCACTGACTTTTCTAACTTTGCCTGAATTATAATCACAACTCAACTTTTTTAAGAACTGTTTTTAAAGAGGTAGGTCTTGTTATTTTTTCTGTTTGTTTCATTTTATAAGAAGTATTTGTTAAAAAAATTCACTGTCTTGCCAAATAATAATAATAATAATTTTTCTATGCATTATGTGATTCAGTGACGTTGTTGTTGAGATGTTGCATGTTATGTAGAGCTGACATCTGTACATTTATGTGATATTCTAGAAATGCTAACTGTTGCTGCTATAATCACCACCACTGTTGTTAACTGAAAAATTTACTAGGAGGCTGTGCCAGCTAGCAGATTTTATGTGTGTCATGGTAAAAATGTGCATTCTGCTGTTCATTTCCTGTTTTAAGACAGTTTTTAATGCCTTCTGTAGAAGGAATCAATATGTTGTGGTAGACAGGAGGTGCCAAACTTCCAACATAGTGTTCTGCACAGATGATCACTTATCAGGATGATGCTTAAAAAAACGTGAAAAAAAAGCAATTCTTGATTTTTTTCTGCAAGTGTCTTCTCATTAATTTTAAATTAAAAAAAAAAATACTCCATAGAGTTAAAAAGAAATAAATCTTCCTCAGCTCTGTGTGCTGCACCAGTACGACAACTATGAATGTATGGGGCAAGAAGGAATGTGTAATCCCAAATGTTCCCGTTAGTGACAGACCTGGTGATTACTTAAGCCATTTGGCGCAATTATGGCACATTCTAAAAATGCCTTTTAATGCAAGCAGTCCTGTGGTTAACACAAGAAGAAGCTGCTGCAGGGCAAGGGTTGGGGCTCTGCTCCTGTGAACAAGCACCAGCGCCGTCAGGGCTGGATTCCACTCAGTCCCCATGAAGGGGCTGGAGCCCTCGGTCAAATTCGAGCCCAGGATTGTTGGTCTGGTTGTTTACCAGGGTTTTCCTGCCAGAAAAGCTTCCTGCTTATCATAATTCTGACATTTAATTTTCAGTTCGTTTTCCACTCTCTGCTTATAATCTGGTGGTGTAACAAACAGACACAGACACACACAGGGCAGAGGGATTATTTCTGGTTTGGGTAAGACTGGCAGGTTACAATCATAGGATACCACAATCGTATAGCAGAACCAGGTGGGAGGGAGGTGCTAGATACTCATCTGTCACCTTCCTCTGCCCCAGGGCATGCTCACCTATGCCCAGACTGTTCTTCAAAACACTATTTTATTTGTAAAAAAAAATAAATAATAAAATAAAATAATTAACCATAGATTTTATAACTTTGGCAAGATGTGAAAAGGAGAGAGAGCTTCTAAGGATCTGGAATATACTTTGCAACTTAGGAAACAATTTGCCAGAAGAAACTGTGTGCCTGGGGAAATCACAAGGAATTGAACTCACCCTTCTTTTAGAGTCAGTTCTGTGCCCCAGCAAGCCTGTCCCCAGCCCTTGTGATATTAAATTCTTCTACAGAAGAAATTTAAGTCAAAATTTTCTCTGAGACTGGTCCTTTCTGTGGTACTTGGGATATTTAGAAAAAAAATAATATAAATCCGGTACCCAGAACTCTCTGAAAATCATTCCAGGTAAAAGATAATCCAGCCAGTCTCACAGAAGTCAAGGAACTCAAAAAGTTCAGCTGAAGATGTAAATTTTCCAAACATGACACAGATGCTGGAGCCTTTTCCTAGGGCTCGTACTCCCATCTTTACCCAGATTCAGGCTTTCTCTAAAAGCCTTGTGTCATTTTTACTGCCCTTTAAAAACTGGCGGCTTCTTTGTGCTCCTTCTGCCTAATCAGAAGTCAGCTGAGAACAACTGCAGAGCGTTTCTCCTTGGCTTTGCCTCTCCAGCAGCCATTTACTCACCAACAAATGCCTCCGCTTGTGTCAATGAAGAGTCTTGACCAAGTGGAGCTCCTGCCGACGTGGCCCTAACATTAGATATTCAAAGCAGTGACACAGGGTCTTTGCATCTTCATTTCTTCTAGTTACAGCTACATTGCGGTCTCCACCGTCGCACCGGTTGCAGTAATTGCCTTTCCAGCTGGTCTTCCCAGTCGCTGCTTCACGTTGGCCCAACTCGCCAAACAACATACTGGGTCCTGCAGCACAACACTTACTTTTTTGTTTCCCATCTTTTTCTGTTCTGTGGTGAAGCTAGACTTGCCTGAGTTTTCTTCTACTAAATTTGAAACACGAAAATGATCAATATCATTTATTTAGTGCTTTGCAAGCTGGAAATGCAATTGTAGTTCTGCATTGTAGACCTGGCACTAGATTGCTGTCAGTGGCCCATGCCGGAGGCTCTATTGAAATTGATCCTTTTTTTTATTATGATTCACTGTTTTTTGAGTGCTGGTGTTAATACTGTGGTGGATTAAATATCACCTTCCAATCACTGTGATGCCTTCTGTGTACATGTTTGATTGTCAGTCTTATGGTCTGGTAATTAATTGCATGTTGTCTGAATTGCACTATCTTGCAGGACATTTTTTTTTCTAGAGAGAAAAAAATGTAGCATTTTAGGCTCAGCTTCTGAAAGAAGCCAAGGGGGGATAATTCGTCCAAACCTCAGTGGAAAGCGGGGACTTGTTTTTTCTCAGAACCTTTTGCAAGCCACAAAAGCTTGCAAAGCTTAGCTATTTATGATATAGATCTTTGCATGAAAAGTGAAAGATTTCTAGAATTAAAAATGCAGCTTTCTGTACACATGGCACATTCTTAAACAGATTTCTTGACCCATGTTTGAAAGATCACAGTAACCATTGTTCGCTGAGGAGAAGTAAGATTTTGATGCTAAATTCTCCAAATCCAGAATAGCTGAAGGGAAGGGAGAGATTACTGGATTCTTTTCTCTAAAACTCAGCAAAATTGTGAGTTGCCACCCGTTTTCAAAGCCAGATGGTTGACCCCATTATGCTCTTTCTGGATGAAACTGTGTTCCATGTGGGCTCGGGGAAAATGGACCAACTAGTTTCAACAGCGAAGTGAGGAAAGTCGATACAGACTCCTTTCAGGCTCAAAACCCAGGCTGGGTTTCCAGAGCTGGGAATTCTTACCTGTCAGCTGGATGTGGTTTGACTCAGAGCAGATCAGGTGCAACGTGGATGTCACATTGCTGTCTCCACTGGGCATCCTTGAGAAGGAAACTTCATACTGGGTAAGGTCTCTGACCAGTGATGATCTGTAAAGGCAATGAAGTAATTTGTGCCAGTTGAGATATGGAATTATGTATTTTATTGCAATACACTTTTCTCTTTTTTAATTAGGATGGAGCAAACATATGTTGCAGTGCTGCTTGCTTCATTGCTGTTCACTTAGATATGTCCTTAAAAAAGGAGATGCGTTTTTGTGCTTTGAGAACAAAAGGGCACTCAATGCTAAGGAGAAAATAAAACCAAGAGCTCTTTTTTTTTTTTAATGGTGTGTGAGCTTCTTCCCTTGTTCAGCTGTCAGGTAATTAGGTTTTTGAAAATAGTGGGTTTGGTTGGGTGTTAATTGGAATATGACATTTACTTTCACTGATCTGCAAATTCCAGAGAGATTCTGATCTTTATCACACTTCAGCTCCATTTTTATTACCCTTCTGATAATCTTTAAGAAGTCTGGTTCTGCTGCATTAGGGATTGATTTCACTGTCTGTACAATGTTTTCTACTATTGTAGTGTGACTTTTTGCTTTTTTAATATTTGTATTAGTACAGCCTTAAACTTACAGAATTAAAGACCATTTCAAGCATAATCAAGGTAAAGTCATTGATGTCTGTGATAAGTGCATGCTTTATTCACAGTATTTTGTCTGTAACTAGGTGTAGTGACCAATTCTCTTTTATTTAATAAACAGTTTTCTGCAAAGTTGACTGCTTTCTTTAATCAAATGAAAACAACTTATTTTGAAATACATTTTAGAAAAAAACCCACATCTCTCCTGTACTTTTCATGTATGAATATTGGTGTAGTTATAAATTTCCCATGGGCCTGTGAAGCATTTTGATTAGCAAAGTGCAAACAGGCACACCAAGAAATAGTTGCTGTCATGCCCTGTTTAGCTTCTAGAGTTGTGTTTCTGAAAACATTTAGGCAATTGCGTAAGTCCTTCCCTGCTCAGGAATGTACTTAAAAGCAATCTTGATTTAACCATGTGCTTATTTAATCTTACTTCAATACGATTGGAAACCTACACCCTAAGAGCTTTTCTGGTATAAAGATGTTTTTCCTGAAGCTGGACCTGTGGTCTGGTTACATAAATTCCAAGGCATAGTTTGGCTTCAGATGTTCTATTCTGCACTTAGAATTTCAGTAGTTAGTTCTGCTGTCCACACAGTTTTGTTTTAATGTCAATCTAGAATTAAGCTAACGCGCATCCAAGAATATAAAACAGTTGCTTGTCAACGCTTAATATTCTCTCCACGAGGAGATTTTTAAATTAAAGGCAACAAAACTAAAGCTAATGAAGCCAACAAACCCTTCTACTATAACAGAGAAACATCCCAAATGGAAATACCCCAGAGAGCTGCAAGGAAATTCCGCTGAGCTGCTGTTCATGCGATGACAGCTCTGCTTGAGAATCAGTCTTGGATTCTGTCAAAAAGTAAAACGGGAGAAAAAGAAGAGCCAAATCATTCAGACAACTTCCAGCTAGAGGACAGCAGCACGTTTGGGCTGGTGTTAGGAAGTTAATGCAGGGCAGCGGGAACCGGATGACACAGGAATTTCCTCAGGTGGATGAAGGAAAGGGGAAAATAATTTTCATCATTTATTCTGGAAACAGGTCTACATCAATTGGCAAGTTCTGCTAAATAAATCCCCTTTGTGCAGGGATTGTGGCAGCACTGGGACAACTGGGCTACTGCTGGGAGCTGGGAGCTCTGCTGAGTGTGTGTGGTTATGGGAAAAGAGGAGGGTTACTTTAAATGTACTGCAGTGGTTTTAGTGAGAGAGGAGAAGAGAGGAGAGGAGAGGAGAGGAGAGGAGGGGAGGGGAGGGGGGGGGAGGGGGGGGGGGGGGGGGGGGGGAGGAGGGGGGGGGGGGAGGGGGGGGGGGGGGAGTGGAGGGGGGGGGGGGGGGTGGGGGGAGGGGGGGGAGGGGGGGGGAGAGGGGGGGAGAGAGGAGAGGAGAGGAGAGGAGAGGGAGTCTCTGGATGAAGAGCTAGGAAGTGAGGGTGCAGAGGGTGATGGGCAGTGACTCGATGTGTCTTCTTTGCTTGCTGCACACGGACTAAGTGCTTGAGGCCCAGCTCTAAGTGAACTGGTTAATGCAGATTCAGCTAAGCAACGCAGCAAAGTCCTGGTAGCTCAGCTGCTTTGGGTCTCCATTTGTGTTCTGATTTTGTTCAGTTTGCCGTATTACGAACTGCGGTGCTTCTACAGCCCGTGGCATGGCGCTCTCCTCTTTCTGCTCCCTCTCCTGTTCCCGCTCCAGGCTAGCCACCCCAGAGAAACCCACCGAAGAGCTGAGCAGCCGCGGGGCGTGCGGCCTTCGGGGGAGCTGCACAAACCACGCTCAGAAACGTGGCTTAGGCGGCCTGGAGTCATTCCCCAGGACGATCTTACAGAGACTGCGATGCCTCCTGCTTGCAGCTGAATGACCCGAAACCTGTGCTCTAGGCAGGGCTTACATTTCTGCAACCCATGCACAAGTCTCAGGGTGTTTAGCGCAGAACCCCTTTTCAGACATGCTTTGGAGATGCCAGTTCACACATCAGCAGGGCAGGGTATGAAACAAGCCGATGGTTTACATTATAATATATGCCAAAGACAAGTGGAACTTGGCAGATGTCCCTGGAAAGATATGCAATATTTTGTTTTGGAGTAACCCAGTGGTTTATTATATTATAATCTTCATGACTGATAGTACTGGCTAGCATTCAATGAGAATATTTACAAGAAAAACAATGGCTACATCTGGCCACTTGTATACGGGCTGTTTACTCTAAGTAACAAATCCTTAAAAGTGCCTAAAAGGGAATATACACTCAAAACTCTCAGTGCAGGGCACATACTTACTGCTGTTTACTCTCCTAAGGCTGCATGCACCGGGAAAGAGCCAAAACCTCTGTGTAATGTGACTATTCACTGCAGAATCCCTTGTGTACTTACGAGTTTTTAAATTACTGTTGTCTTCAAACTGAACAGCAAACAGTACCCATGAAGGCAGACAACAGAACAGGACAAGATGAAAACTGTGGTAGCAGCAGTGCTTCCAAGCTGCTGACAGCTGTGAGGCAGTTAGCTCCATGACAGAAAGCTCCCCTGCATTTGGAAGGAGATTCCTGCACGTGGTGCTGGGTGAGGAGTGCTCAGAAACATCCACGGAGGCTCAAGCACGGCCAGATGCTGTTCTGGTCACGGGGCTGCCCCGGGACTCTGTTTGCAGGTCAGGTGTCACCCCTGCTCTACGCAGACACCTAAGCTCTGCCCTCTGCAGCACCATCTGCTTCGACTGCAGCCTTTCACCTCTTCCACACCTCCTCTGGTCCTGCAGCGCGCTCGAAAACGGATTCATGACGTGGTTGTAAAACAGGCGTCTCTGGCACGTCAGACTGCTCAGCGTGCAGATCCTCCAGGGCGCGCAGATCTGATCGGACAGCGAAGCCTGTGTGTGGAGGACGTGCTGATGGAGACATCGGTTGTTCCCATCTCACCTCCTGACAGCCAGGCTGCTTGCAGCCAAAACAAACACTTACAAAAGTGTTACCTGCCTAGGGTCTGTGGTGTGTTTCAGTGGTCTTGCATGAGCCGGCAACAAAGCTACATAAAGCCCACAGGGAGTACACATTTGGCGGACTTAAGAACATTCAGACATAACAGAGATTGTTATTTTTCATATTTATGGTAGATGGTTTGTAATTAGGATGTTTGCTTCCTCAGAGAGGGGATGACTAAATACAGTCCCTGGCTTTTCTGGTCACGGAGATGGCGACTGCTGATTTGCAGGGTGAACAGCAGCAGGAGCCATGTGAGGATTTGTCGTCTTTGCTTTCAGGAGTTGGGAAGAACACAGAGGTTTACAGAGACGTCAGACCGGAGAACTCACCAGTTCTGATGATATCTTGGTAAACCTGTTTGGCAATCTCCTTTTATTCTCCTACAAAACACACACACAGAACAACGGCTGACCCTAGCATGGAGCAGAGCACTGGGTGTCTAGACACTTAGAAAGTGCCTTTAAACATAAAAGCCTTGGCATGAGGCTCCCCCAAAACCATCAGATAACAGTGTAACTTTCTGAATAGATGAAGGGTATGTGCATGTTTTGGCAAACAATAACAAACATAAGTTCCATATGATAAATCACCTCAGTGATAATAATTTGGAAAGGAGGTTCTGTGCCTGTACAGCTGGCCATTTCATGTAGTTCTACAAGTTTCTGTTAGGATTGTTAACATTGCTGAAGTGCCGTCAGGCGAATCAAACACAAACATGGCTTTTTCAAAGGAACTATTTATTGTTACTGAAGCATTCAAGTGTTGTGTTTTCACAGAGTCACAGAGTGGTTAAGGCTGGAAGGGACCTCTAGAGGTCATCTAGTCCAACCCCCCTGCTCCAGCAGGGACACCCAGAGCACATGGCACAGGGTGGCATCCAGACGGGTTGGGAAGATCTCCAGAGAAGGAGACTCCACAAGGAGCCTCTCTGGGCAGCCTGTGCCAGGGATCTGCAACCCTCACAGGAAAGAAGTTCTTCCTCACATGGCGGTGGAACTTCCTATGTTTCAACTTGTCCCTGTTACCCTTCATTCTGTCGCTGGCCACCACCTAGAAGAGTTTGGCTCCTCCCTACATTCTCCCCTCAGGTACTTGAACAAGTTAATCAGATCCTCTCTCTTCTTTTCTCCAAACTAAACAGGCCTAGCTTGCTTAGTCCTTCCTCATACAATAGATGCTCCAGGACCTTAATCATCTTTGTTGCCCTGTGCTGGACCCTCTCTAGAAGCTCCACATCCCTCTTGTCCTGGGGAGCCCAGAACTGCCCCCAATACTCCAGATGTGCCCTCCCCAGAGCTGAGCAGAGGGGCAGGATCCCCTCCCTTGACCTGCTGGCAATGCTCCTCCTCATGCAGCCAGGATCCCATGGGCCTTCTTGGCCACGAGGGCACATTGCTGCCTCATGGTTAACTTGATGTCAGCCAGGACTCCTGATCCCTCTCCGCGGAGCTGCTTTCCAGCTGATCAACCCATAATCTGGCCTGGTGCCTGGGGTTATTCCTCCTCAGGGGAAGGACCCTGCACTTGTCCTTGTGGAACCTCATGAGGTTCCTCTCTGCCCAACTCTCCATCCTGTCCAGGTTTTCACATGCATAGTCTACATTCTGTAAAAAACATTTTTGAAAATAAACCCTTAAATAAGCTACAGGAAGATGGAGGCAAAAGACAGCAGGCCTTAGAGAGACCCAGATGCAAGAGTTTATCTGTGTCAGCCACTCATGTCATATCTGCAGTGCTGCTAAGTCAGAATATTCTTGCTTTCACAGACACCTTGTGAACTACACACAAAATTGCTGTCTCATGGGGCTTAATCTGAAAGGATCGATGTGATTATAAATCAGAGTATCTGAGGTGTATATTCCTGGACACCTGATGTTTTTCCAAATACTGCTTGAAAGGTCCCAGGGAGAATCCCTGTCATGCTCAGTGAGTGTGTAGGTTTTGTCAGTGTCTCCTGCCGGGCCCCAAATTCCTACCACGTCCTGCAGGAGGGCTCGGGCATCATTGCGGGCTGGTAGGTGATCACCAGTCTGCTGCCAGGCAATGTCAGGCGAGGAGCAATGTGCTTTGGTCCCAGCACTGAAGGTGTGATGGATGCAGGAGGGGTCCTGAGCGCTGGTGCTTCTGAACCAGGGTCCCAGCCTTTAGCAGAACTTCTTTGATAGACTGAATAGGATAAATTATTTTCTCCCAGAAAACAGGACAAAAGAAGTAAATATTCATTTTATGGATAAAAAAAAAGAAGCAAGGGGGATCCATTTCCCTGCAGGAGTGAAATCTCATGTAATTCTAGTTCCAGTACTCTGATGATAAAAAACACCCTTATAAATAGTAGCTGATATACGCCTGTCATTTTAATGTCATTGGTTTATTTTGCCTTTGTTTAATTATGCCAAGTCTCCTTTATCATAAGTATCAGAGCTACACACTGATCAGAGAAGCCATCGCTTTCTGAGCTGGCTGTAGTTTCCAGCTATAGTTACATTTTAAAACGTTTTGAATATTTTTTTAAGTAAGGGAAAAGTGTCTAATGAGAATTAAAATAGAGGTGTGATGTAACAGGCATCACCAAGCACCAGACATGAAATGTCCCTTCACGACCATCTGCTTATTGTGTTCTGGTCCGGTGCTTTGTTCACTGTCAAGATGTTACTATTATCCCTGTCACGTATCAGAGATCAGCCTGAACCAGCAGCCCACAGTTTGAAAAACTGGAATTTTGAGAAATCAAGGGCTATGACTTAACAGCATGTGTTAAACTGTGCCTTGGAGAGGCAGAAACACTCTGACAAGTCTGTCTTCTGCTGCTGATCCATAAATTATCCTAATGATACTCTCCTTAGGACAATACAGGCCACAGCTTTCAAATTCCCACAGGTGACCCTCAATGAGGTTGGGCTGGTGCACTTCTATTTTCCAGAGGAGTTTCTTTTGTAGGACTAGGTTTTTACTCACAGTAGCCTTGATTTTCCAGAGAGCTCTTCATGCTTTCAGGAGGAAATTCAGCAGGCAGAGTCTGTGAAACCACTGACCAAAGGAACTTCCATCCTGGTTTATGCTCCACTACTTGCTAGGTGGCTGCATGTTCTGCAGCTAAGAACAGAGCAAGGCAGCTGCTAGATGATACAAAGAGCAGCCACCAGAATAAAAGCATAGACCAGAGTCATTCACATTGAACAGTTTGCAAATACAGCCCCTTTTAGAAAAAAAAAAAAAAGAAGAGAAGGAAAAAAAAAGACTTTCAGACTTCCTTTCAGTTCCAAAGATGTCCTTTTTCAGCTCTGCTGAGAAGGACCTGGGCGTCATGGTGGATGACAGGTTGACCATGAGGCAGCAGGGTGCCCTCGTGGCCAAGAAGGCCAATGGGGTCCTGGGGTGCATTAAGAGGAGCGTCTCCAGCAGGTCGAGGGAGGTGATCCTGCCCCTCTACTCAGCCCTGCTGAGGCCACATCTGGAGCACTGTGTCCAGTTCTGGGCCCCCCAGTACAAGAGGGATGTGGAGCTGCTGGAGAGAGTCCAGCGCAGGGCCACGAGGATGATCAGGGGCCTGGAGCATCTGCCCTGTGAGGAGAGGCTGAGGGAGCTGGGCCTGTTCAGCCCGGAGAAGAGAAGGCTGAGAGGGGACCTGATCAGTGTCTATAAGTACCTCAAGGGAGGCAGTGAGGAGGAAGGGGCTGGGCTCATTTCAGTGGTTACCACAGATAAGACTAGGGTTAAGAGTCCCAGACTTAAGCACCAAAAGTTGCCTAGGACCTTAAGGAAAAATTTTTTGACAGTGAGGGTGACAGAGCACTGGAAGAGGCTGTCCAGAGAGGTTGTGGAGTCTCGTTCTCTGGAGATCTTCAAGACCCGCTTGGATGCAGCCCTGTGCCACGTGCTCTGGGTGACCTTGCATGTGCAGGGCAGTTGGACTAGATGATCTCCAGAGGTCCCTGCCAACCTCACTGTGATTCTGTGATTCTTTTCTGTGCATTAGGTAGCTGTTGTGTTTGGAAGGAAGAAGGAGTCCCCTTACACCTTACACATTTTGGCCATCCACTTGGTCTCAGTGCTTTCCATCCTAGAAAAGCAATTTCCAGACTATTCCACTCTTCAGTGCCTTGGATGGGTTTGCATGGCAACTTGGGCTGTTTAGATGTGCCCTCTGCATAGTGTGCTTTTCACAGCAGTCTTTCTTGGGCTCCTAAGGAGCAGGTTGTGGATTTTCAAGGGACTACAGATTATGTATTGAGGACCCTTGTTCTGGAGCTAGCCAGGTCCGACTGGGTCAGACAGCAAGTTTACATCATTAGCCATTGTGTAAAGTATCTATTGATCTTTCTTGCTTCTTTTCTTTTGCAGTGGGATCTTCAGACAGATTTATTAGGTTCCTTTACCTTCTGTTTACTGCTTAAGCACCTAAAGCTGCAACCACCGAAACTTCTGAAAAAATTACCTTGTCCTAATTTGCAGAGTTCTTTCCATATCTGTAGGGCTGCAGAAGGCCCTGTCTGTGGCTTCAGAGTTGAATGTTAGTGGGAGAAATCCAGCAGCTCCCTCCTCGTGAGAGCGCCCTTCTGCGCTGCGCTGTGCTGAGCTGTCAGCCCTTGGTTTGCACAGACGTTCAGAGCACCCCGTCAGAGCTGACATGCCTTGGGCTGCTGAAGACGTTGGCTTTGGGCCAGTAAAAGGTATATTTAAAGTACAGTGGTTCTCATAAAATTATAGCAGTACCATAAAAAATGTATTACTCCTTTATAAGTGACATTAAGTGTCTGAACATCTACAAGAACGTAGACAATCATTATCAATCCTCTCCTTTCAGTTCCTGCCTGTGAGACTGATGTTCTTCTTTTGAGAAATGCACACCAAGTATCTCCACCTAGATCATAACATTCATTTTCTTCCTCAACAAAGTAAAGCAGCCCCTGATACTCCTTTGCTATTACTAGCTCTGTGTGGCAGTAAATTTTTAGCTCTGCAGCAACTTCAAGGTGACTCCACATCAATCCCTTCTGCTGCACCAGACATTTCAAAGGACAAACGGAGGATCTTCTGTGTCATCTTTCTTATAATTGCCACACTACGTGAATAACTCCAGGTTGTTCTTAGCGAAATTTAATGTGTTGCCAGACGAAGCTATTTTTATTCCCCACTTTTATTTATTTGTTTTCTAGCATCCTCAGCTAAGCTTAACAAGTTTCCTCTCTTTAATTTTGATGATGAGCTCAAGTACCTCTGTATCAGTGCTGTGAGCCCCAAGGCTACCCTCTATGCTCTCAACATGTGGAGACACTGGTGCCAAGGACTCAGGGAATACCTGGACAAAACCAAAGTCAGAAACCTTAGCTTGTTCAGAGGTTGAAGCCAGCCCACCCTGTCAAATTAAGTTATCATAAAGTTTGGAGAAGCAGCATTGGAAAGAGATGGAATTTCAGCCTTCTTTAGGCTCTCATGGATTCTGGGATCTTCCAAGTTTCTCTTATAAAGCAATAATCTTTTCTAATTTACTATTTATTGTCTTTATGGTTGACCCAGTAGCTTGGAAACCGAAGGTGATACAAGAGATTTCTGGGTATTTAAAACTTCCAAGCAACTTTGTCCTCATGCTGCCATGTGGCCAGATTTCCTGTTGTGACCTCAACAACTTAGCCTTTGTGTCTTATAGACATTACATCCACCCCGAGACTCATCCACTGCAATTCTAAGTATCTAAGGACTTCTAAAATGAACTCCCAGAAAAATCAGTTTACTCTTCGAAGTAAGAACTCTGTCTGAGGCCCCCATCCACAAAAGTGTAGAGAGCTCCGCTCACATTTTTTAAACTAGCTTTCTTTGTTAGGTTGACCTGAGTTGTTTTTTCCCCTTCGTGAGGAGAATAAACTGCGAATAAGAGCAGTGTGACGGACATAAAACTCCCATGAGACTCCCAAGTTCTCCCTGAGCTTTGGTGGCCGAGATCAGGGCCCCTCGCTGCAGGTGCCTGTGCCGTGGGATGGCTGCGGGGTGCACCCTGCTTTGGTGGAGCTCCTTGCACGAACCTTGTGCCTGCAGGTCGGCCCGGTGCAAATGCAATAGTGACATCTCATGGCCCAGAGAAGCACTGTGATCCCACAGAGAAAATGCTGGCTGGGGCCTTTCTCTCTTTCCTTCTCTCCCTCGCTCTCTCAGTCTATCTCTTTTTTTTTTTTTTCTCTCTGTTTCTTAATTCTCATATTCAAGAAATCAAAGGCAACGTTGTCTCTTCGTTCTTCCTGAAGCTCCAAGCACCTCATTATGATCAGCTTAACTCTCCACTTTAATTAAGAGATTATGAAGATTATTAGTACATGTCAGTGTAAAGTAGGACCGGAAAGTTTCTATGACGAGAACATTACTGGAAAAATACAGAGCTCGAGGCTCATGTTGTATGTCAGACACTTGCACACAGTGACACCTCAGTGCTGAAACCACCCACCTCAAGAAGGTCAACCATTCCACTGCTTTTTCTGCGTCCCTGCTGGCAGCCCATGAGACAGGTCTGAACCACCAGGGCTGAACACCAAGAGTCTTCCCAAGGCTCTAAGGTTGCCCAAGCCCAATTTCTGGGAAGGCCTGGAGGTCCCCACAGGTTTCTCCAAACAGAACATGGAGAAATCTTACAAGTGCATCTTCCACACCTCTGCGTGTCTCCTCGCACACCAGCGCACTGACACATCTTTTGTTTCCCTCTTGATCCAGATCCCGGCTGTGAAGCTGAATGAACTCCTGGGGAATTTCTATGTCACTGTGAAGAAAACGGATCAGGTTTTCTGGCCACGTTGCTCCATGATATCTGCTGGGGCCTAGACTGGACCCTGAAGAACTCAGTGGGTTTCTCCATCGTCAGCAGCACATTCAGCTCCTCCGCCAGAAAGCTGAAGGAGAAGCTCGGGGTCCTCAGCAAGGGTGGCATGGCTGGTATTGCTCCCGCAACATTGTCTACTTCCCCCTCTGTGATGAGGAGGAGATGTGGAGGACGGGATGCCTGGAGACAGCAGGCCCATGGCTCTGCTGTCCGCAGTGGTGAAACACGGCAGCCAGTGCCTGAACATGTGCACGCCGCAGGAGCACGTGGACCTGATGTTTGTTGACATTGCATTACTCAAAGACTCCCCAAATAAGCCTTTTTTTTTGCCAGAATGCATAGTGTGAAGTGAGGAAAGAGGTTGAGCACGAATGAAGTGTGTCATGGCCAGAGACACAACGAGCACTCAAGAGACCCCAGCCTCTGCCCTTACTGCATCCTCTGCAGGTACCTGCACATGCAGGGCCCCTGGCCCAGGCAGGGGACCCATCTCTGTTCTACCTGCCTGCCCGCAAGGAGCAGAGCAGCAATGGGGACGTGTGGCATGAGGAGCAGAGGATGGGGCTCCACTCCGCCACATGGCCATCCCCAAACTGGCCAAGAAAGTGAAACTGGAGCGCAGAAGTTTTGCTTTTGTCTCCTTCACCCAGACTTCCCCAGGTTGGCTCTAACTCCTTCCAGTAACTGTGTCCCCCGGCGCCTCACAGCAAATGCGTCTCACACAGTACGAGGTGGCACTGAGCTCCAGGAGGATATTTCAGCATCCCCAGGTATTGAGCAAAAGCCCGCAAAGAATTTGCCAGGATCCTCATTGCAGAAGCTGTTACTGATGAAATGAGCAACACCAGGATATCTCCAGATGTGAGCTCATACACACATGACTGAGAGGTCATGCTGCAGCACTCACAAGGATGCTACAGGAGTAAGGAAGGCGGAGAAACACGGTGCCTTTTCACACAAGTGTTTTCAAGGACTGGCTGAGAAAATCATTTCCCAGTGTGTTGTGAGGAAGGTGAGCTGCTTTTGAACAGCAGCATCAGAAAGTGGAAGGAAGGAGAATTAAATACTTCCTGAAGAGGACCACATGTGCTGCGCTTTTATTACTGGATTACTACAACTTAACTGTGGAAAGATGGAGCCGGTTCTGATGAAAAAGCAAGGTTGTGGCAGCTTTCCACAGGTAGGAGGCAGTGATGTTCACCGCTCTCTCCTTCAGCAGCTTTTCCAAGCTCATGCGTTGGTAACGGAGACAGGAACTTCTCCTTGAATATGATTTATTCAGAGAAGCACATGGGGCAGAGTATAACATACTGTGGCACCGCTTCCAGGAGGAGTATGCTGTTCCTCATTGTTTTCCCTTGTTTCACTGACGATGGGGCATTCCCAGATTAAAAATACCATACTGAGTCCTGCAGAGCAAATCACCAGTGAAGAGTGATGAAAAGCAGAGTCTGAGCTGAGACTGAGTTAACTGGTGTTTGAAAGAGACTTGACTACCTCCAAGTACCGTTCTCAGATCAGGTTCGATGGGATCAGAGTGGGTAACTAATCACGCACTAACTCAGTCCTCAGCCCAAACAGTGCAGTGGCACTAAGGGCCATGTCTGTAACTCAACGGCACCCCTCTGCCATTGCATACTCTGTCTGTAACAGTAAGTATACATCCTAGGAAAGCATCTGGGTTATATCCGATATTCCCAAAGGGAAAACAATTCCTTCTGCAAGTTTTGCAAATAATAGAATAGTCCATATGTGAAAACTGAGTAAATCCCCACGTATGGGAGTTGTCATACGTCCTTCGAGAGGCTTTGAGCTGTCTTGTTCATGGTTCTTTCTTGTTTTTGCAGATACCTTTGAGCAAACAGTGCTTCTGGTAGTGTAAGGTTTTTATAGGGACATAAAGTCAGTGAAATGAGAAAAAAAAATATTACTAAATGCTTCTAGAAGAAAAAAAGAAGTCTTGATTTTGTCTAACAGTATGTTATTTTCCTCTGTCTGCTGCTCCTGTGTTCAGTAATTTGATGTCTTTTTTCACACTTGCTTGTTTGGAAATAAAGGCAGTATTGCCCCTGCAAACTGTAAGCTGTTATAAACTGAACTGTTATAAAAATGATGGAGAAGAACATTTGATATTTATCTGTCAATTTTTGTCAAAAGGAATCTTTTCTTATTAGCAAACATTTATCTTCAGTAGCGATGGCCCCTTTTCCTACTAGCTCCTTGAAACTGTGATCCTAAAATCTGTATTTTGTCTAACAATACTACAATACTTCATTTAACTCAATAATTATTTCTTTTTAGGTTTTTTCTTTTGGCTCAGGCCTCATCATTGGTCCTGCAGCTGTGGTTAATGTCCTTTAGTGAGACCAGCCTCATATTAGCAGGTATTTTACCTGAAGGAGACAGTCCCCTCCTGAAGCAGATCCCACTGAAAGGCAAAAGGAGACAAAAAGAGCAGTGACAGAACCTGCCCAGTGCCACGAGGCAGGTCAGCGGCAGGGCAAGGTCTTCACCTCAGCCATGTCCACCCTCCTGCCTGTGTTTACTACTTAAAAGGAACTTCATGGGAGACCCAGGAGAGCCCGTGCTCAGAAATCACCCAGCCAGGCGACAGCAGGATGTTACACGACAGGACTTACTCTTCCTGCGCTGAGCAGGTTTTGCTGGGGAGCAGCTGCCTGCATTTCTGCACCGAATCCTCCACGGCGGCCAGCGGGGCAGGCTGGAGGGGCTGCTGCTGAGCGAAGGATGCAGAGTGTGGCCCCAAAGAGGCTTCGCGGCGCTGCTCCCAGGCCAGAGCGCACGCAGCACCGGCCCTGGCCTTGGCGTCAGCCTCAGCGGCGCGAGATCTGCTTGAACGGCCAGCGGGAGCCCAGATGTCGCTCTCAGCAAAGACAACCGGGACGAAGAAACTCTCCCTTTGCACTTCCAGCCCCATTCCCAGGCAAAGCAGGCAGTCTCCCTGGGCCTGGACTCCTGCTTTTCTGAGGAGCACTGTGCTTCCATACGCACCAGAGAGCTCGGCCCAGGGCTTTATGTTTCCACATGTTTGTCACATATTTACTGTGCCTGGGCCTGTGCTCTGGCCCGGGTGAGAAGCTGGCTTCTGCCGCCTTCTGGCCAGCCACACATTATTCAGATGGGCATTGCCTGTCCTTCCATCTGAGACAGTTTCCCTCAAAATGCTTCTTCTATTGCAAAATCAGAGCGCTGAGACAATCTTGATTTTGTTTGTTTTTGGGGTGGAGGGGAGGCCTTAGGTCGCTTACAGCATCATTCCTGATTTGGGGCTCTAAAACAGGTGAGATCAAGGTTCACTCAGAGTTAGCTGTTAGCTGAAGGCATTTGCGTTGCATTCCCTGCCCTCCTGTCACGATACATCAAAGGTGCCTTGGCGCAAGGCAGGTTCTCACCCTGCAGGCTACAGAACTATGCCCAGTTTCCAAAATGCTGTCTGGCTGCGGGCTAGACCAGGTGACCAGGCTGGAAGAACTCTGGGGACCTGATTTTGAGGTCCTTCAGGCTTTTTGGAAATGTATCAGGTTGGGTATTCAAGTTACTTTGGGGAAAAAAAAAAAAAAAAGAAGTGGGTGAATGAGGAATTCCCCCAATGACTGTCTTTAGTACGGACAAAAGGGGATGTGCATAAACCTCATCTTATCAGAGTGGTGCTGGACACATGAGCACAGCAGACAGACCTGGTATTTTCACGTTCTTTGTCATCAGGGTGGATGATTAATACAACGTACTCCTACAAAACCCATCCTATCTACAGGTGAGGTGGGAGAGGGACATTCTTGTTAAAATACCCAGAGACAACATGTGTGTCTGCATGTCAATGTACTTCTCATTCTGAAGTGTGTCTTCCTCACAGCTGAACGTACACGGGATCAGCAGAGTGCCTGGCATGATGTGTTCAGTCCACTGGGTTTAAGCTGAAATAAAGGGATGTTTCAATTCCGCTCCAAGAAAGTATTTTCTCAAGCTAACGTACGGAATACATTGAACTCAATTACGCAAAACTTTCCATTCTTTGGTAGACTTTCAGTTACCCAGGGCATTGATTTCAGACCTGCTCAATAGTATTTGGTAAGTGATTAAGCTTTCCTAAAAAGAGACTCCACCCAAGGGCAGTCCAGAACACGAGCTGGCAGAAATGCACCTGCACATGGGCAGAGTTCTCATTTGAGGAAAAAAAAAGCAGCTTACATTTGTATTCCACATTTCCCACTTCCCACAGGTTCATAAAGATGAATGACAAGTGGGAACAGAAAAGAAAGAAGTTATGTTATTTATGTAAAACAAAAAAATCTTTTTCTTCCATTTGTTGTCCTTTCACAAATCTGATGACTTAGGTGGGGTGAGAGGCTGAAGGAACTACAGAAGCTGAAATACTTCAGGTGACTTGGCTGTTGTGATCAATCTTCCTGGATTGGGGCTTTCTGAATGAGTTGTTAGTCCAGGAGGAATCGCAGTTCCAATTGCAGAAGGAGTATCCAGTGAGGATGGATGGAGAAGCAGTTGCTGAATGCAGATGTCTATCCTGTGGCCTACACTGAGCACTCTCATTTAAGGGAAAGACAGAAGGTGTGCAGATCACCAGGAAAAGAATAGGGAAAATCCCTACACTCACATTTCCACAAGGGAGTATAAAGCATAGGAAAATCCCACCTTGAAGAACTCTGCTTGGATGGACAAGCAGGCCGGGATAATGGGAAATATCCCATTCTTAGGCAGCAACCTAGTCCTAAACGTGGAAGGGTCTGCAGAGCCACAATGAAATACACTCTGCTGCTCTTGGGACATTTCTCTGCTCTACAGGAAAACCTGTCTTGAGCTGTACATCTCCCTCATTAATTTGTGTTCAGGTAGGCTACGCACGAAGAGGGAGGTGAAAGACAACGAACTAGGAAATGGAGAGAGAAAACAGAGCAGAAATGAAGGAATTTGGATGCAGAAGTGGAGCACCAGTCCCCCTGCAACAGACAGACCTGCTGGGAGGTAATGATGGATGGTGAGTGCAGCCCTTCCATCTGAGCAAGGATTGTAAAGGTCCCAGTGCTTCTGAGGTGGCCCCTGTCTGGTGCTGAGGACCTTTAGTTATCCCCAGGACAGCTGTCAGTGAGCTACCAAGGCCATAATGTGCTGTCAAGAGGCTTCACAGTTTGCAAAATCCAAAGGGGAACCACATCACTGAGCTCTGAAGCGCTGAACTCAACCATGCCCACAAGGCAAAACCTGGAAGGACCTATCCCAGATCCACCAGCTTATAACCCAGACATGCAGGCTGGTGGAGGATAGGCTGTCGTGCAAGATGTTGTCTGAAAACCCCCTGCAGACAGTTCCGTAGTGCTTTCCGTGCTTCTGGCTTCTTTCTGCCCCCAGAAAAGTAGGAAGTGAGGGTAGCTGGGAGCAGTCTCACGCACTGTGGCTGGAGATACATTTGTGCCTTTCGAATAAATCTCTTGCTTTAAAAGCCTGTCCCCAAGCTGTCATAGTACACTGAGAGCAGCTCCGAGTGACACCGCGTGAGGTGGATCTGAGCCCATGGCTCACGATTCTGCTCTGACTGAAAGCTTAACCCGTAACTCAGCCCTATGCAGTTCCCCGTTTTACCACGGAAAACTCATGCAAGGCCTCCAGCACCTCGCAGCAATCCTCACACCGGCTGCTCCGCGAGGGGAGCACAGGGCCTCACCCGATTTCTGCAGTTGCTGGGAGGTAACCTCCATACACTGCACCACATACCGGCAATTTAAAATATTGTTAACTGTCCGGGTCAGGACTGCCTTTCAAAGCAGTGCTTTTCCTGGGGACAGCGGCTGGTGCTTGGTGTAGTTGAGGGAGAATCTCCCTATCTCAAACACTTGCAGTTAGTACAGAACAAAGCAAGGATGCTTGACACGGCGGGTCTGAGAGGCAGGGTCGTTGCTTGCAGAGTGGAGGGTTCGGGAGGAGATGAGTAATGACACGTTCGTTACTGTGCTGTTCACTCGAGCACAGCAGGGCGCATGGGAGAGGCGTCCCCACAGGGACAATATGTTGTGCCTGGCATCGTTTTGACAATCCCCATGCTGAGTCTGCAGTTGGGGTAAGAATTTGGAGGAACAGGCCCTCATTTTTCCTTTTCCAACTTGTTGTGAACTCCTGAGGCCTGGTTCTGGGACTGTCCATCAAGAGTGCTGATAAAAACTTCCTTTCAGTTACTGCTAAGTTTTCTCTGAGGGAAATACAATGGCAGATGGATGGATCCAGGTCACAATCATCTGCAGAAGTTAATGCAATTAAGGCTAAACCCTGGCAATGAAATACAATGAACAGAAAAACCGTCAAGTAATGACAAACGTCTGATTAGAAATGAGAGGGCACGTGATCCTGCTTTCTGCTACACTTGTCTCTCCCAGCCAGTGCAGACACTGGTTTTCAGAGGAAACTCAACGGGCTGACAAGTCACACGACATTGCTGCTCTTCTCTAGGCTCACAGTGAAGCCCACGGGAAGGTCTGGCCTCAGAAACCTTTCACAGCATCATGGAATCATTACAGTTGGAAAAGGCCTTCCAGATCAGGTGCTTTATTACATTAGGACTATTCGTTTGCCACCAGCCTACTATAGAGCTTAACTTCCTGCCACTGCACTTCAAGGAGCTGCAGTGTCCACAAGAGACACAAACTGCTGCTGCTTTTAAGTGCATGATCAGCTCTGTGGAAATTTCCAGGAGGGTGCAAGAGCATGGAGGACAGGAGGGGTCAATGCTGGGAGGAACGGGAGAGCCTCCTGCCTTGGCACTTATGCCTTGAGCAGTTTGTCTCTGTCCTGAGGAACCATCTCAGACCACCCTTTGGCTAGGGAAGGTACTGCTAGGCTTCCTCAGAAACTCAAACCAGGCACATGGTATCCGGAATTATCACGGCAACTTTAGGGCTCAAAACCACTTCAGAGCAGCTTCTGCATCTTGAAACAAAACAAGCAAACAAACAGAACTTTGGAGGTATTTGTACTCTTACTCTTCCAGATGAAGTGTGTGTCCTACTAAAACTCTCTCAGTTCTCTTGCAGTGAAGTTCCTCTTTCTACCTTTATATGCGGTGTATTCTGAAAAGCAGACACTAGTGCCTTAGGAAGGGCTTTAAAAGACATTTGGGAAGATAAGAAAATTTATAAAATAATAATGTAGTCTGCCTGAGGAGGTTTGTGCTGCTGTTCATGGGTGCTCCGGGGCAGATTGTGACCAGAGCAATGGAAAGAGAAGCTTTAAAGCTGCTTGATAGGCAACAGAGCTGTGTGTGTTAAATGAGCGTATCACCACTGCAGTGTTCAAGTGTGTATTTGTAGAGCACTGCATGTGAATATAGAAGGCACGACAACCTGTCACCGATACTAGAAAAAATGACAAATGTCAATGCATGTACATGCTCTTACACTGCGATACGGGAGGGACACCCAGTAACCAACATGTATGGAAAATTCAAGTTCATTTCTTCCTGGGGTCGGTGGCCTTGGAGATATGCTGGGCACGGAGCGGGGTGCACCCAGAGTGCCGATGGGGAGGGAGCCGGACGGGACTCTGCGCTGGGAGGTCTGCGTCCGCGTGGACGCTGCCAGCGCGCACCCAGGTGGTCCCTGCAAGGCATTTCATCTGCCTCTGCCTCTTCTTTACAGTGCCGGTATGAGGTGGAAACCACAGCTAATGCATACCAAATTCCTCCCCCAAACCCAGGCACAGAATGAATCCAAAATTGCAAAGATCTGCTCAGTGTTTGTAAGAAAAAATACTGCTGCAAAGAAAGCTCCACTATAAGACCTGCAGTTCCCATCATTCCCTGCCAGGTTGGAACAAAGCAGAGCACAGTGGCGTATTTGTTCACCACCATCTGAACTGAGGAGGAAAATACTTCAGTTCACCTGCACTGGCAGTTGCTAAGTCACCAGAGTCCACCCCTCACCTGAGTTTTGAATTCATCTCACTTCCAAATTCTCTACAGTCTCTGAACAAAAAGGAACTGAAGACACAGATTTCCTTATGGGATATACCAACATTAGGAGACAGAGGAAAGCTAGATGGTGAATATGTGTTACATGCCAAGCAGGTAAAACCCAGCAGTGAGCCACAGCGGTGGCTTTGTTCTTGTGAACAAATGATCTCCGTTTTGTAAAGACCGCACATTTCCAGAGGACTTCAGGGCACATTCTGGAATTCGGTGTAATTATGATTTACAGCGATATTTCTGAAATCAGTGTGGCTGCCAGATAGAAGGTCATACAGTTTACAGTATACTGCATGCATTAGGAAATCCCATAGGTATATTCTTTCTGCTACTGAAATCAATAGTGCAAGAATTAGCTTTCAGGAAAACAGGTTAAAACAGAGGAGGGAGAAGGAGGATACAGACTGTCTGTCCTTGCCAGAACTAACAAATGGGAGAGAGAAATAAATCTGTGAGGAGGGGTGTGCATGCATCTGCAATGCGCACTGAGCAGCACAAAACCAGCAGCGAGCTCCCGTCTGGCGGGTGCTTGTATCCCGTATTAATTCCATTCGGGTGGGAATTCCTGGGAGCTCCTCCTCTCCTTTCAGCATGGTGTTACATCCATGCTGGCCATAATAACCGGCACAGGACAGACGTTCCTGCTCAGCCTTCCTCACTGGAGCTGCTCCCCCTCGGACACTGGCTGGCAGGTGCGGTGGCCCTGCTCGGGATGGAGCAGAAGCACATAGGCAGCTTGTGAGGAGAGAACCCTTCCCTCGAGTCGTTGGCGCCTCAGTCCCAGAAAGACCAACGTGGAAAGAGACCATTTGTGAAAAGCTATCAGGCTCCTTGAGAAGGAAAAACATTCCTCACCCAGTCCTATGAGATGCAGTGCTGCTAGATTTTCTCTGAAATCATGCCTGAGATGCCTTAAAATCTGAGTAAGATACGGAGTGGCACAGGAGTTATTTCTATAAATGGGATTAATTTTTCGCAATAGCTCCAGAGGAGCTCAGCTGAAACAAAGAACGCTAACACAGGCCACAACAGCCTATTTCAAACATAAAATGCCCAAACTCTGCCCTACTTGTGGTTAACTCCAACATCTAACAGCCAAACTGTAACATACAGCAACCCATGAGCACAATCCGAAGGCCAGAGGAGGCAGCTCTGGGCGAGGGGTGCAGCGCAGACGTCTCCAGACGGTGCCTCACACATCACTCTCTGCTCATCACGGGCTCCCTGGGTGCAGGCATCGCGACCCCTCGGCGTCCTTCTCCGTCTGTAAAGCTGAAGATCTAACAGTAATTTGGTCTACCCCCATCGAAGACTTGCTTTATACAACAAAAAAGCCCCTGAAAACACAGAAGACTTTAGTCTGCATATACTTGTAATGGTGAAACATTTTTGCACACCGAATAAAACTATTAACCACTAATCCGAATATATAAGTGGGCACGCACGACACAAAATCTGATAGTGAGGAAGGCTTTCAAGTTTGTGATTTGAGCTTTTAAATAATCACTGCAGTTCTTAGGACAAAAATACGTAAAGTCTGAACAACTTGTTCAGACTTCATGTGAAATGCCAGAAGTAGCATCTGCTGACACTAAGGCTGGTAGATCACAGACCTCAGTAAGAACAGACCAAATACCACAAAATCACCCTTCATGATTCAAAACCCGTACGAACCTGGCAGAGCAGAGCAACCAGCAAGAACAGGGGACATTTCCTCACTAATTGTTAAGCATAATTTTTTAAAGATTCCTATCATACTGATTATGTTTTCAACACTTAGTGAATGTAATCTGCTGAACTCCTCTTTGACCAAGCTGTATTGAGGAGAAGAGATAAAAATCGCTTCCTGGTGGAGGTATGGGATGATGTGGCTTGAATTCGACAACAGCAAGAAGCAGCTAACAAGGACAGAGTGCTCTACGTGATGTAAAAAAGTCTGGGATCAGATTTTTTAATTCCAGTAAATGGAAAAAAAGTCATTGGAGCAGAGTTTTAACCCAACAGCATGTGAAATCTTTTTAATCTAGCACTCTTTTCAGAGTGTTTTTATGGTAGTTGTAGAAAGCTCCACAAAGCAAATATTAACTCAAGAAGATTTTCTACAGCCTAGTGCTCCTGAACACAAAAATTGCCAACAATTTCTAGAAACAAAGGTGTGATTTGAGGATGCTGGAGGGTTTTCCCCTCCCTGAAGTGAATGGCTTGCACACATGCAAAGCCCTGCATAGGCAGCACCTCTCAGGTGGGTACCAAGAACCCTCCACTGCCTCCTCCAGAGCTGCCCAGCCCTTCCCTTCTCCAAGTTTCTCCTGGAAGATTCCTGAGCCTCTGTCATTCCCACGGGGAGTCAGTCTGGATTCACAGAAAGTGGCACAGAGTAGTCACCCTGCCCTTTGGTAGGATTTGAAGCTCATTTGACAGAAGGAACCATCACAGCCAAGTCTTGGCCAGCTACAGTTTCCATCTGCATCCTTGGGCAGTATTGTAATTTTGAACATACAGTTAAGCAGATGGAGGGTGAAAGAACATCTCCTGGGTGAGGTATCTGCTCCTAGCAATGCTTCCTCCTGGTGAACCCACCAAGCCCTGTTTTCACTGTACCACAGTCCTTAAGGGACAGCTGAGACGACCACTGCCTCCCGTGAGAGCCTGTGACTGCATGGGCCACCTTCTAGGCATGTTCCCTCCTTGCAACCCTTATGATCAGTGTCTGAAGCTGCAAATGCAACGGTAAGTCACATAACCTTCCATGAGTTCCAACTTCTCTGTTACCTGGTTGGTGATCAATTCCTTCCCCTTCTTTTCCAGGACACTGGGAGGAAGCCTGGCTTCTTCATAGACTTGCTATATAAAAGCTCAGACCACTATGCTCTGACCACTCTGTTCAGAAGCAGGGAGAACAACCACCTCCAGCTTTTAAGGGACATAGCCAGGCTCACAGGCTTGTCTCACAGGGGACTTCTCAGCATGAGCAGAACTCAACAAGTTATCAGGGATCACAGGTTAGAGCTGGATTGTCTCAAACTGGCACATGCAGGTGGAAGGATATCGCTATTTTAACTGATAGAATTAAATTAAAACAAGTAGCAAGTTCCTGCAAGTGACAAACTCAGGTGTAATTTCTTTCCACTAATGACAGTTTTATGGGGTATTTCATGTCCTGATTAAGGTGCAAATGATTTCAGGTATGATTGATTAGTTTTATCCAACACTCCTAAGAGATCAAGGGAATTAAAATTCTAAAAGCTGGCAACTAAAAACCAACATAAACCCCGTGAAGACTCTTTTAAGCAGGTTATGCTGCTTGTGTTGAAGCTGAATTGAGGTAAGACGAGTGACTTTGTTATCTGAATATGGAAAATAAGTATGTGGAGGGGAATCTTCCTTGGTGGAACAGCAGAGCTAACAAGAAGCTCAAACAGTATTTTTAGTGTTTCAGTTTCTAGACAGACTGTAATTTTGCATGCCCCCTAGCATCTGAGTCCTCTGTCCATCCTTTACACATCTTAATGCACAGGTCTCCCAGTACCAGAAATAACTAAGTTCCACAAACCTGATTTCATTTTTCTTCACAGAAATCCTGCTCTATCAAGCCCAGCCTGATGGGATCAAACAAGGCCTACAACCATAAGGCAGTGGACTGCAGGGAAAAAAAAAGTGTTTGACAATTAATTTTGTAGTTGTAGAGGCTCTAGTTGTACAGCTGGAGCATGCGGAGCGTCCATATCCCACCAGAACCACCGCGTGGGCTCATGCTGTGGTAAGAGCTTTGTGGAAGTTATTTCTTGCACAGCAGGGCGCAAACCCTCTCCAAAAACGCCTTCGTGTTCAAGATCTGAGCAGGGAAGGAGTGTATATGGAGAGGACTAGATCCTTGGTGTCGAAACTAACTCTAGCCAAGTATAACATGTTGTTGAGCTGAAAGGGGAAAACCTTTGTAAGGGCCAGATGAACAAGACTGTAGGCACAGAGATGTATGAAACGCATCTTTTTTACCCCCTCTCCAAATAGTCCCTACAACTGATAAAAAGATGATGGTGAACTGTTGTTGCAGACATACACCACGCTTAGTCAAGAGTAGACGGCAAGAGAGGGGGACATTGTACACACCTCAAAAGCACCAGTACAATTCTGCAACTTCAAAATCCATAAATAATCATGTTTGTCTTCAATTCACTTAAGCACCTACAACGAAACAAACAAGCAAAAACAACTGTAACTCAGAGCTAAGTAACCCAAATCACCACCGGAAATCTTTAGTTGAGGCAGAAATTGCCTTCTTACTGCATGGATATAGCACTCTAGTACTTGAGAGAATCATCTGTGTTGCTTTTAAGTAGTAACGAGCAGCATTAGCACAGGTGCAAGAACCAAATCCACTACTGTACCTTGTAATTTCTGCAGGCTGCTTGGGCAAGTCCAGCAGGCAGCTAAGCTCCCTTGTTCTGCTAATAAGGGAGATCCTCCTAAGTGCCCCAGTGAGGAACCTGACCTGAATGGCAAGACCAACTAGCAAATTAATTGAATTTTCTCTTGAAAGATTGTGTTACATGCCCTGACATATACTGGCCATCACTAAATTACAAGCCTGTTTCCATGTCATCATGGTAGTGACCCCACAGCCCAGGCACATCCTGGGCTGAGTCAGGGCACACTGGAACAGCTTATCATTGAATTTGAAATGCAAGTTCAGTAGCAGAAAGAAAGATCTTTTTTCTGAGATCCCCATACAGAAATAGATTAACGTTTTAATACTGATTAATAGCAGAAAAGAAAACGTGAGTGTGGTAAGACAAATTGAGGCATGTGACACTAACTGCTAGAGTCTGTGGTTTTACAAGACAGAAGCTTCCATACACAGTATTTGTATCTTTGACAGTTAATTACAACTAGATATATCACCAAGTCCCTCACAACTCCACAGAACATTTTTAAGCATTTTAACTTACACATATTGCAGCAGCCTTGTCTGTTTTTTTCCCCTCTCTGCCTATATCCATCTTTGAGTGCTGGATTTCCAAGAGCAGATCTACCAGAAATGAAAACACCACACTGTAAGTAAGAAACGGTGCACTTAAGTATATGTAAATATATGAAACGGACTCTTATAAAGGGAAAGGCTCTTGACTGCGTCGTTGCTTGTATCACATGCACTTTGTGCAGTAACGCAGAGGTTCTGTCAGGTTGTTTACGCAGAAGGCTGTTTCCAGAGAAAGGTGGCGCGCTTTGCTCACTTTCCTCAACAAAAAAGTGGTCCTTCAATGTGAAATGTCTCACACTGATCTTAAACTCAGCTATAAACCTAAAATTTGTACTTGCTTTTACTTCTTTGCCCTTGTTTCCAAGTGTGAACTGGTTCACAGTCACCTCTCACGCACACAGAGCTCTGGCCTGTTTATTCAGCACCTCCAGGCTGCTTGGTTGCAGCCTAACAGAATAACAACTGCTCTGGGGTAAAGCTGCTAATTTAAAAAAAAAAAAAAAAAAAAAAANNNGAACCTAAAAGAAAAAAACCTCCTCTGGGGTAAAAATGCAAAATTAAAAAAAAAAAAAAAAAAAAACCCTAAACTAAAGATGAGTACACACCACACACTGATAACAGAAGTGGCAGTACTCTTTTCTACACTGCACACCATTCCAATGAGTCAGAAATCAGACCACGCTCAAAAAGCACGTGACGTGAGTAGTCTCTAATGAAACAGTCCCTCCTTACATTCCCTCAGGCCTACTATACCAAATTCCTTTTCCTGAAAAAGCTCCAGTGAGTCTCAGCTTGTACAGTGATCCTTAATGAAGAGAGGTATGTGGAAGTGGTGGCATTTGCCCTGTACTCGGAGACATGCACCAATCTCTTGGCTTGTGCTGTTTTCTTAACACAAGGACTGAAATTGTTAGCAGTGCAGATAGTTCAACGGCCCTCAAGGAGCTGAGGCAAAAGCCTGTAGAAGGAAACGAGAAAACTGCTTCCTATACTCATTACACAGTGCTCATACTTCTGAAATTGTTTTTGCAACCTGAAAAATATAGTTCCACAGAAGAGAGCAAAGTCTGTCAGGAAGCAATTTATCATATACCTCCTAATTTCTGCTTTTCACCAAAGTTCTCTTGTTCTTTTTCTTAAATCCCATCTCTCAGTTTCAAAACCAACCAATGTTAACAGTAGTACTGTAATCGTACTCCTGAAGGTATGGAGTTATAGAGGTTGTATGGAGATACTAACAATGTCTACCCATTTTTTTTTTTTAATTAGAAGCTACTTTATACACATACTAAATCTGCTCATCTTAAGATAAATTACTTTTCTTTCAACGTGAAACTGAAATTGCTTATGACAGTTGAAAACAGTACAGAAAAGAGGACACAAGCACAAAACACACTCAATGTTCTGAAAAAGACATGATGAGAAGGATGACCTTTTGAATTGAATTGTCTTTCTAAACACTTTCCATCTGAAAAGCTCGGAGAAGCAACAGACTTCTTTGTTTTGTCTCCGAAAGGATGATTTGAAACAAATTATGCTTTTCCTCTACCTTGGTGACTTGAATTAATTCATAGTTCATAAAACAAAATTAGAGGCAAATAAACTACATCTGAAGACTTCAGACTACAGGATATTGTTTCAACAGTAGTGTGCACCTGCATGAAACAAAACAAATCAATTAACTGATGATTTCAATAAATTGATGCCTTTGTTTTGATGGACAAAAGTAACTTTATGATCTTTAAAGTCAAATATAGTACCTGGACACAATAATAAGGCACACAGATGCTGAAAAAAAGGACATCTTCTGATGATTTTGGTTTAGACATTAAACAAAGCACAGAAAAGGGGATGAGAAGAACAAGCACTATGTACTTTAGGCACTGTGCAGCTAGTCTTATGATTGACTCTGTGCTGAGAGAGGAAAAGAAAATACAGGACACAATAAATTCTGTACTCAGCAACACTGCTTTTTCATTGCTGCATCCGATTCCCTCAAGAAGGCAACCACATGAATACAGAACAAAACAGGATTTAATATACAAAGGTAAAGAAATTACAAAATCAGAATATTTTCTTAAAATCAAGTCCTTAGCTGCTTTGACAATCCATTTAAAACAGCTTTCAGAGATGACAGTTCCTGTTTTGAAGAGAAATCAGACCTTGCAGTTCTGAGAAATATCATTTCTTATTCTGCCTCAAGTCGAGGTAAGACAGGAAGAATAAGATTTCCGAAGGCAGAGTCTTGAGTTATAAAGTATCCCGAGGAATGTGCATGTGCATGCTGGAAAGAAAGAAACATTTGTTAACACATAACCTCCTGCAGCATTAATACAAATCCAGGCTTTGCAGCTTCTCTGGCTTTAGTAATTTATTTTTCTCAGCTTGCCTTTCAACTCTGATAGCAAACCCAACATGTTAGACCAAATACATCTGAGTAGGACCTATCCGAACAAATAATTTGGCCATTCTCTGCTTCTACTTTTTTGGCAAATCACACGGAGACCATGGTCAGTGGTCTGGACAGGCTGGACTCTGACCACTCCAGCGATCACACCGGACTCCTGCATTCCCTCCTTCCACTGCTGGGAAAGCGCCCTGCTGACTCTCACACTGAACCTGAGAAAAGAGTGTGTCCTTCTGGTGGCAAAGCCACCAGCACAGTGGGTTGCAGCAGCACTACCAGAGCCAGCTGCCTAAGGGAAGCAGCTATTTCCTTCTCATCAGCATTCAAGAAACTGCACTGGGGATACTGGGGGACACTGTGTCCAGTTTTGTGCTTTCCACCGAGAGACACAAAATGCAGAGATCCCAGTGGAGGACACAGAGATGTCTGGAGCACTTAGTATCTAAGGGGATGTCAATAAAACATCTGTTTAGTCTGGAAAAAAAAAAAAAAAAGGCTCAGGACAGATCTTACCTTCAACTACCTAATGAGAAGGTATACAGAAGACAGAGTCAGATTCCCGTCAGAAGAGCAGAGCCACAAGTGCAACACAGGAAACCCCAGATAAATATAAGTTTTTCACTGTAAGAGTGCTTAAGAACTGAACTGATTGCCTGAAAGGCTGCCAAAATTTCTTCAGTTTCACATTGTTTCATCAACAGGGGCATTATCCAGACTTCATTCCTGCTTCCATTCATTTTAGCAGAAGCAAGCAGAGGCCCTACTAACACAGGCAAAACGAGGCACAAGAAACTGGCAGAGAGAGAGATAGAGGGGAGGACAGGTATTTCAACTTTTTTCCCATGCCTCTGCCCTCTGTTGAAGTCACTTATTCTTCAGATGCCAGGAAGATAGATGGCTGCATACCAGCCTTCCTGCTCAATTTCTAATTTCAGCACTGAAACCAACTTCACTTGACATAACCAAGATGACAATAAACAAGCGTGAAAACACACAGCTAGGCCTCCCAAATCTTCTCCATCACTCAGAATTGCAGTGTGTTTACTTGACATCTGTTCAGATTTGAGGAAGATAAGCTGATACTTTCCCTAGACGCCACCAGCAGTCACTCAGAAGTCCAAAGAAGCTGACTCTTGACAGAAACATATAGTGCAGCTATGATAATACTGACAGGAACATTACCACAATCAGGCCCGAGAGAACTGAGCTCAAAGACTACTTTGTGGTGTAACAGAATAAGAAAAACTTTGTGACAACCAGAGAAATATCAGAAGCCTAACTCCTAAAAAGTTTTTTTGTTCCCTCTAGGTACACTAGGACTACTCTTTGAAGGGATGGTCATGCAGGAGAGAAACACACATACCCGAACTCCCACTTCGTCAGCTTACCTGCAGTGCAGCCTTCTGTTGTGCTGCAATGTGCTGCTGCTCGGCATGATCACGGAAATCTTTGTTCAGCGGTGATCTTGCAAGCGCAATGCTGCAAAAAAGAGGGGCACCATGGGTACCATGTCAGACATGACTGGTTCTTAGAACAGTGGCTTTCTATCTTCACCCTTACTACCCAGTGAGCGTCCTAATAATCGCAATGAAACTGTTACACCAATCAGAGCTTCAAAGTCTTCATTACAAGAGGTTCAGTTTTTCGACAGTGGGCAGCACAGTATTGCCTTTGATAAAAGGATTTCTTTTGTTACATAACCTAAACAGAGATCCTCTGATGACACAAAAGTTCAATTGATTTGGCCTCTGTACCTCTGTTCAGCTTATATTTGAATTTAATAACTCAAAACAGCTTCTAAGCTTTTATGGCCTAAGAATGCTAACTGAAAAAGAGGAAAAAAAAAAAAGGCAGCAAATCACAGAGTAGTTGAGGTTGGAAGGGACCTCTGGAGATCATCTAGTCTGAAATCCTCAATTAGGGTCATCTAAAGCACGCTGCCCATGACTATTTCCAAATAGGATGTTAATATGGTGTTAGTACCCTAGATAGGCAAGATGAGCTTCAGACCCATCAGATAGAAATTAGTGAAGACCACCATGCGAGTTCTACAGCAATGCAGGACCGATGAGGACTCAGAAGACAGGCAGTGGAAGTCCAGCTCGTCTCATTCATACAGTAATATGGAGAAAAAAAACACTCAAACAAGCATCATCTGAACTTTCCTAGCAGTTTCTATGTCAACTGCTGAGTAACTCAGATTTTCAAAGGCAATGATTCTTGTGATGAGACCAAATCTACACCTCAGTAAAAAAATAAAAGCTTAGCAACAAATCTCTGAACAGAAAATTTTATTATTTCCACCCCTAGAAAAAGAGGCAACTCAAGTTTATTTAAAGCACATTATTTTGAGTTATTTTTAAGGTATTTAGTTTGAATCTTTAGCCTCAAAGTTTTCAACATGATTTTCATATATTTTCTTAAGATGGTTAGAAATTTACGCTTTTAAAGACCACTCTTTTGTTTTTAAGTAGTCTTCTCATTTCCATATGAGAAGACTGGAGATGAATTCTCTGTTAAGTAGCCCATGACACCATTCTTTTTTTGGATCACACATTTTCCTGCTAAACTTGTACAATCTCTGAGGTCTCATTTCTACTCACTCTGGAGTCCAAAACCTTTGGCACAACATCCCTGCCATACAACTGTCATTTGCCCAAAAACCATGCGTCAGCCCTCCACGCCCCAAACGGTTTGGCTGTTTGTATTTTTTCCCCTTCTTCAAAATTAGTAAACTGCAAAGCTGCACACCATAATGTGGAATTTGTTTCTTTAAAGAAACCGAAAAAGTACTCATAGAACCTCTGCCAGTCCTGCAATGATGTATGAAAGCACTGCTACCAGGAATCAAGTGCTGTACAAATTAGTTTGTGAATACATCCTCTTCTGTAGTCCATAATTGTGCTCGAATAGGACCCGCGTATAAAGTCACTTAGGAACCTATTTCACTGATTGCAAATATTGCTCACACTTTTGTCAATAAAACGATGATTAAGGTGGCCTAGAATCGCTTAAAAATGTTTTATTTAAAATTTTTTAAGAAATTTTTAAAAAGGGTTTTTTTTTTTTGCTTAAACAGGGAGATCCTCATGACACCTCCAAAACTCAAATTAGATCATCATGTCTTACGGTGTAGAATTGTTCTTATAACATGCTGTCTTTTACAAAGAAAAATGTAGCAATATAAATGGGCTTAGTCTTGCACATAGGCCTTCAGGGAGATTGTAGTTATTTACTTCTTGCCCTAAGTGTTTTTCACTAAAATATACTACCCTTGAAATCAATATTCTGTTATCTCCATTCCTTACAGGATTTTAGGTTAATAATTAAATTCTTTCTGGGTGCCTGTTCCCTGAATTCAAGATAGACTTTTATGCACTGAAGTAAGTATATCTGCTTCTCTCTACCTCATATAAATAAATAAATATATAAAAAAATTGGAGTAGTAAACAATTCTAAATTCAAATACATTCTGATGATATTCTTGTTAGTGAGGATAGTCTGCACAAATTTCTGGTCTTTTTTTTTTTTTTTTTTTTTTACAAACACTTACTGCTTACTTATTAAATACAAACCAAAATGACTTATTTTTGCTTAAACCGGTAATGTCCGTACAGGTATAAGAACATAAAGTACCTCGCTCCAGGGTGATTTGTAGAAGACTGGTTTTGCATAAGTAACTTTCTCTTCTCCTTGTCTAATTCTGCCAGGATTGCAACTCTGTTTTTATTCTGAAAACCTAGTGGGAATGATATAAAAATATTCGACAGATTTGCTTTATTTCTGTGTGCCAACTCTAACCTTGAGAAAATAGTCTCTGCACAATATGACAGTATGATAAATTTATTAATCTTCAAAATTTTCCACCAATCTGAAAGGCTATTCATATACTGGTTTTATTTTTCAATTTACCATTTTATAACATGAAATAGTTTCCTTCAGCTACCACACATACTAATGCATTTTAAGATACAGTGTTCTATCTGAAGTTAGGTCCCCTCACTTCCCAAGTCAGCTTTGGTGCTGGCCAGCGCATATGACCAGTCAAGGCCTTTCCATGAAAAATTAAACTTACCAGATTCTATACATAAAAATCCAATCATTAAATTACAGCTGAATGATAGTAACAGATAAAGTAATTAAGAGTGCATAATTTGTTATGGCAGTAAGCAGAAACTACATCACAAGTTTTGCATATGTAAGATCAAGACCACCAGTAAGCTTGCACACATACCTACTCAAAAACACAATGATAATATTTTATTCAGATCTGTGCAGAAAGGTTTTAAGTTTAATATAGAGTGTCCTTACATCTATGCTCTACTCTTGTACTGTGCTTGAAGTGAGACTGGGAAAGAGAAGCAATGGGCACAAAATGAGAATGTGGCCATTAATATTTTGTGTACTGTTGCCTAAATTCAGGCAGGGATTTTCAACACTAAAGAAAGGATCAGGAACCAGTATTCCCACTGGCTTGGGAAAAGAAAAATGATGCCATTCATGTGTTTTCAAAGTTGTTTTCTCAAAGACAATTGTACTCTGTACAAATAAGAACATGGCAGAGCTGTTCCACATAAACGGGAACACGTGGACAAGGATCTCAGTGAATCTCTATGTTAACTATTCTCTGACTACCAAATAAACCAGAAATTCAAGTCCCTCTCTTTGCCCACTGCACCACAAACAGAACAATAGAGGAACACAGCCACAGAGTGGAGTCTTTTAACATTTTACCGTTACTTTAGGTTACTAAGATCACTCCTCATTAAAGTTGTAGAAAATACTTTTCTCTATAATTTGCAGCTAGTCTCTAGATACACTCAAGCCATTATTCTGTCGTAAGGGGTTTATTTTACTTTAAATGTAGTCAAAAGCAGAGTTGTTTCCACTGAACATCGTGTTGTTCTCTCCTACCCAAAGTATTTTAGTAACAGCAGTCGAAAATGGTAGACAACATGCTATTAAGGGAAAGATTAGCATGATTATGTAAAAATATTTGTAATTTATTTACAGTGCTATACTTAAAGGTCAGTCCTTTCAAGAAGATTTTCAGTGCTATTACATAATCCAATTTTCATTTGTCAGAATTGATCAATGAAGGAACATATTTATGACATATAAACCTTCTGCCCTACATAATAATTTACATAATTCTTGCTATTAAAGCCTCACCTTTTCCTGTATCTAATATATACAACCCTGAGCAACAGTGTCCACTGCTTCTTGCTTTTATTTATTAGTGGAGTTATTTGATTATACTTTACTGGATCTTTATGCAAGATTATTCTGGATCTTCTTTACATTTGCTGGCAGATTCTTCATTAAACTTCCTTAATGGTTATTTTTCTCTTATTTTAATTTCTTCAAAATGAATCAGTTCAATTTAGAAATCTGCTTTTAAAATAGATTGCTTCAGAGTCCTTCATTATTTCTCTGCTTTCTGAATATTTTTCAAACATCCTGCCTTTGTGATTACTTTAAAAATGTATTCACGAGCATACTAAAACACAGATAATCTAAAACGTGTCCACTACTGTACTAAAAAATCTAAGACCCTCATATTTTTTCACACTCAGGAGACAAAAAAAATGAATACACAAAGACGTACTTTATCTATTTAATTCATCTTTTATCTGCATCTGCAATGGTAATAAAGAACACCATATTGTTAAGAAGTTCTTTGGTGAATGTACACTTAAGAAATACAAAGGCAGAGATACGCTGCTACCAAATTAAAGTTCAATCCTTGGATGCAGCTGGTACATATGTCTCTTTCTGATAAATTCTGATACTGTAATAGGAAGACTGAAGAACCTCTAAGAGAGCCTTTCCTAAAGTCACCTATACAGTACTCAGGCAAAAAGCTGACAATTTGACACATCAGTGTCCTTCTGCTAGTGCTTGTTTATCCTGATAATGCATAAATGAAAATTCATGCTTTAAGTCAGACATTATGGGGGCTAAGAAAAAATAAGACACATTTTTTAAATTTATGTTATTGGCAGATAACAAATAAAGCCTACATATGTTTACATTTATCATGAGGCAGATGGTATGGTTCAGTAAGCTTCAAGATATGCATGAATTTTTAAAAGTTATTTTGAACTGATCAGAGATGCTTTTTACACATTTGCAGAAACACAGAACCATACAAAAAAAACCCCATTCTCTTAACATCACTCAGCATCTGTTAAAAGCATACAGATTTTCAGATTTTCAAACAAAGCAGCTTCTCACTTAGGTGCTTTGAGTTTAGACGCTAGTACTGGAGTAGAGCTGCATAACCGTTTTACTATTTTAAAGCACTTCACAAGTATTCTCTTTGCTCTGCAGACAGAAGAGTCCCAAAGCAAAAAGATCTGTTTAAGGTAGCTAAATAAAATGGCAAAACAGTAGTAGCATCAGATATCAAATTCAAGACTTGCACCCTAAGATGATTCTACTAAGATATGAGAATAAAGGCATTTACTGTTTAAGTATATCCTTTTCAATACCTACATTTCTGATATCATCATGGAATTGTGCACTTTGTGCAGAAGCTAAAAACTTACTTGTAACAGTTTTTCATGTGAAAGGCATGACAATATGAAAGGCTAAAGCTCCTCCACATGGTACGTGTTTCTTTAGGACCTCACAGCAGGCTTCTCTTTTATTATACACACCTAATTCGACTGCCCACCTCTTTATGCCAGTTAGTTTTACTAGACAGGTCAGTAAGACAAGAAAGAGTAATTCCTTTATGTACTTTGAAATTCTTGCTTTTTATCTTTTAGCTTTTACCTGATCTGTTGGTTCCTCCAAATTCATGATCAAGTTTGTTTTTTTTTGTAAAATGTATTACTTACCACTTACCAAAACAACAGCAAGGACTGCAAACTGTATTTACAATACACTGCTACTTTCAAGTATGGTTACAAATCTAAGTGACCACTGAGTTCTTCCTTCACGTATTAAAACGCACTGTCACTACAAATGTTACCTGTTCAATTCAGAAAGCATTTCACAGCATTTTTTTTTTTACTGAAGTACATGCTTTCAGAAATGGTAACCTTCATTAAGTGAAACAGCAACCTCTGAAAAATCAGAATCTGAAGAAGCTATTAATTACATACCACTAAAACGGAAGATTAACTATATTTTGATTTTCTATTCTTCTTATGACTACTGACATCAAAGTATCATCCAACAGTTCTACTACGTATCCGTACTTAGCAGTAGCGATTTATATTCTGAAATGTTCTCATCGTGTCAGTGAAACAAAGGCAAATTAACAACTCAATATATTAACTTGAACCGTTAAAGGATATATTAATATTTCATCGGTCCCTTCTGACAATAACGACATGCACAGGTGAATATACACCATTGGTGCTTTATGGATGCAAAGTTTTCCAAGGAATGCAAACAGATTTACTACAGCCCTGAAGCACTAAGCTTGCACACAAATCATACTTAGACGCAGACAGTGGCATAGTTAGTGGATGATTACATCTTTCAATGTCAAACAGCATTCTCCTTGAACAGAATGCTAAATCCAGCTCCCCTGACTGTGTTAAATGAACGTGCTCATATACCTTTAGGCCAAGAGGATAAATAACCATCAGGATGTAAGAGACCTTGCAGAACTGTTGCAACCTCAAGCTTGTAGTTCTGCACTTATTTCAAGAGTCTGTTTTTTCCAACGTACCAGAACTTTTCCTTTAGAAAAACCTCAGTCCTTTCTGAAGCAGGATATGTACTTCTCCCATCTGTGGGGACCTAAAGGAAACACTCCTTGAGTGTAATCATGCTTCTCATGTCAGAAGGTTTCCTCTAGGGAAGCTCAGACATGGAATCTGTTAACGTGCAAGGTGCTTTGCTCTTGCTATGGGCAATCAAAAACATTACAACAGCAACATTGTTAAGGCACACTGTAAAAGTGAAAGGCATGACAATACTGTGAAGTATTACTGCAGAAATGTATTACCCAATGCCTTGTAATTGGTTTAGTTTAGAAAATTACTTTTCCCCGCCTCAAAGTGGACAACTATGATCTATGAACACATCCTGTGGACAATACGTATCACAATAACATCATCATCTTTTTTTCCTTATTTTTAAACACTATCAAGTGTGGTTGGTTTCATGTGGTAATCAAGCCCTTAAGTAAGGCTTTCATACGATTCTATTTTGTTTCACTGCACTCCTACACAGCTCCTCATCACTGAAGGTCTTAATAAAGGGAGTGCTTTTATAACAAAGTCCAGTGAAACAGAGCTAAGGGAAATACAGTTTGCAAATTCTTAACCTTTACAGTACAATTCTGCAATTACCAAGACACTGAATTAAGCCATATTAAAAAACTACCAAGTGGCAATTAAAGCAAAAGAAACAATGCAGAGCAAAAACACCTGAATGTAGTTAACCCGTCATGTAAGTCAGAGTAAGCTCTGCCATTCATAGTCTTTCCGATCAGCATTTCAGTAAATTTCTATTTATTTTGTCCAGGTAGAAAGAAATCAGAAAAAAAACGGTTCCTTGAACTACAACAATACACGTGCCATGCAGTAAGCTGAAGATACAACATGAACAGATGAAGGAAACACTTAGACTTGTGAAAGCTTTGGCCACGAAGAGAGAATTCTTGAATTATTTCTTATAATTGCCCATTTATTTATGTTTTTCTCAGGTGCATTATTTCTAGGTGTATGTGGACAAATAAGACTCACACATTTTCTTGCCTGCTTTGTGAAAATAATTTTCATATCATAATTGTGCAAGTCCTTTCATGGGCCTCTAGGGACCATCTCAGAGCACAGAAGTGGTTTCTAACTCTCTATTTAAAAATAAGCTTCTGGAATTTGGGGTCAAGAAAATCCAAGGCATTTCATCACTGACTACCCTTCCACATTTGCTGGTAGATAAACATGAATTATTTAGGATAAAGTAGCTTTTAACCCCCCATCTCAACATTCTAGACCTTGCAGTGATGCTGACCTACTACACCCAGAAGATTTACCACTGTGTAATAAAAATATAGATTAAATTTTGTAAAGAAACAACTACTTCCACGCAGAAGCATTTGCCCTCAGCATTTTTGCAAAAACCAATGAGCTTTCCATAACCACATTATTTTGGCTAAAAGGCAAGCACAGTCAGTCTCTGGAATCTGCCAAGTTTCTTCTGCGCTTGTTTTGAAAGCAGGAAAGAAAAACAGAGTGATCTGGTACCTCTTCAAAGTGGATATACTTTACAATTAATTATAGTCTTGCAAGATACTTTTCCTTGGGAAAGATTTTTATAACCAAAGTATACAAACAAGTTACAAGTTGCTGGGATACAAAATTCTGGATTATTTTCTCATAACCAGTGAATGAGTAACCATACCTAAGAAGCTTTCTTCCACAGAAAAAGAAAGAAGATGGAGTTTGATTAAGATTCTCACAAAGGACCTCCACAGGGCAATTTAAACCTCTCTGAATTTACTATATGACTCCAGTCTCTCGGCTCCCTTTAATTCCAAAATCTGTTAGCTAGGAATATCTTCGCATCTTCAGTGATTTTAAGGATGCAATTCTGATGTGCCATCATACAAATAAACATTTTAAAAGAGTTAGCAATATCATTTAATTTAGCTTGCCCGCTTGATATCTGTTCTTGACTGAGATTTTGCCCATAGTCCTTCCCCTTGAACACTTAAATCAAAACTCACCTTGTCCTGAAGAATTTGCTGCCATCCTTCAGGCTTCAGTCCTAGTTTTATTCAGCAGTAGTACAAGCTAGGTACAAGTAATCCACAAATATCTGCAGAACAGACACAAGGCGACATATTCTTTTTTAAGAAGTTTGGATTTATTCTATTGTAGAGGATATAATTATGTCAACTGTTAAAAGGCATAAATCAAACGCAATATGCATATTGTTTACAAGATCGGCTATTTATACTGCTCTGATTGACATCTGTTAAGATATCAAGAGTTACAATCCATTCTTTTTCATAATCTTCTAATCTATTTTATGGGTAAATTTCAAAACTATGCCACAGATATACATACACACCTTTTCTATTCAAATTTTTGGACTTTCCAACTATGTCAAACTAAAACTCCTTTAGATACTAAAGCCCTCAAAAAATCAAAACGCTGACTCAGGAACGCTGCTTATTTAGGTACAGGCAACTTAAAAGCCAGCTACTGAACCTGCCCTGGTTACAGACGCAAGCAGAGAAAAAAAAAAAGAATAAACCTGCTCCGTGCTACTGTGCTTGAAAACCCGGTAGATCACTTTACACCACAGTTTCTGCTTACCCTGATGTTCAGGGCTGTGATTTGCACCACTGAAGGGCTCCACTTTAGCCAAGGGGAGGGGTAAGTTCTGCCAGATTGCAAAATGATATCAAAAAAAAAAAAAAAAAGCTATACCCTAAAACAGGGTGAAAATGAAAAACGGCCCTGTGATTACTAACTTTAACACAAAGATAATACAACCAGCAGGCACTCAGTACCTGAACAGTGTAGTCTGTGCAGTATTTAGAACGTTTACACTGCTCTTTTCCTTAAAGCAGAGTGGCCTGACCTGCTTGTCTAAGGTGAGACTCTCCCTGGAACATCTCAAGTGTTGTCTCTGCAGCTCCTTACCCTGGGCTCAGCACCAACTGTCTGGCACAGCAGTGACACCGCTCCAAGGCGAAAAGCCTGTAAAAAGGCCACACATCACACTCGGCACCCCTGGCATGGCCCTACTGAGGACAGCAAAGATCACGAACCGCTACAGATAAGAGCCAGCGTCCCCCATGGCCTCACCCGCTGGATGGAGGCCATGTGGAGGGGCTCGGCAACCGCCTCCACACAGTCGCCCTGCGGGAGGGACTAGGAAGGGAGTCCCTAAGGCGAGAGGAGGCGGGTGAAGGGACTGCCGGGCAAGGCTCGGGCAGGGATGCTTCCCGAAACGGCAGATAGGGAGCCCCAACGCAGAGGAGGGAGCACAAAAGTGTGCGGAGGGAAGGAAAGGAAGGAGGAAGGGGACCTTTAGGAATGGGCTCGCCCCCTCCCCCCACGTGGAGAATGGGCTCCCCTTCCCCACACCCCGTCCAGCTGAGGGCCCGCTTCTCGCTGCCGCTGCCCCTGCCCCCTCCCCGCCGGCGGCGGCGCCACGGGGCCCCACTCACGGCACAGGGCCCCACTCACGGCACGGGGCTGGTGACGCGGCCACGCGCGACAGCAGCCTCCACTCACGGACGAGGCAGAAGCGCGTCATGGCGGACACCTGACGCCGGGGCGGCGAGATGGCGGTCGCAGCCCCACCCCCGGCTTGACGGACAGGCCGCGAGGGCCAATCGGCTGCGGAGCTGGAAGCCTCCCGGCTTGACGGACAGCGCACGCGTACCAATCGGATGCGGGGACGGCGGCGAGCGCCCCACCCCGCCTCCCTGTGGGGCCGCCTCTGGTCTCCGGGCAACGGGCAAGGCCCGGCAAGATGGCGTGGGGCGGTCGGTGTCGCCTCCGCGGCCGCGTTTGGTCTGTCCCAGGTTTTGTGATTTAACGTGTGGAGTTGAAACACTGAATTCGCTTGTGACTGCGACCGTCCGAGCAGGGTTTGGCACCGCGCCCCTTGGCCTCTGCACCTCTGGTCATACAAAAGCAGAATGAAAAATAAAAGCAGGCAGCAAATAGCTTGTAACAAGGTCAGCACTGACCCCAGCAATTCAGGTTAGCTGTCGCCTGGCCTGCCTAAGGTTTATATGCGTATATTTTTTGCTTGTTTTTAACAACAGCAAGCAAATTGTATTACTTAGACCTGAACTGGAAATGTAAATAGAGAAAATCACTTAGGTCATACAAAGCTATTGCTAGTCCAAATGAAAGACATTGACTTTCACTGCAGGATGTTAAACTTTCTCATAGCAAGACTCAAGAGCTCAGAGCTGGTGCAAATGTGAGTTATTTTGCAATACAGAGTCACAGTTTGGGCAAGGGAGATTTTGGATCGCGAAATCTAATGGTATGTACACGACGCGCCATTAAATTTCATCTGCTTAATCCTGTGTCAACATAGTTGTCACAGGCAATAGACAAGATTTTTAACATCTGCTACCCTATCTAGCTATAGCCAATTATGTGAAAATATCTTTTTTTTTTGTGTATATATATAGCATATAAAATCCCATCAGTATTTATAACATAATTCGACTTAAAAGTAAGGGATTTTACCATTGGCACATGAGGTATGTTGTAGTATGCATTTGAATTATGTGAATATTTGTTAGCCATGGATGCTCTCTGTGCACACTTTTATGCCTACATTTTGAAGTCTGAGGGTAAAACTTTTTTTTTTTTTTTTGTCTGGTAAAACAAGCATGTGTGTGTATAAAGCAAAACCAGCACCTGAGCAGCCAGCACACAAGACAATCTGGGGAAGTTTTGGGGAAGTTTTTGGTTTGCTTTAGGGATACTACAGCTGTACTGAAGGCAAACACAGGTGCCTTTCCCCAGAATTGGTATTATTTTCAACACTTCTCTTTGTCTAGGAAGGGGAGTGAGCTCCATTTTCCAAGCTCTTTTGTATTAATAAGTCCTGAATGCATCTTAGAACTGCTGCATGTGCTGTTTTTTCTTCCAGCTAATTATCCGGGCTCGAGTGCTCAGCAGTCCACTTCACCCGGGATCGCCTAAGTCAACAGCAGCTACTGAGATTCATTAGTGGTGAAGAGCAGCACTGAACCCAAGCTAACACATCCACTTGCTGTGTTTCTCTGCACTGATGTCAGGACTGAGGATGCTCAAGGATGCTGCTGGTCGGAGCTGGGTATGTGTTTAGCTGCCGGGCTCTTGGTTGACACAGCCAGCAGTGGCAAAGAGAAATAAGCAGTGTAGAGTGGTTCCAAGGTTGGAGAGAAAGGAAGGTGGGAAGAAAAGGAAGAGGTAGTGGGAGAGGAAGAAGAGTCATCGATAAGGGAATCCAACTGCAGAAAGTTTGGGACTCATTCAGTCAGAAGTTCTGTTTAAGCCTAACAAAAATTAATCACAGAGCTTTGAAGATCTGTCTGAAAACACGGTACTGCCTCAAATTAAATGATCCTTTGGCTCGGGGAAGAGTTGCCTAGCAGTAAATTAATTTCCACCTTGGGTTATGCAAACAACAAGGAATGTTCCTCCTCAAACTATGAAAGGAATCCAATCTCTGGTAATTCAGCTTTTTTTTTTTTTTTTAATTCCTCTTTCTTGTTCACTGAAATCAAATAAAAGATGAAAATGTAGTGTTCATATAATGTGCATTGGAAAGTTGTTACAAAACCTTCAGTTGAAGAAAAGGTTATGCTTTAGTATTGCCTGGCAAATTTGGCCATGCTATTTCTTGCACCAGTCAAATGCTGTCTCCCAGGCCGCCTGTTTCTGCTAGTGTAAAGAGAGCTCTGTATCTTCTAAACAAGCAAGCAAAAACTGAGTTAAATAGCATGTAATGCTGAATGATCATTAACTGTCATGTTTCAGAGTAGCCCTGGGCAGTTCTGTGCACTGCAAGCTGCTTATAGTTGCCAAAGCTTTGGTGAAACAGCAATTTACTTCTTTGGCATACATGAAAATGGGCTCTGTGGGATGACTCCTTGGCTTTAGAAGATCTCCTGTTAGTGCTGACTGGCACTGCTACTCATACAGCTCCATTCCAAACACTCCCTTTTATTTCTGATATTTATTTTGTGTGTCACAAAAAAAAAAAGGCATCCCCCCAAATTTGACAATGTTTTAAAGCGTTTTTAAACACTCTACTGGGCTTACATTTGTATTGCATTGCCTTAAGATACAGTTATTGTAGCAGCTGGAGTCCAGCTGGTAAAAAGACTCACACTAAATTGATTTTTCATTTGATAGTAATTTTGCAGTCTTCCATTATTTATCACAAGTGCTCTGTCTTCTCACAGTTCTGTTTATTGCCTCCACAGAAAAGAAATAACAGCTTTGAAGGCCTTTGAAGCATCAAAAACTATACCCATTAACTTAAGTATACATGTGTGCATGAAATATATGGAACACAAGAAAATCTTCTGAGAAGAGTGCTGGACTGCATGCATTTCATACTAATGTTGTATATGCTGACTTGTAAACAGTTACATACATTATTCTCTCCTAGAAGAACATGTGGTTAATAGTGCTTAAAAAGAAGATTATTGACACTAGAGAAAAATCCACTGTCACTGACCTGACAAAACACTAGAGTTTGAAGATCTGGCTGGTATGGCCATCAATGTATCTTCTTGTGTTGTAGGAAAGAATCCTGCCATTTAGGCTTAAAACAGAGTATTAAATGAAAAGGAGGTGGGTTTTGCATGTGTGATCTAGTCAATAAATTCAACCTGCAATTATCCTTGTGCCCATTATGAGTCCTACTGCTGTTTCATGTCTCATTTTTAGAACAAGAAGAGGAAGAAGCAATATGAAAAGAATGTGTAAGGTTTTTAAAATGGTAACTGAAAGATTTCCTTCCAGGCTTACACCGACTAATTAAGAAGCCATCTGCTATTATAAAAAGACCTTAAATGCCAATGTTGTAATACTTGGCAGTCAAGCTCAAAACAGCAGTATTCCATCGGTGCTGCCTATCTCTGGATTTGTAAAAGGAATATCCTACAGGTGAGTCTCTGTGATTGCTCAGGCGTTGTTCCAGTTCTTGTTGGAGAAAGGCATTCTGCTCGCTTGTATTGTATTGCTGCCATGGAGTCTATTTGCTGCCGTCCCCAACCTCTGTCAACTTGTGTTAAAAACAGGGATATCGTTAAACAGAAATTGACCTTTTTACAATATTTAGACAGAGGAAATATACAGCTCTCAGCACCCAACACCAAACTGCACACACACAGCTTCTGTACAAACAACTGCGGATAACAAGTATGCAATTGGACTCAACAGCACTGCGTAGAAGCTCTGCAGAATTCCAGCTCTTGCTTATGTTGGCCCAAGTCTTGTCTTTAGAAACAATAACAGGAGATGTAATACACACGGAATGGTCTCCAGCGGGTGCCAGAGATGTTTAATGACGGTGTATCTCGGCCCTGGACAGCGAGGGTTGCAGTTAAGCACTGGAAGCAGTGGGAGAGCTTCCTGCACTAACACAGCCGTCATGGAGCAGCACCAGCGTCCCTGTAAAGCTCTGCTCAAGTCCGGACGGATGGCAAGGATACTTGTTCATCGTTTCCCGTTCTATTTAAGCTATTACAAGGGGTAGCATGTAGGAAAGTTGTTTCAGTGATGCGGATTTTTCTATAGAAAAGTGAAATAGATAAGTTTTGCCCCGCATTACTGACATTCTTGATGTCCAAATTGACCTTTTGCCTTTTTGTACAGTTAGTTATAAGCATGCCTGTTATATCTTGTACCTCAGCTCCGATGTAAACATGTGAAAGGGTAAGGATTTTGCTAGGTGAGTGTGTCAGCTTTTACAGATTAACCTGAGTTAAGAGATAGGCACTGAATTTCAATCTCTTTAGTCACTGATTTGGAGTCTTATTTTTCATTTTAGTCTGTTGGTTGCAGGATCCACATGCTGGTATCTTTTAGCTTAATGAAAAGAGAATTACCAATGAAAATGTCAGGGAAAATATAACAGCCATAAAATTATACCACCACAGTTGGTGGTAAGGAGTAGGAAATTGAGAGTGGAACATTATCGTCTTTTTAATCATTCATAATCTCTTAGCAAAATTGTGCATTTATTTATTTCAGTGCTTCTGTTCTTGGAATTTTTTTTTTTTTTGTGGTGCAGCTGGATCCAGATGACCCACATGCTCATGCATTTACAGACATCCTGTTTGTGGGTGGAAGAAGTTTCATATGTGAAGTCAGCTACGTGGCACACTTATTCGGTGTCATTTTATGCACAAGAGATTCATTAGGGCCTCTCTTAATACTGTTGAAGCCATGATACAAAATTTGCAGCCAACTGTAATTATTCAAAAGCAAGTCTTAAAATGTTTTACCTTCTCTTTAAAATTCCAGCTCTTAGATTCAAGTGTTTATATATAGATTGTCATCTTCTGTGATAAAGGAAATGCGATTTCTCTTATGGATGAAGAGAAAGCTGAAAATGAGCCTAAGTGTGTAATAAGAACTGGCCGAAAAGAATGATCAGCCAGTTGTAAATTTTTTATAGTTATGATTTTAAAGTTTGTGATATTTTCAGATATGATTTATGAGCTCTTCTAGATCTCAGATAGCATCTCATACTGAAATTATACGTAATTGTTAAACCTAGATCTCTGCCTACAGGGGTATTTAAGCATTTACTACTCATTAAAATTAGTGAAAAACAGGCATCTGCCTTTCAGTTTGGTGTCAGTCCTTAACAGAGTTATGGATACTCAAGTGAAATACTCAGTTTCACAAGAGGCATATGAAATGTGTTTAAGTGATTATTCCTATTGCAGCGATCCAGGGATCAGTGCAGGAAACAGACCTGCTCAGCAGTTAACTCTCTTGACTGTATGCTGTGGGAAACATGAAATTTAAATGTAACTATCATAGTGAGAATTTAGGGCTATAACCACTGTAAGCAGCAGGATAATTCACATTTGGGTCCATGGTTCTCATTGTGTCAAACCTCCTTTTGCTTTAAACAGAAAGTTCATTGGGTAGGAATTGTAGAATTAAGCTTCAAAAGTCTATGACAAACAAGAGAAAGAACAGATTTTCCTTTTACATGTTACCTTTTTAAACACCTTTTAAGTTTAAAAGCACATACATTCATCAGAGCACATTCTTGTGCACATCTGGTTGCACCCTAATATGGGAAGTTGCTCCATGCAAAATGCCACGTGCAGAACAGAAAGAGGAAGCCTTGGTAGAAGTAGACAGAGCATCCAGTTGTACACCAAATTAGGGTATCTTTTTTCATCGTGACCAGGTTTGCTTATTGCTCTGGATGAGTTTCCTCGTCTTATTGTCTTCTGTACATTTTCCAGCAAGAGTTTAGCTTGTTTGAATCCACAAGTGTATGAATCTTTTTTGCATATATTGATATAGTTTCTTATTTTAAAATGTTTCTAAGTAGCTAGTGTTAGACAAAAAGATGAAGGACAACATGTTTCAGCTCCAAGCAGAAACTATCCAACCAGGACAGAAAAATGTGATCAGTAAAGCAAAGAGGCAGAAAGCACTCTGCCTTCACGCACAGCATTCCCAGGGGGATAAACCAGTAACTGCATCACTGGAAGGGTGCTTGGAGTCTTGTCCTTGTGCCGTGGAAAACTGAGAGGTGACCTCATACCACATTAGAAACCAGACATATGGTTTCCACGGCAACAGGCATGGTGTAAATCAGAGAGATGTTGGAAGGGACCTTGGGAGGTCCCTAGCCCAGCCTAAAAGCAGGGTCAGCCATGAGGTCAGGCCGGGTTGCCCAGACTGTACCCAGCTGGGTGTTGAAAACCTCCAAGAACAGAGTGCGCAAAACCTGCCTGGCTTCCTCATGGGGAAGAGGGGCCTTTTCGGATACCCGAAAGCATTCCTGTCCAGCCTCCCTCACCACGCACTGCTGTGGGGAGCCGGCCTCATCTCCGCGCTCCGTTCCCTGCTGGCCGTGTGGTGCCCCAAAGCCGTCCCCGCTCCAGGTGACCCCTGCCAGCCCCACAGCCTCTCCTCACAGGGCAGGGGCTCCAGCCTTCACGGACCAGGGCCTTCCCTGAATCCGCTCCTGCTTGTTGCCAGTCTTTCTCGTACAGAACTGGATACAATATTCTTGATGTGGCCTCAGGAGCGCTGAGAGCCCTTGATCTCCTGGCTGTGCTGCAAGGACGCGCCGCCTCCGCACTGCCCAGGGCACGGTGCTCCTTGCGGCAAGGCTGTCCTGCTGGCTCGTGCTCATCCCAACGCCCACCAGGCATGAAGGCTTCGCGAGTACGAGTTGCTCTTCACCTGGGTTTTCAGGTTTTGAGAGTCGTGATGTAAGTGGCCTTGACCGGCTTCATTTGGAGATGGGTTCTGAGCTGGTACCACAGCCAGGTGACAGTGCTAAAAGGAAAAGAAAGGAAAAGGTTTTGCTAGCTCTCACGCCTTTGGGACACAGGCTTTCCCTGTGGGAAAACCCAGGGAGCTGCTTTCCAAGCGGTGTGACAGATAATTAAACGGGTTTTCAGGTTTGTTGTGGTGGTTTCCACATAAGTTTCGGCTAGTCTAGAAGAAAGAAAGTCGAGGTGCATTTATGTATTATATATTGTTTCCTTTCTGTGCTAGATAAATGTGTGGTCATTTCTTAAGTACAGCAAGGCATATTACACAGCCTCCTCCTCACTGTGACCTGGGGTTGTTCGGGACTTTTGAGCGTTATCACATGGGATCATTAAATATCACTAGGCAGTTATTTATGGTAGGAACGATTTTTCCCCTCGCTCTCCCTGTGCTAACTGCCATTTGTTGGTGCAGTGAAAGTTCACAGCGCTGAACTGCCTCCCAGCCTTGTGCTGCCCTGCCGGCAGAGGCACCTCCGCGTGTCGCTTCTTTCGCTCAGTGTGCTGGTGCTGCCCTTTTGGTTTCAGTGGGTTGTACTCCATTAAGGAAAGCTAAACATAAGCTAAACATAAGCTAAACATAAACACAAAAATGCTCCGAGCATCCCAGTCCTACCGAGCCAAATAGATTTCTACGAATATATATACCCACACACAAGAACGGGTTAATAGTTTATTTCTAATAGCGAACCTTGCTATTCCAGTACACGCGATGAGTGCTGAATGCATTACTCACGCAGAATAACTTATCAGGCAGATGTAGCCACCCTACCTGCTCAGGCAATATCTCAGAACAGACGGTGACTTTCTCCTATTTATTAATTTAACAACATTTATCGCTTTTTTATTTTTTCCATAGTTAACCATGGCTAGATCACTGAATTGTCGTTAATTGGTACATGCTGTTGCACAAATGGACACGAATCACTTCCGTGGGGCTCTTGCTACGATCCCTCCAGTTGAGTTTAACAAATTATAATAAAGGCTTAAGTTAAGGTTGCTGTTTGAGGCATTGGGGCGACGTCTTCAGGCACCATTAGCCGCGTGCCAGCTGCTCCGCGTGGTGTTGGAGAGAACTCTCCGGCCAAATCTTTATTTTAGTTTTATATTTTATTCTATTTCATTTCATTGCATTCCATCCAAACGCGCAGACTTCCTCGCTTGGCGCCTCGAGCCGCCTCTCCGGGCCGCCCGCGCCCGGGCCTCGGCGCTCCCGAGGCCGCCGCAGGC